>JAVJIX010000472.1:15000-115745 GCA_036785185.1 Paratrypauchen microcephalus
CCAGGACTAAGCCAGGACTAAACCAGGACTAAACCAGGTCTAAACCAGGACTAAACCAGGTCTAAACCAGGACTAAACCAGGACTAAACCAGGTCTAAACCAGGTCTAAACCAGGACTAAACCAGGACTAAACCAGGTCTAAACCAGGTCTAAACCAGGACTAAACCAGGACTAAACCAAGACTAAACCAGGACTAAACCAGGTCTAAACCAGGACTAAACCAGGACTAGGCCAGGACTAAACCAGGACTTAACCAGGACTTAACCAGGTCTAAACCAGGACTAAACCAGGTCTAAACCAGGTCTAAACCAGGACTAAGCCAGGTCTAAACCAGGACTAAACCAGGTCTAAACCAGGACTAAACCAGGACTAAACCAAGACTAAACCAGGTCTAAACCAGGACTAAACCAGGTCTAAACCAGGACTAAACCAGGACTAGGCCAGGACTAGGCCAGGACTAAACCAGGTCTAAACCAGGTCTAAACCAGGACTAAACCAGGACTAAACCAGGACTAAACCAGGTCTAAACCAGGACTAAACCAGGACTAAACCAGGACTAAACCAGGTCTAAACCAGGACTAAACCAGGTCTAAACCAGGTCTAAACCAGGACTAAACCAGGTCTAAACCAGGTCTAAACCAGGTCTAAACCAGGACTAAACCAGGTCTAAACCAGGTCTAAACCAGGACTAAACCAGGTCTAAACCAGGACTAAGCCAGGACTAAACCAGGACTAAACCAGGTCTAAACCAGGACTAAACCAGGTCTAAACCAGGTCTAAACCAGGACTAAAAACCAGGACTAAACCAGGTCTAAACCAGGACTAAACCAGGACTAAACCAGGACTAAGCCAGGACTAAACCAGGACTAAACCAGGACTAAACCAGGTCTAAACCAGGACTAAACCAGGTCTAAACCAGGTCTAAACCAGGACTAAACCAGGTCTAAACCAGGACTAAACCAGGACTAAACCAGGACTAAACCAGGACTGAACCAGGACTAAACCAGGTCTAAACCAGGACTAAACCAGGTCTAAACCAGGTCTAAACCAGGACTAAACCAGGTCTAAACCAGGACTAAACCAGGTCTAAACCTGGACTAAACCAAGACTAAACCAGGACTAAACCAGGTCTAAACCAGGACTAAACCAGGTCTAAACCAGGACTAAACCAGGACTAAACCAGGTCTAAACCAGGACTAAACCAGGTCTAAACCAGGTCTAAACCAGGACTAAACCAGGTCTAAACCAGGACTAAACCAGGTCTAAACCTGGACTAAACCAAGACTAAACCAGGACTAAACCAAGACTAAACCAGGACTAAACCAGGTCTAAACCAGGACTAAACCAGGACTAAACCAGGACTAAACCAGGACTAAACCAGGTCTAAACCAGGACTAAACCAGGTCTAAACCTGGACTAAACCAAGACTAAACCAGGACTAAACCAGGTCTAAACCAGGACTAAACCAGGACTAAACCAGGTCTAAACCAGGTCTAAACCAGGATTAAACCATGTCTAAACCAGGTCTAAACCAGGTCTAAACCAGGACTAAACCAGGTCTAAACCAGGTCTAAACCAGGACTAAACCAGGTCTAAACCAGGACTAAACCAGGTCTAAACCAGGTATAAACCAGGTCTAAACCAGGTCTAAACCAGGACTAAACCAGGACTAAGCCAAGACTAAACCAGGTCTAAACCAGGACTAAACCAGGTCTAAACCAGGTCTAAACCAGGACTAAACCAGGTCTAAACCAGGTCTAAACCAGGACTAAACCAGGTCTAAACCAGGACTAAGCCAGGACTAAACCAGGACTAAACCAGGTCTAAACCAGGACTAAACCAGGTCTAAACCAGGTCTAAACCAGGTCTAAACCAGGACTAAACCAGGACTAAACCAGGACTAAACCAGGTCTAAACCAGGACTAAACCAGGACTAGGCCAGGACTAGGCCAGGACTCAACCAGGACTAAACCAGGTCTAAACCAGGACTAAACCAGGTCTAAACCAGGTCTAAACCAGGACTAAACCAGGTCTAAACCAGGTCTAAACCAGGTCTAAACCAGGACTAAACCAGGTCTAAACCAGGACTAAACCAGGTCTAAACCAGTACTAAGCCTGGACTAAACCAGGACTAAACCAGGTCTAAACCAGGACTAAACCAGGACTAAACCAGGTCTAAACCAGGTCTAAACCAGGACTAAACCAGGACTGAACCAGGACTAAACCAGGACTAAACCAGGTCTAAACCAGGTCTAAACCAGGACTAGTCCAGGACTAAACCAGGTCTAAACCAGGACTAAACCAGGTCTAATCCAGGACTAAACCAGGTCTAAACCAGGTCTAAACCAGGTCTAAACCAGGTCTAAACCAGGACTAAACCAGGACTAAACCAGGACTAAACCAGGTCTAAACCAGGTCTAAACCAGGTCTAAACCAGGACTAAACCAGGACTAAACCAGGACTAAACCAGGTCTAAACCAGGACTAAACCAGGACTAAACCAGGACTAAACCAGGTCTAAACCAGGTCTAAACCAGGTCTAAACCGGGACTAAACCAAGACTAAACCAGGACTAAACCAGGTCTAAACCAGGACTAAACCAGGACTAGGCCAGGACTAAACCAGGACTAAACCAGGTCTAATCCAGGACTAAACCAGGTCTAAACCAGGTCTAAACCAGGACTAAACCAGGTCTAAACCAGGTCTAAACCAGGACTAAACCAGGTCTAAACCAGGTCTAAACCAGGTCTAAACCAGGACTAAACCAGGACTAAACCAAGACTAAACCAGGTCTAAACCAGGACTAAACCAGGTCTAAACCAGGACTAAACCAGGACTAAACCAGGACTAAGCCAGGACTAGGCCAGGACTAAACCAGGACTAAACCAGGTCTAAACCAGGTCTAAACCAGGTCTAAACCAGGGCTAAACCAGGTCTAAACCAGGTCTAAACCAGGACTAAACCAGGTCTAAACCAGTACTAAGCCTGGACTAAACCAGGACTAAACCAGGTCTAAACCAGGACTAAACCAGGTCTAAACCAGGTCTAAACGAGGACTAAACCAGGACTGAACCAGGACTAAACCAGGACTAAACCAGGTCTAAACCAGGTCTAAACCAGGACTAGTCCAGGACTACACCAGGTCTAAACCAGGACTAAACCAGGTCTAAACCAGGTCTAAACCAGGACTAAACCAGGTCTAAACCAGGTCTAAACCAGGACTAAGCCAGGACTAAACCAGGTCTAAACCAGGTCTAAACCAGGACTAAATCAGGACTAAACCAGGACTAAACCAGGTCTAAACCAGGTCTAAACCAGGTCTAAACCAGGACTAAACCAGGACTAGGCCAGGACTAAACCAGGACTAAACCAGGTCTAAACCAGGACTAAACCAGGTCTAAACCAGGTCTAAACCAGGACTAAACCAGGTCTAAACCAGGACTAAACCAGGTCTAAACCAGGTCTAAACCAGGACTAAACCAGGACTAAACCAAGACTAAACCAGGTCTAAACCAGGACTAAACCAGGTCTAAACCAGGACTAAACCAGGATTAAACCAGGACTAAGCCAGGACTAGGCCAGGACTAAACCAGGACTAAACCAGGTCTAAACCAGGTCTAAACCAGGACTAAACCAGGACTAAACCAGGTCTAAACCAGGACTAAACCAGGACTAAACCAGGACTAAACCAGGACTGAACCAGGACTAAACCAGGTCTAAACCAGGACTAAACCAGGTCTAAACCAGGTCTAAACCAGGTCTAAACCAGGACTAAACCAGGTCTAAACCAGGACTAAACCAGGTCTAAACCAGTACTAAGCCTGGACTAAACCAGGACTAAACCAGGTCTAAACCAGGACTAAACCAGGACTAAACCAGGTCTAAACCAGGTCTAAACCAGGACTAAACCAGGACTGAACCAGGACTAAACCAGGACTAAACCAGGTCTAAACCAGGTCTAAACCAGGACTAGTCCAGGACTAAACCAGGTCTAAACCAGGACTAAACCAGGTCTAATCCAGGACTAAACCAGGTCTAAACCAGGTCTAAACCAGGACTAAGCCAGGACTAAACCAGGTCTAAACCAGGTCTAAACCAGGTCTAAACCAGGTCTAAACCAGGACTAAACCAGGACTAAACCAGGACTAAACCAGGTCTAAACCAGGTCTAAACCAGGTCTAAACCAGGACTAAACCAGGACTAAACCAGGACTAAACCAGGTCTAAACCAGGACTAAACCAGGACTAAACCAGGACTAAACCAGGTCTAAACCAGGTCTAAACCAGGTCTAAACCTGGACTAAACCAAGACTAAACCAGGACTAAACCAGGTCTAAACCAGGACTAAACCAGGACTAGGCCAGGACTAAACCAGGACTAAACCAGGACTAAACCAGGTCTAAACCAGGTCTAAACCAGGACTAAACCAGGTCTAAACCAGGTCTAAACCAGGACTAAACCAGGTCTAAACCAGGACTAAACCAGGTCTAAACCAGGTCTAAACCAGGTCTAAACCAGGACTAAACCAGGACTAAACCAAGACTAAACCAGGTCTAAACCAGGACTAAACCAGGTCTAAACCAGGACTAAACCAGGACTAAACCAGGACTAAGCCAGGACTAGGCCAGGACTAAACCAGGACTAAACCAGGTCTAAACCAGGTCTAAACCAGGTCTAAACCAGGTCTAAACCAGGACTAAACCAGGACTAAACCAGGTCTAAACCAGGTCTAAACCAGGACTAAACCAGGTCTAAACCAGTACTAAGCCTGGACTAAACCAGGACTAAACCAGGTCTAAACCAGGACTAAACCAGGACTAAACCAGGTCTAAACCAGGTCTAAACGAGGACTAAACCAGGACTGAACCAGGACTAAACCAGGACTAAACCAGGTCTAAACCAGGTCTAAACCAGGACTAGTCCAGGACTAAACCAGGTCTAAACCAGGACTAAACCAGGTCTAAACCAGGTCTAAACCAGGACTAAACCAGGTCTAAACCAGGTCTAAACCAGGACTAAGCCAGGACTAAACCAGGTCTAAACCAGGTCTAAACCAGGTCTAAACCAGGACTAAACCAGGACTAAACCAGGACTAAACCAGGTCTAAACCAGGTCTAAACCAGGTCTAAACCAGGACTAGGCCAGGACTAAACCAGGACTAAACCAGGTCTAAACTAGGACTAAACCAGGTCTAAACCAGGTCTAAACCAGGACTAAACCAGGTCTAAACCAGGACTAAACCAGGTCTAAACCAGGTCTAAACCAGGACTAAACCAGGACTAAACCAAGACTAAACCAGGTCTAAACCAGGACTAAACCAGGTCTAAACCAGGACTAAACCAGGATTAAACCAGGACTAAGCCAGGACTAGGCCAGGACTAAACCAGGACTAAACCAGGTCTAAACCAGGTCTAAACCAGGACTAAACCAGGTCTAAACCAGGTCTAAACCAGGACTAAACCAGGTCTAAACCAGTACTAAGCCTGGACTAAACCAGGACTAAACCAGGTCTAAACCAGGACTAAACCAGGACTAAACCAGGACTAAACCAGGACTGAACCAGGACTAAACCAGGACTAAACCAGGTCTAAACCAGGTCTAAACCAGGACTAGTCCAGGACTAAACCAGGTCTAAACCAGTACTAAACCAGGTCTAAACCAGGTCTAAACCAGGACTAAACCAGGTCTAAACCAGGTCTAAACCAGGACTAAGCCAGGACTAAACCAGGTCTAAACCAGGTCTAAACCAGGTCTAAACCAGCACTAAACCAGGACTAAACCAGGACTAAACCAGGTCTAAACCAGGTCTAAACCAGGTCTAAACCTGGACTAAACCAAGACTAAACCAGGACTAAACCAGGTCTAAACCAGGACTAAACCAGGACTAGGGCAGGACTAAACCAGGACTAAACCAGGTCTAAACCAGGACTAAACCAGGTCTAAACCAGGTCTAAACCAGGTCTAAACCAGGACTAAACCAGGTCTAAACCAGGTCTAAACCAGGACTAAACCAGGTCTAAACCAGGACTAAACCAGGTCTAAACCAGGTCTAAACCAGGTCTAAACCAGGACTAAACCAGGACTAGGCCAGGACTAAACCAGGACTAAACCAGATCTAAACCAGGTCTAAACCAGGTCTAAACCAGGACTAAACCAGGACTAAACCAGGACTAAACCAGGACTAGGCCAGGACTAGGCCAGGACTAAACCAGGACTAAACCAGATCTAAACCAGGACTAAACCAGGACTAAACCAGGACTAAACCAGGACTAAACCAAGACTAAACCAGGTCTAAACCAGGACTAAACCAGGTCTAAACCAGGACTAAACCAGGACTAGGCCAGGACTAGGCCAGGACTAAACCAGGTCTAAACCAGGTCTAAACCAGGTCTAAACCAGGTCTAAACCAGGACTAAACCAGGTCTAAACCAGGTCTAAACCAGGACTAAACCAGGACTAAGCCAGGACTAAACCAGGTCTAAACCAGGACTAAACCAGGTCTAAACCAGGACTAAACCAGGTCTAAACCAGGTCTAAACCAGGACTAAAAACCAGGACTAAACCAGGTCTAAACCAGGACTGAACCAGGACTGAACCAGGACTGAACCAGGTCTAAACCAGGTCTAAACCAGGACTAAACCAGGACTAAACCAGGTCTAAACCAGGACTGAACCAGGAATGAACCAGGTCTGAACCAGGACTGAACCAGGACTAAACCAGGTCTAAACCAGGACTGAACCAGGACTGAACCAGGACTAAACCAGGACTAAACCAGGTCTAAACCAGGACTAAACCAGGTCTAAACCAGGACTGAACCAGGACTAAACCAGGTCTAAACCAGGTCTAAACCACGTCTAAACCAGGACTAAACCAGGTCTAAACCAGGACTAAACCAGAACTAAACCAGGTCTAAACCAGGACTAAACCAGGTCTAAACCAGGTCTGAACCAGGACTAAACCAGAACTAAACCAGGTCTGAACCAGAACTAAACCAGAACTAAACCAGGACTAAACTGTTCACTCCTCTCTCTCTCTCTCTCTCTCTCTCTGTCAGGTTTAGTCTCTCGCTCCATTAGTCGAGTGTTTTTCACACCTCCTCCTCCATCCATCCATCGCTCCCTCTTTCCTCCAGCTCTCCGTCTCCCTCCTTTTTCTCCCTCCTCCCTCCTCTCTCCTCCCTCCTCTCTCCTCCTCTCCCTACATCCCTCTGTCCCTCTTTTTCTCCCTCCCTTTTTCCTCTTCTCTCCTCCTCCCCCTCTCTCTCTTTTCTCTCTCTTTTCTCTCTCAGAAAATCGATACTGGGACCAATTTGTTCTCGTGTAGCGGCAGGAAAAAAACGACAGGCGAGCAGATAACGATTTCAATGTGTGAGAGCGAAGTGTGCGTCCTAACGAGGGAGGAAAGGAGACGAGGGAGCAAGGGAGGAGACAAGGGAGAAGAGGAAGGAGAGGAGAGGAAAACCGCGAGGAAGGAACGAAGACAAAGGAGCAAGAGAGGAAACGAGGAAGGAGAGGAGACAAGGGAGCAAGAGAGGAGAAGAGGAAGGAGAGGAGACAAGGGAGCAAGAGAAGAGACGAGGAAGGAGAGGAGACAAGGGAGCAAGAGAGGAAATGAGGAAGGGAGGAGACAAGAGAGGAGATGAGGAAGGAGAGGATACTAGGGAGCAAGAGAAGAGACGAGGAAGGGAGGAGACAAGGGAGCAAGAGAGGAAATGAGGAAGGGAGGAGACAAGGGAGCAAGAGAGGAGACGAGGAAGGAGAGGAGACAAGGGAGCAAGAGAGGAAATGAGGAAGGGAGGAGACAAGAGAGGACATGAGGAAGGAGAGGATACTAGGGAGCAAGAGAAGAGACGAGGAAGGGAGGAGACAAGGGAGCAAGAAAGGAGATGAGGAAGGAGAGGACACAAGGGAGCAAGAGAGGAGACGAGGAACGAGAGGAGACAAGGGACCAAGAGAGGAGCCGAGGAAGGAGAGGAGACAAGGCAGCAAGAGACGACACGAGGAAGGGAGGAGACAAGAGAGGAGATGAGGAAGGAGAGGATACTAGGGAGCAAGAGAAGAGACGAGGAAGGAGAGGAGACAAGGGAGCAAGAGAGAAGACGAGGAAGGAGAGGAGACAAGGGAGCAAGAGAGGAGACGAGGAAGGAGAGGAGACAAGGGAGCAAGAGAGGAGACGAGGAAGGGAGGAGACAAGAGAGGAGATGAGGAAGGAGAGGATACAAGGGAGCAAGAGAGGAGATGAGGAAGGAGAGGAGACAAGGGAGCAAGAGCGGAGACGAGGAAGGAGAGGAGACAAGGGACCAAGAGAGGAGATGAGGAAGGAGAGGAGACAAGGGAGCAAGAGAGGAGACGAGGAAGGAGAGGAGACAAGGGAGCAAGAGAAGAGACGAGGAAGGGAGGAGACAAGAGAGGAGATGAGGAAGGAGAGGATACAAGGGAGCAAGAGAGGAGATGAGGAAGGAGAGGAGACAAGGGAGCAAGAGAGGAAATGAGGAAGGAGAGGAGACAAGGGAGCAAGAGAGGAAATGAGGAAGGGAGGAGACAAGAGAGGAGATGAGGAAGGAGAGGATACTAGGGAGCAAGAGAAGAGACGAGGAAGGGAGGAGACAAGGGAGCAAGAAAGGAGATGAGGAAGGAGAGGAGACAAGGGAGCAAGAGAGGAGACGAGGAAGGAGAGGAGACAAGGGAGCAAGAGAGGAGACTAGGAAGGAGAGGAGACAAGGGACCAAGAGAGGGGACGAGGAAGGAGAGGACAAGGGAGCAAGAAAGGAGATGAGGAAGGAGAGGAGACAAGGGAGCAAGAGAGGAGACGAGGAAGGAGAGGAGACAAGGGAGCAAGAGCGGAGACGAGGAAGGAGAGGAGACAAGGGAGCAAGAGAGGAGATGAGGAAGGAGAGGAGACAAGGGAGCAAGAGAGGAGACGAGGAAGGAGAGGAGACAAGGGAGCAAGAGATGAGACGAGGAAGGAGAGGACAAGGGAGCAAGAAAGGAGACGAGGAAGGAGAGGAGACAAGGGAGCAAGAGAGGAGACGAGGAAGGAGAGGAGACAAGGGAGCAAGACAAGAGACGAGGAAGGGAGGAGACAAGAGAGGAGATGAGGAAGGAGAGGATACAAGGGAGCAAGAGAGGAGACGAGGAAGGAGAGGAGACAAGGGAGCAAGAGAGGAAATGAGGAAGGAGAGGAGACAAGGGAGCAAGAGAGGAAATGAGGAAGGGAGGAGACAAGAGAGGAGATGAGGAAGGAGAGGATACTAGGGAGCAAGAGAAGAGACGAGGAAGGGAGGAGACAAGGGAGCAAGAGAGGAGATGAGGAAGGAGAGGATACTAGGGAGCAAGAGAGGAAATGAGGAAGGAGAGGAGACAAGGGAGCAAGAGAGGAAATGAGGAAGGAGAGGAGACATGGGAGCAAGAGAGGAGACGAGGAAGGAGAGGACAAGGGAGCAAGAGAGGAGATGAGGAAGGAGAGGAGACAAGGGAGCATGAGAGGAGACAAGGGAGGAAGGGAGGAGACAAGGGAGCACGAGAGGAGATGAGGAAGGAGAGGAGACAAGGGAACAAGGGAGGAGATGAAGGAGACGAAGAAGCTAGGGAGGGAACAAGGGAGGAGAGGAGTCAAGGAGGAGACAAGGGAGCAAGGAAGGAGATAAGGAAAGGAAACGGGAGAAGGGATCTAGGGAAGGAAATGAGGGAGCAAAGGAAACAAGGGAGGAAGGGAGGAAACACGGAAGGAGAGGAGACAAGGAAATTGAAGATGCGGAGACGGAGTGGAAAGGAAGGAAACGAGGGAGGAAAGGACATAAGCAAGGAGAGAAGAAAAGAAAAGGAAATGAAGAGATAAGGAGAGATGGTAGGAGACACAGAAAGGAAACAAAGAGAGGAGGAAGGAGAGAAGCCAAGGAGGAGAGGAGAGGTAGCAAGGGAAGGAAACAAGGGAGCAAAAAGGATATGAGGGCTCAAGGGAAGGAAGTGTGCATCCTAATGAGGAAGGAAAGGAAACGAGGGAGCAAAGAAAGAAAGGAGATGAGTGAGAAAAGGAAACGAGTGAGCAAGAAAGGAGGATAGAAGACAAGAGGGAAATAAACGAGAAGACAAGGAAGGAAGGATGTAGTGGGCGAGCGAAGGAGACAGGAGCTAATGAGCAACGCCTGTCAGAAAATGAACGGAGAGAGGAGGAGAGGAGAGAGGGAAGAAGGAAAGATGGGAGGAGAGAGGGAAGAGAGACAGAAGGGAGGGATGGATGGAGAAAGAGAGGAGGGATGAAGGGGAAAAGAGAGAGGGAGGGAGGAAAGAAAAGAGAACAAAATGAGAGAAGAAGAGAAGGAGAGGAGAGAAGGAGAGAGGGGGAGGACAGAGGATGGAGAGAATGGAGGGAGGACAGACAGAGGTGCATTGTGGGAGTGTGAGCGTGGGAGGAGCAGACGGAGTCACCACAAAAACAGAAGTGCCAGACAAGACCTGGTTTAGTCCTGAGTTTAGTCCCGGTTTAGTCCTGGTTTAGTCCTGGTTCAGTCCTGGTTTAGACCCGGTTTAGTCCTGGTTCAGTCCTGGTTTAGTCCTGGTTTAGACCTGGTTTAGTCCTGGTTTAGACCTGGTTTAGTCCTGAGTTTAGTCCTGGTTTAGTCCCTGTTTAGACCTGGTTTAGTCCCTGTTTACACCTGGTTTAGTCCTGGTTTAGTCCTGGTTTAGTCCCTGTTTAGACCTGGTTTAGTCCCTGTTTAGACCTGGTTTAGTCCTGGTTTAGTCCTGGTTTAGTCCCTGTTTAGTTTGGTTGAGTTCTCGTTGAATATTGATGAGGAGGAGCTGATGTGGATTCAAAACGACTTCCTTCATGAACATTTTATGAGCGCAGAAACACGTCCAAATGAACCAGAGCCCGGAGCGGAACTAAACCAGGACTAAACAGGGACTAAACTAGGACTAAAGAAGGACTAAACCAGGACTAAAGGACTAAACCAGGACTGAACAATAGAAAATAGCATCAAACACCTCTAACTGGACCAAAGCCTGCCTAAAAACAAGATTAAAGATTAAAGGACGGCAGGAAGATGAAAACAGAAACAGAACCAGGGTTTGTCTGCACAATATCAGACAGAATGAGTTCATCTTGTGTTTGTTTGTGTTTGTTTGTGTTTGTCCAGGAGTGGGTGTACACTGTGGGTCAGCAGATCCGACAGGAGCACCACTGTCTGTCCCTGTCCACCATGTTCCCCGCCTCACAGGTGCTGCTCCTGCCGTGCAACATGTCCGACGGAAAACAGGTAACCACACTACCACACCAACATGTCCGACAGGAAACACTACCACACCAACATGTCCGACAGGAAACACTACCACACCAACATGTCCGACGGGAAACACTACCACACCAACATGTCCGACGGGAAACACTACCACACCAACATGTCCGACGGAAAACACTACCACACCAACATGTCCGACGGGAAACACTACCACACCAACATGTCCGACGGGAAACACTACCACACCAACATGTCCGACGGGAAACACTACCACACCAACATGTCCGACGGGAAACACTACCACACCAACATGTCCGACGGGAAACACTACCACACCAACATGTCCGACGGGAAACACTACCACACCAACATGTCCGACGGGAAACACTACCACACCAACATGTCCGACAGGAAACACTACCACACCAACATGTCCGACGGGAAACACTACCACACCAACATGTCCGACGGGAAACACTACCACACCAACATGTCCGACGGGAAACACTACCACACCAACATGTCCGACGGGAAACACTACCACACCAACATGTCCGACGGGAAACACTACCACACCAACATGTCCGACGGGAAACACTACCACACCAACATGTCCGACGGGAAACACTACCACACCAACATGTCCGACGGGAAACACTACCACACCAACATGTCCGACGGGAAACACTACCACACCAACATGTCCGACGGGAAACACTACCACACCAACATGTCCGACGGGAAACACTACCACACCAACATGTCCGACGGGAAACACTACCACACCAACATGTCCGACGGGAAACACTACCACACCAACATGTCCGACAGGAAACACTACCACAACCACACCAACATGTCCGACAGGAAACACTACCACACCAACATGTCCGACAGGAAACACTACCACACCAACATGTCCGACGGGAAACACTACCACACCAACATGTCCGACGGAAAACACTACCACACCAACATGTCCGACAGGAAACACTACCACACCAACATGTCCGACAGGAAACACTACCACACCAACATGTCCGACAGGAAACACTACCACACCAACATGTCCTACGGGAAACACTACCACACCAACATGTCCGACGGAAAACACTACCACACCAACATGTCCGACGGGAAACACTACCACACCAACATGTCCGACGGGAAACACTACCACACCAACATGTCCGACGGGAAACACTACCACACCAACATGTCCGGCGAGGAAACACTACCACACCAACATGTCCGACAGGAAACACTACCACACCAACATGTCCGACGAAACACTACCACACCAACATGTCGACGGGGAAACACTACCACACCAACATGTCCGGCCAGGAAACACTACCACACCAACATGTCCGACGGGAAACACTACCACACCAACATGTCCGACGGAAACACTACCACACCAACATGTCCGCACTACCACACCAACATATCCGGACAGGAAACACTACCACACCAACATCGGGAAACACTACCACACCAACATGTCCGACGGAAACACTACCACACCAACATGTCCGACGGGAAACACTACCACACCAACATGTCCGACGGGAAACACTACCACACCAACATGTCCGACGGGAAACACTACCACACCAACATGTCCGACGGGAAACACTACCACACCAACATGTCCGACGGGAAACACTACCACACCAACATGTCCGACGGGAAACACTACCACACCAACATGTCCGACGGGAAACACTACCACACCAACATGTCCGACGGGAAACACTACCACACCAACATGTCCGACGGGAAACACGAAACACTACCACACCAACATGTCCGACAGGAAACACTACCACACCAACATGTCCGACGGAAAACACTACCACACCAACATGTCCGACGGGAAACACTACCACACCAACATGTCCGACGGGAAACACTACCACACCAACATGTCCGACGGGAAACACTACCACACCAACATGTCCGACGGGAAACACTACCACACCAACATGTCCGACGGGAAACACTACCACACCAACATGTCCGACGGGAAACACTACCACACCAACATGTCCGACGGGAAACACTACCACACCAACATGTCCGACGGGAAACACGAAACACTACCACACCAACATGTCCGACAGGAAACACTACCACACCAACATGTCCGACGGAAAACACTACCACACCAACATGTCCGACAGGAAACACTACCACACCAACATGTCCGACGGGAAACACTACCACACCAACATGTCCGACAGGAAACACTACCACACCAACATGTCCGACAGGAAACACTACCACACCAACATGTCCGACGGAAAACACTACCACACCAACATGTCCAACAGGAAAACACTACCACACCAACATGTCCGACGGAAAACACTACCACACCAACATGGTTTAGTCCTGGTTTATGTTGTGAAAATAGAGTCGTACAAAAAGCCGGATGCCCTGCAGAATGTTTTGTGCTGCAGTACCCGGAGCGTCCACCAGACCGGGGACAGAAAACGGTACAGACCCCGGCAGAGTGGGGAGCCTCTCGGGTGGAGCTCCTCCACATCTCCCTCCTCCCTCCCTCTCTTAATCAATCAATCCTCCTCCCTCTCCTTCACTCTTTAGTCTTCCTCTCATACTTTTTCCTCCTTCTCTTGCACCTCATCCCCCTCTCCTCCTCTCTGCTCCTCATCTCCTCTCCTCCTCTTCCTCTCCCCCTCTTCCTCTCCTCCTCCTCCTCTCTGCTCCTCTCCTCCTCCTCTCATCTCCTCTCCTCCTCCTCTCATCTCCTCTCCTCCTCCTCTCTCCTCCTCCTCCTCTCTGCTCCTCTCCTCCTCCTGTCTCCTCCTCCTCTCCTCCTCTCAGGTGTTCTTCATGTTGAATCTTTTTCCCGTGAGCTTCATCTAAATGTTCATTATTTTCTCGTAAAAACCGGACGAGCCTGAGACGAGTTTAAGACTTGAGTGTTTGGCCCAGGGGCACAAGAGCAGAAGGACTAAACCAGGTCTGAACCGGGACTAAACCAGGACTAAACCAGGACTGAACCAGGACTAAACCAGGACTAAACCAGGTCTAAAACAGGACTGAACCAGGACTGAACCAGGACTAAACCAGGACTGAACCAGGACCGAACCAGGACTGAACCAGGACTAAACCAGGACTGAACCGGGTCTGAACCGGGACTAAACCAGGACTAAACCAGGACTAAACCAGGACTGAACCAGGACTAAACCAGGACTGAACCAGGACTAAACCAGGACTAAACCAGGTCTAAAACAGGACTGAACCAGGACTAAACCAGGACTAAACCAGGTCTAAAACAGGACTGAACCAGGACTAAACCAGGACTGAACCAGGACTAAACCAGGACTAAACCAGGTCTAAAACAGGACTGAACCAGGACTAAACCAGGTCTAAAACAGGACTGAACCAGGACTAAACCAGGACTAAACCAGGACTAAACAGGAGCATATTTAAATGTTGGTTGTTTTTTGCGTCTGAACACAGAGTTTAAACTTATGCCTAAAGGGAAAGAGAGAGAGAGAAACAAAAGGAGGAAGAGAAACAGACGGGGGGGGGGGGGAGGGGAGGGAAACTCATTACACCTCTCCATCTGTTCACTCGCTTCAGTGACAAACTTCTCCTCCCTCTCTCCTCCTCTCTCCTCCCTCTCCTCTCCTCCTCTCCCCCTCTCCTCTCTCCTCCTCTCTCCTCCTCCTCCCTCTCCTCTCCTCCTCTCCTCCCCCTCTCCTCTCTCCTCCTCTCTCCTCCCTCTCCTCTCCTCCTCTCCCCCTCTCCTGTAGTTCTTATCTAACTCTCGGGGTTTTCAGGTTTTCATGTTTTCCTCGCTTCAGTAGCACCAGAGACACGAGGTTCAGCGTGTACCTGTCAGAGCTTCACCGAGCCGCGGCACACGGGCTAACGGCTAACGGGCTAATGAGCTAACGGCTAACGGGCTAACGGCTAACAGGGAACAAACACGGTGCACATTTTTAAGGCGCTGTAGCTGATTTTTCCTGTGTTAAAAAGGTGAAAAACAGAAGAGAAGTTTGCCTGGTCCAGAGTTCCATGAGTTTAGAAGCTCTGGTACCACAACGGAAACACCGGAAATATCCCTGAAACCGCCTCGTAGAACCTTGTGGAACTAAAATATCCACGAAACCTCCTCGTAGAACCTCGCGGAACTAAAATATCCACGAAACCTCCTCGTAGAACCTTGTGGAACTAAAATATCCACGAAACCGCCTCGTAGAACCTCGCGGAACTAAAATATCCACGAAACCTCCTCGTAGAACCTCGCGGAACTAAAATATCCACGAAACCTCCTCGTAGAACCTCGCGGAACTACAATATCCACGAAACCGCCTCGTAGAACCTTGTGGAACTAAAATATCCACGAAACCGCCTCGTAGAACCTCGTGGAACTAAAATATCCACGAAACCTCCTCGTAGAACCTTGTGGAACTAAAATATCCCTGAAACCGCCTCGTAGAACCTTGTGGAACTAAAATATCCACGAAACCTCCTCGTAGAACCTTGTGGAACTAAAATATCCCTGAAACCGCCTCGTAGAACCTCGCGGAACTAAAATATCCACGAAACCGCCTCGTAGAACCTCGCGGAACTAAAATATCCACGAAACCTCCTCGTAGAACCTCGTGGAACTAAAATATCCAGGGAGCCGCATCAGTTTGGTCTGAGATTTTTCGCGGTTTTGTTCCTCACATCGAGCCTGACTGGAAAATCGCTCCGGTAACCGCCGGCCTCAGTGAGCTTCATTTGACTGGAGGTGACGTCACGCTCCTCAGAACATTTCTGTTTACAGACGATTGGACCTCTGATCCATATTCAAATTAAAAAAAAAAAAACTTTTAAGATAATCTAAAAACTCAAGAAGAAAACTCCCGCAGTGATTTAAATTTCACATTTTCATTTTCATTCACAGCGTCGAAGGAGTTTGATTTGAAATGTTCTGTAGAGGGATGTGTTCTGATCTTCTCACCTGATGGACTTCAGGTCAGTCAGGTCCTTCAGGTCAGTTTGGTCCTTCAGGTCAGTCAGGTCCTTCAGGTCAGTCAGGTCCTTCAGGTCAGTCAGGTCCTTCAGGTCAGTTTGGTCCTTCAGGTCAGTCAGGTCCTTCAGGTCAGTTTGGTCCTTCAGGTCAGTCAGGTCCTTCAGGTCAGTCTGGTCCTTCAGGTCAGTTTGGTCCTTCAGGTCAGTCTGGTCCTTCAGGTCAGTTTGGTCCTTCAGGTCAGTTTGGTCCTTCAGGTCAGTCAGGTCCTTCAGGTCATTTTGGTCCTTCAGGTCAGTTTGGTCCTTCAGGTCAGTCAGGTCCTTCAGGTCAGTCAGGTCCTTCAGGTCAGTTTGGTCCTTCAGGTCAGTTTGGTCCTTCAGGTCAGTCAGGTCCTTCAGGTCAGTCAGATCCTTCAGGTCAGTCTGGTCCTTCAGGTCAGTTTGGTCCTTCAGGTCAGTCAGGTCCTTCAGGTCAGTCTGGTCCTTCAGGTCAGTTTGGTCCTTCAGGTCAGTCTGGTCCTTCAGGTCAGTTTGGTCCTTCAGGTCAGTCAGGTCCTTCAGGTCAGTTTGGTCCTTCAGGTCAGTCAGGTCCTTCAGGTCAGTCTGGTCCTTCAGGTCAGTTTGGTCCTTCAGGTCAGTCTGGTCCTTCAGGTCAGTTTGGTCCTTCAGGTCAGTCAGGTCCTTCAGGTCAGTTTGGTCCTTCAGGTCAGTCTGGTCCTTCAGGTCAGTCTGGTCCTTCAGGTC
Organism: Paratrypauchen microcephalus; assembly: GCA_036785185.1. Taxonomy (NCBI): domain Eukaryota; kingdom Metazoa; phylum Chordata; class Actinopteri; order Gobiiformes; family Gobiidae; genus Paratrypauchen; species Paratrypauchen microcephalus. The sequence continues at coordinate 31,980 of JAVJIX010000472.1, forward strand.
AGTTTGGTCCTTCAGGTCAGTCTGGTCCTTCAGGTCAGTCTGGTTCTTCAGGTCAGTTAGGTCCTTCAGGTCATTTTGGTCCTTCAGGTCAGTCAGGTCCTTCAGGTCAGTCAGGTCCTTCAGGTCATTTTGGTCATTCAGGTCAGTCAGGTCCTTCAGGTCCTTCAGGTCAGTCAGGTCCTTCAGGTCAGTTTGGTCCTTCAGGTCAGTCAGGTCCTTCAGGTCAGTCTGGTCCTTCAGGTCAGTTTGGTCCTTCAGGTCAGTCTGGTCCTTCAGGTCAGTCTGGTCCTTCAGGTCAGTTAGGTCCTTCAGGTCATTTTGGTCCTTCAGGTCAGTCAGGTCCTTCAGGTCAGTCAGGTCCTTCAGGTCATTTTGGTCATTCAGGTCAGTCAGGTCCTTCAGGTCAGTCTGGTCCTTCAGGTCCTTCAGGTCATTTTGGTTCTTCAGGTCATTTTGGTCCTTCAGGTCAGTCAGGTCCTTCAGGTCAGTTTGGTCCTTCAGGTCAGTCAGGTTCTTCAGGTCAGTCTGGTCCTTCAGGTCAGTTTGGTCCTTCAGGTCAGTCAGGTCCTTCAGGTCAGTCTGGTCCTTCAGGTCAGTTTGGTCCTTCAGGTCAGTCAGGTCCTTCAGGTCAGTCAGGTCCTTCAGGTCATTTTGGTCATTCAGGTCAGTCAGGTCCTTCAGGTCAGTCTGGTCCTTCAGGTCCTTCAGGTCATTTTGGTTCTTCAGGTCATTTTGGTCCTTCAGGTCAGTCAGGTCCTTCAGGTCAGTTTGGTCCTTCAGGTCAGTCAGGTTCTTCAGGTCAGTCTGGTCCTTCAGGTCAGTTTGGTCCTTCAGGTCAGTCAGGTCCTTCAGGTCAGTCTGGTCCTTCAGGTCAGTTTGGTCCTTCAGGTCAGTCAGGTCCTTCAGGTCAGTCAGGTCCTTCCGGTCATTTTGGTCCTTCAGGTCAGTTTGGTCCTTCAGGTCAGTCAGGTCCTTCAGGTCAGTTTGGTCCTTCAGGTCAGTCAGGTCCTTCAGGTCAGTCAGGTTCTTCAGGTCAGTTTGGTCCTTCAGGTCAGTCAGGTCCTTCAGGTCAGTTTGGTCCTTCAGGTCAGTTTGGTCCTTCAGGTCAGTTTGGTCCTTCAGGTCAGTCAGGTCCTTCAGGTCAGTTTGGTCCTTCAGGTCAGTTTGGTCCTTCAGGTCAGTCAGGTCCTTCAGGTCAGTTTGGTCCTTCAGGTCAGTCAGGTCCTTCAGGTCAGTCTGGTCCTTCAGGTCCTTCAGGTCAGTCAGGTCCTTCAGGTCAGTCAGATCCTTCAGGTCAGTTTGGTCCTTCAGGTAATTTTGGTCCTTCAGGTCAGTTTGGTCCTTCAGGTCAGTCAGGTCCTTCAGGTCAGTCAGATCCTTCAGGTCAGTTTGGTCCTTCAGGTCAGTTTGGTCCTTCAGGTCAGTCAGGTCCTTCAGGTCAGTCAGATCCTTCAGGTCAGTTTGGTCCTTCAGGTCAGTCAGGTCCTTCAGGTCAGTCTGGTCCTTCAGGTCAGTCAGGTCCTTCAGGTCAGTTTGGTCCTTCAGGTCAGTTTGGTCCTTCAGGTCAGTCTGGTCCTTCAGGTCAGTCAGGTTCTTCAGGTCAGTCTGGTCCTTCAGGTCAGTTTGGTCCTTCAGGTCAGTCAGGTCCTTCAGGTCAGTCTGGTCCTTCAGGTCAGTTTGGTCCTTCAGGTCCTTCAGGTCAGTCTGGTCCTTCAGGTCAGTCTGGTCCTTCAGGTCAGTTTGGTCCTTCAGGTCAGTCAGGTCCTTCAGGTCAGTTTGGTCCTTCAGGTCAGTCTGGTCCTTCAGGTCCTTCAGGTCAGTCAGGTCCTTCAGGTCAGTCAGGTCCTTCAGGTCAGTTTGGTCCTTCAGGTCAGTCAGGTCCTTCAGGTCAGTCAGGTCCTTCAGGTCATTTGGGGTCTTCCTCGAGCTTGTTTCCAAGGAGACGTTGTTGCTATGCCTGAAAGGTTTCACAGTGCGGCATTAAACGTACCTGTGTCGTATTTATTCAGTTCGAGATTCCGTTTTACGGCTCAAAAATCGTACGAAAAACAGACCGACATTTCGCTCAATTTAAACTTCATGGGGCAACTTCATCTCCGGGACTTCGAACGCTCAGAGTAAACGACAACCGGAGGTCTAAACCAGGTCTAAACCAGGTCTAAACCAGGACTAAACCAGGTCTAAACCAGGACTAAACCAGGACTAAACCAGGTCTAAACCAGGACTAAACCAGGTCTAAACCAGGACTGAACCAGGTCTAAACCAGGACTAAACCAGGACTAAACCAGGACTAAACCAGGACTAAACCAGGACTAAACCAGGACTAAACCAGGTCTAAACCAGGACTAAACCAGGACTAAACCAGGTCTAAACCAGGTCTAAACCAGGTCTAAACCAGGTCTAAACCAGGTCTAAACCAGGACTAAACCAGGACTAACCCAGGACTAAACCAGGACTAAACCAGGACTAAACCAGGACTAAACCAGGACTAAACCGGGACTAAACCAGGACTAAACCAGGTCTAAACCAGGACTAAACCGGGACTAACCCAGGACTAAACCAGGACTAAACCAGGACTAAACCGGGACTAAACCAGGACTAAACCAGGTCTAAACCAGGACTAAACCAGGACTAAACCGGGACTAAACCAGGACTAAACCGGGACTAACCCAGGACTAAACCAGGACTAAACCAGGACTAAACCGGGACTAACCCAGGACTAAACCAGGACTAAACCAGGACTAAACCAGGACTAAACCAGGACTAAACCAGGTCTAAACCAGGACTAAACCAGGACTAAACCGGGACTAAACCAGGACTAAACCAGGACTAACCCAGGACTAAACCAGGACTAAACCAGGACTAACCCAGGTCTAAACCAGGACTAAACCAGGACTAAACCGGGACTAACCCAGGTCTAAACCAGGACCAAACCGGGTCTAAACCAGGACTAAACCAGGACTAACCCAGGACTAAACCAGGACTAAACCAGGACTAAACCGGGACTAACCCAGGACTAAACCGGGACTAACCCAGGACTAAACCAGGACTAAACCAGGACTAACCCAGGTCTAAACCAGGACCAAACCGGGTCTAAACCAGGACTAAACCAGGACTAACCCAGGACTAAACCAGGACTAAACCGGGACTAACCCAGGACTAAACCGGGACTAAACCAGGACTAAACCAGGACTAACCCAGGAATAAACCAGGACTAAACCAGGACTAAAGCAGGACTAAACCAGGACTAAAGCAGGACTAAACCAGGACTAAACCAGGTCTAAACCGGGACTAAACCAGGACTAACCCGGGTCTAAACCAGGTCTAAACCGGGACTAAACCAGGACTAAACCAGGTCTAAACCAGGACTAAACCAGGACTAAACCAGGACTAAAGCAGGACTAAACCAGGTCTAAACCAGGACTAAACCAGGACTAATCCAGGACTAAAGCAGGACTAAACCAGGTCTAAACCAGGACTAAACCAGGACTAAAGCAGGACTAAACCAGGTCTAAACCAGGACTAAACCAGGTCTAAACCAGGACTAAACCAGGACTAAACCAGGACTAAAGCAGGACTAAACCAGGTCTAAACCAGGACTAAACCAGGTCTAAACCAGGACTAAACCAGGACTAAAGCAGGACTAAAGCAGGACTAAACCAGGTCTAAACCAGGACTAAACCAGGTCTAAACCAGGACTAAAGCAGGACTAAAGCAGGACTAAACCAGGACTGAACCAGGACTAAACCAGGACTAAACCAGGACTAAAGCAGGACTAAACCAGGACTAAAGCAGGACTAAACCAGGTCTAAACCAGGACTAAACCAGGTCTAAACCAGGACTAAACCAGGACTAAACCAGGACTAAAGCAGGACTAAACCAGGTCTAAACCAGGACTAAACCAGGTCTAAACCAGGACTAAACCAGGACTAAAGCAGGACTAAAGCAGGACTAAACCAGGTCTAAACCAGGACTAAACCAGGTCTAAACCAGGACTAAAGCAGGACTAAAGCAGGACTAAACCAGGACTAAACCAGGACTGAACCAGGACTAAAGCAGGACTAAACCAGGACTAAAGCAGGACTAAAGCAGGACTAAAGCAGGGTGTGTGTATTTGTGCGTTTACAGCATCAGCGTTTTTGTGTCTTAATTATTTATTTTTAACGATGTTTTTTCTTATTTTCATTATCTCGTTCACACTCCGCCTCCTCCGCGCCGTAATTATCTCAGATCGAAAAAGTTCATTTTACCCTGAGCTGATGTGGCGCTCCTGGAATTCCTGTGCCAAAAACCCGGAATAATGTGGAATCTGCAGATGTACGGAGTTCAGAGGAAGAGGCAGGGCTCCATCTGGTGGTGACAGACTGGAACTGCAAGAGGACTCTGTGATCCAAGGGCCTGGAGAACTCTGTGATCCAAGGGCCTGGAGAACTCTGTGATCCAAGGGCCTGGAGAACTCTGTGATCCAAGGGCCTGGAGAACTCTGTGATCCAAGGGCCTGGAGAACTCTGTGATCCAAGGGCCTGGAGAACTCTGTGATCCAAGGGCCTGGAGAACTCTGTGGATCCAAGGGCCTGGAGAACTCTGTGATCCAAGGGCCTGGAGAACTCTGTGATCCAAGGGCCTGGAGAACTCTGTGGATCCAAGGGCCTGGAGAACTCTGTGATCCAAGGGCCTGGAGAACTCTGTGGATCCAAGGGCCTGGAGAACTCTGTGATCCAAGGGCCTGGAGAACTCTGTGATCCAAGGGCCTGGAGAACTCTGTGATCCAAGGGCCTGGAGAACTCTGTGATCCAAGGGCCTGGAGAACTCTGTGATCCAAGGGCCTGGAGAACTCTGTGATCCAAGGGCCTGGAGAACTCTGTGGATCCAAGGGCCTGGAGAACTCTGTGGATCCAAGGGCCTGGAACTCTGTGATCCAAGGGCCTGGAGAACTCTGTGATCCAAGGGCCTGGAGAACTCTGTGATCCAAGGCCCTTGGATCACAGAGTTCTCCAGGCCCTTGGATCACAGGGCCTGGAGAACTCTGTGATCCAAGGGCCTGGAGAACTCTGTGGATCCAAGGGCCTGGAGAACTCTGTGATCCAAGGGCCTGGAGAACTCTGTGGATCCAAGGGCCTGGAGAACTCTGTGGATCCAAGGGCCTGGAGAACTCTGTGATCCAAGGGCCTGGAGAACTCTGTGATCCAAGGGCCTGGAGAACTCTGTGATCCAAGGGCCTGGAGAACTCTGTGATCCAAGGGCCTGGAGAACTCTGTGATCCAAGGGCCTGGAGAACTCTGTGATCCAAGGGCCTGGAGAACTCTGTGATCCAAGGGCCTGGAGAACTCTGTGGATCCAAGGGCCTGGAGAACTCTGTGATCCAAGGGCCTGGAGAACTCTGTGGATCCAAGGGCCTGGAGAACTCTGTGGATCCAAGGGCCTGGAGAACTCTGTGGATCCAAGGGCCTGGAGAACTCTGTGATCCAAGGGCCTGGAGAACTCTGTGATCCAAGGGCCTGGAGAACTCTGTGATCCAAGGGCCTGGAGAACTCTGTGGATCCAAGGGCCTGGAGAACTCTGTGATCCAAGGGCCTGGAGAACTCTGTGGATCCAAGGGCCTGGAGAACTCTGTGGATCCAAGGGCCTGGAGAACTCTGTGGATCCAAGGGCCTGGAGAACTCTGTGATCCAAGGGCCTGGAGAACTCTGTGATCCAAGGGCCTGGAGAACTCTGCTCCTCAAATGTTTCTCCTCATTCTGTGTTTGGGATCAGCTCCACAAAATCATTAAATTAATGGTTTAAAGTCCAGGCCAGGACTAAACCAGGACTAAACCAGGACTAAACCAGGACTAAACCAGGACTAAACCAGGACTAAACCAGGACTAAAACAGGACTGAACCAGGACTGAACCAGGACTAAACCAGGATTAAACCAGGACTAAACCAGGACTAAAACAGGACTGAACCAGGACTGAACCAGGACTAAACCAGGATTAAACCAGGACTAAACCAGGACTAAACCAGGACTAAACCAGGACTAAACCAGGACTAAACCAGGATTAAACCAGGACTAAACCAGGACTAAACCAGGACTAAAACAGGACTGAACCAGGACTGAACCAGGTCTAAACCAGGACCAAACCAGGTCTAAACCAGGTCTAAACCAGGACTGAACCAGGATTAGACTCGATCTGAACCGTAAACCAGGTCACACATCTGCACCGGACACTCTCACCCGTCTCGGCTCAGGTTTATCTCCAGGGAGGATGGGAGGGCATCTGACACACGGGGTTTCGGGAGTGTGGGAGGGCATCTGACTCTGTCCCTGTGCTTGCAGCGCTGGCAGAAGGCGGGCACTCACCTGGAGCACCTGGTGTCGCGGTTCTGCCTGGACTCAGAGATGGCGCTGGACGGTCTGGACTCGTCTCGGATGTTGGTGATCAGCCCCTGTGAGCTGAGCGCCTACACGCAGCGCTGGGACCTGCCCTTCTCCTGACCGCTGACCCTGACCCTGACCGCTGACCCTGACCGCTGACCCCTGACCCCTGACCCTGCCCTGACCCTGACCCTGACCCCTGACCCTGACCGCTGACCCCGACCCCTGACCCTGCCCTGACCCTGACCCCAGCTCCACCAGCCCGGAGGACGGACACAAAGGAACATTTGAGAGGGAATTAGTGCCGTGGAAACTCATCGACAAGTCCGAACTCGCAAAATCCAACCTCCAAGGACATCTGGAACGCACCACCCTGACCGCACCAATGACAGCGACGGACTCTTCCCCTGACCCTGAGGCAGCAGCGCCCCCTACAGACTTCATAAAGACCCCAGCGGTTTTTAAAAACGAGAGACGAGATGGACGCCGAAGCTGAGTGTCCAAAACGACTTTGACCTTCGGCAGTGACACTTCCACAGATTCGCCGAGAACTTTCACGGGACAAAAGCACAGAAACGTCAAACGCCAAGCAGCTCCGCAGAAGACCAGTGTGTTTAGAAAGTAGCAGGTGTTTCTGTGTGGAGTTTGCATGTTCTCTCTGTGTCTCAGGTCCTGGAGATGGTCCCAACGGTCCCACCTGGAGACGCTGGAGGACGGGTCCCACGCAGAGGACACTTAAACGAACTTTATCAACTAAAAAGTGGTTTTGGGCTCAGTCGATGTTTTAAAACAGGGGTGTCAAACTCTGGTCCGGGGGCCGTTTCCAACCGACTTTGGTCCCAAAGGGGCCGGATCAGAAAACTCATGGCAAATAAACCCCAAACACAGCAATAAGTCCAAATATTTGTGCGGAGAAACACAAATCTATTACAGAAGTGTTTTTTATTTGATGAACTGTTTCTTTTACAAAATATTATATTATGAACAACCTGAAACTTTAAGAAAAATGTAATTTCAACACAAGCGTACAGGTTTCCCATTCACCTCCTGAACAAAGAGGAATTAGTCCATTTTTGTTGGAAAATCCTGCACTCGGCGTCCCACTTTTCTCATTTTGGACATTTTTCTGATGAGGGCGTCACGGTCGACAGTCAAAACGATGCTCCTTTAAGAGCGTTTGGAAAGAGGCGAGTCTTCATTTGTGCTGCTCTGGTGGGAGGGGCCACGTACAGAGGCTCTGGTGGGAGGGGCCACGCACAGAGGCTCTGGTGGGAGGGGCCACGCACAGAGGCTCTGGTGGGAGGGGCCACGTACAGAGGCTCTGGTGGGAGGGGCCACGCACAGAGGCTCTGGTGGGAGGGGCCACGTACAGAGGCTCTGGTGGGAGGGGCCACGTACAGAGGCGCTGGTGGGAGGGGCCACGTACAGAGGCTCTGGTGGGAGGGGCCACGCACAGAGGCTCTGGTGGGAGGGGCCACGTACAGAGGCTCTGGTGGGAGGGGCCACGCACAGAGGCGCTGGTGGGAGGGGCCACGTACAGAGGCTCTGGTGGGAGGGGCCACGTACAGAGGCGCTGGTGGGAGGGGCCACGTACAGAGGCTCTGGTGGGAGGGGCCACGCACAGAGGCTCTGGTGGGAGGGGCCACGTACCTGGTGGGAGGGGCCACGTACAGAGGCGCTGGTGGGAGGGGCCACGTACAGAGGCGCTGGTGGGAGGGGCCACGTACAGAGGCGCTGGTGGGAGGGGCCACGTACAGAGGCGCTGGTGGGAGGGGCCACGTACAGAGGCTCTGGAGACGTATGGGCAGAAATATGTGCCACCAGAAACTGAATTTGAATCACATAATTTGAAATTGTGTTTTTTAATTTGAAATAGTATTTTTTAATTTGAATCATTGCATTGAAAAATTGAATCTGAATAGTTCCATTTGAAATTGAATTTATTAGTTTGTAACAGGAATCTAATAAAAGCTCTCACGAAATCTTTCTCGAAATTCAAATTCAGTTCTCAAAATTCAAATTCAAGTTAAAGCAGCAGACAGAGGAGTCCTGTATATCTGAGCTCGATTGCTCTTCCTTCATCCTTAAAGTACCAGGATGTTTGTCACAGTAAACTTGAATTTGAGCTTTTATTAGATTCCTGTTACAAACTAATAAATTCAATTTCAAATGGAACTATTCAGATTCAATTTTTCAATGCAATGATTCAAATTAAAAAATACTATTTCAAATTAAAAAATACAATTTCAAATTATGTGATTCAAATTCAGTTTCTGGTGGCACATATTTCTGCCCGTAGAGACGCTGCTATGCTAAACTGCACAGAAAAGAGGCAGAGGAAATTACCAATATTTTAATAGAAAATCAGCCGAGGGCCAGATTAAAGGTCTTGGAGGGCCGGATCTGGCCCCCGGGCCGCATGTTTGACACCCCTGTTTTAAAGGGAAACTCTGAACCACAGAAAACTGATTCTGAAGTGCACCTTAAAACGTTTCTTATGACGTAACTGCACCTGAAAAGTGAAGCACAAGTTCATGTTTCATTTATGGACTTTATATGGAATTTATTTTCTAAACTCACTTAAAGCTCCTGTCCAAACTAACTGACGTCCGTGAGCTTTAAACGTTGTATGGAGGAGTTTTCTTCAAACTGTCAATGAAAGTTCAAAATATCCTCGTAGAGACGCAGGAGCCTTGTGATTATGACGACCAAGAAAAAAGAATGAAAATCCATCTCCTGTGGACGGGGCGGAGCCAGACAGACAACAGCCAATAGAAAACCACTCTACCTCCTTATCTATTGGCTGTTTGGTCGTCAATCAAACTCCCTACGATTTTTACAAGAGGACTGAGAGTGAGCAACTAAACCAGGACTAAACCAGGACTAAACCAGGACTAAACCAGGACTAAACCAGGACTAAACCAGGACTAAACCAGGACTAAACCAGGACTAAACCAGGACTAAACCAGGACTAAACCAGGACTAAACCAGGACTAAACCAGGACTAAACCAGGACTAAAGCAGGACTAAACCAGGACTAAACCAGGACTAAACCAGGACTAAAGCAGGACTAAACCAGGACTAAACCAGGACTAAACCAGGACTAAACCAGGACTAAAGCAGGACTAAACCAGGACTAAACCAGGACTAAACCAGGACTAAACCAGGACTAAACCAGGACTAAACCATAACTAAACCAGGACTAAACCAGGACTAAACCAGGACTAAACCAGGTCTAAACCAGGACTAAACCAGGACTAAACCAGGTCTAAACCAGGACTAAACCAGGACTAAACCAGGACTAAACCATAACTAAACCAGGACTAAACCAGGACTAAACCATAACTAAACCAGGACTAAAGCAGGACTAAAGCAGGACTAAACCAGGACTAAACCAGGACTAAACCAGGACTAAACCAGGACTAAACCAGGACTAAACCAGGACTAAAGCAGGACTAAACCAGGACTAAACCAGGACTAAACCATAACTAAACCAGGACTAAACCAGGACTAAACCAGGACTAAAGCAGGACTAAAGCAGGACTAAACCAGGACTAAACCAGGACTAAACCAGGACTAAACCAGGACTAAACCATAACTAAACCAGGACTAAACCAGGACTAAACCAGGACTAAACCAGGACTAAAGCAGGACTAAACCAGGACTAAACCAGGACTAAACCAGGACTAAACCAGGACTAAACCAGGACTAAACCAGGACTAAACCATAACTAAACCAGGACTAAACCAGGACTAAACCAGGACTAAACCAGGACTAAACCAGAACTAAACCAGGACTAAACCAGGACTAAACCAGGACTAAACCATAACTAAACCAGGACTAAAGCAGGACTAAACCAGGACTAAACCATAACTAAACCAGGACTAAACCATGACTAAACCAGGACTAAACCAGGACTAAACCAGGACTAAACCAGGACTAAAACAGGACTAAACCCAGGACTAAACCAGGACTAAACCAGGACTAAACCAGAACTAAACCAGGACTAAACCAGGACTAAACCATGACTAAACCAGGACTAAACCAGGACTAAAGCAGGACTAAACCAGGACTAAACCATAACTAAACCAGGACTAAACCAGGACTAAACCCAGGACTAAACCCGGACTAAACCCAGGACTAAACCAGGACTAAAGCAGGACTAAACCAGGACTAAACCAGGACTAAACCAGGACTAAACCAGGACTAAACCAGGACTAAACCCAGGACTAAACCCGGACTAAACCAGGACTAAACCCAGGACTAAACCCGGACTAAACCCAGGACTAAACCAGGACTAAACCAGGACTAAACCAGGACTAAAGCAGGACTAAACCATAACTAAACCAGGACTAAACCAGGACTAAACCAGGACTAAACCCAGGACTAAACCCGGACTAAACCCAGGACTAAAGCAGGACTAAACCAGGACTAAACCATAACTAAACCAGGACTAAACCAGGACTAAACCAGGACTAAAGCAGGACTAAACCAGGACTAAACCATAACTAAACCAGGACTAAACCAGGACTAAACCAGGACTAAACCCAGGACTAAACCAGGACTAAAGCAGGACTAAACCAGGACTAAACCAGGACTAAACCCAGGACTAAACCCGGACTAAACCCAGGACTAAACCAGGACTAAACCAGGACTAAACCAGGACTAAACCAGGACTAAACCAGGACTAAACCATAACTAAACCAGGACTAAACCAGGACTAAAGCAGGACTAAACCAGGACTAAACCAGGACTAAACCAGGACTAAACCATAACTAAACCAGGACTAAACCAGGACTAAACCAGGACTAAACCAGGACTAAAGCAGGACTAAACCAGGACTAAACCATAACTAAACCAGGACTAAACCAGGACTAAACCAGGACTAAACCAGGACTAAACCAGGACTAAACCAGGACTAAACCAGGACTAAACCAGGACTAAACCAGGACTAAACCAGGACTAAACCAGGACTAAAGCAGGACTAAAGCAGGACTAAACCAGGACTAAACCAGGACTAAACCCAGGACTAAACCCGGACTAAACCCAGGACTAAACCAGGACTAAACCAGGACTAAACCAGGACTAAACCATGACTAAACCAGGACTAAACCAGGACTAAACCAGGACTAAACCAGGACTAAACCCAGGACTAAACCAGGACTAAACCAGGACTAAACCAGGACTAAACAAGGACTAAACCCAGGACTAAACAAGGACTAAACCAGGACTAAACCAGGACTGAGCCAGGACTAAACAAGGACTAAACCCAGGACTAAACCAGGACTAAACCAGGACTAAACCATGACTAAACAAGGACTTAACCAGGACTAAACCAGGACTAAACCAGAACTACACCCGGACTAAACCATGACTAAACCAGGACTAAAACCAGGACTAAACCAGGACTAAACCACAACTACACCCGGACTAATCCATGACTAAACCAGGACTAAACCATGACTAAACCAGGACTAAAACCAGGACTAAACCAGGACTAAACCAGGACTAAACCAGGACTAAACCAGGACTAAACCAGGACTAAACCAGGACTAAACCAGGACTAAACCATAACTAAACCAGGACTAAACCAGGACTAAACCAGGACTAAACCAGGACTAAACCAGGACTAAACCCAGGACTAAACCAGGACTAAACCAGGACTAAACCAGGACTAAACCAGGACTAAACCAGGACTAAACCAGGACTAAAGCAGGACTAAAGCAGGACTAAAGCCAGGACTAAACCAGGACTAAACCAGGACTAAACCATAACTAAACCAGGACTAAACCAGGACTAAACCAGGACTAAAGCAGGACTAAACCAGGACTAAACCATAACTAAACCAGGACTAAACCAGGACTAAACCCAGGACTAAACCCGGACTAAACCCAGGACTAAACCAGGACTAAAGCAGGACTAAACCAGGACTAAACCCAGTACTAAACCAGGACTAAACCAGAATTAAACCAGGACTAAACCAGGACTAAACCAGGACTAAACCAGGACTAAACCATAACTAAACCAGGACTAAACCCAGGACTAAACCAGGACTAAACCAGGACTAAACCAGAACTAAACCAGGACTAAACCAGGACTAAACCAGGACTAAACCATAACTAAACCAGGACTAAACCCAGGACTAAACCAGGACTAAACCAGAACTAAACCAGGACTAAACCCAGGACTAAACCAGGACTAAACCAGAACTAAACCAGGACTAAACCCAGGACTAAACCAGGACTAAACCAGAACTAAACCAGGACTAAACCAGAACTAAACCAGAACTAAACCCAGGACTAAACCAGGACTAAACCAGAACTAAACCAGGACTAAACCCAGGACTAAAGCAGGACTAAACCAGGACTAAACCAGGACTAAACCAGGACTAAACCCAGGACTAAACCCAGGACTAAACCAGGACTAAACCAGGACTAAACCCAGGACTAAACCCAGGACTAAACCCAGGACTAAACCAGGACTAAACCCAGGACTAAACCAGGACTAAACCAGGACTAAACCCAGGACTAAACCCAGGACTAAACCAGGACTAAAACAGGACTAAACCCAGGACTAAACCAGGACTAAACCAGAACTAAACCAGAAATAAACCAGGACTAAAACAGGACTAAACCCAGGACTAAACCCAGGACTAAACCCAGGACTAAACCAGAACTAAACCAGAACTAAACCAGGACTAAACCAGGACTAAACCCAGGACTAAAGCAGGACTAAACCAGGACTAAACCCAGGACTAAACCAGAACTAAACCAGGACTAAACCAGGACTAAACCCAGGACTAAAGCAGGACTAAACCAGGACTAAACCAGGACTAAAGCAGGACTAAAACAGGACTAAAGCAGGACTAAACCAGAACTAAACCAGGACTAAACCAGGACTAAACCAGGACTAAACCCAGGACTAAAGCAGGACTAAACCAGGACTAAACCCAGGACTAAACCAGAACTAAACCAGAACTAAACCAGGACTAAACCAGGACTAAACCCAGGACTAAAGCAGGACTAAACCAGGACTAAACCCAGGACTAAACCAGAACTAAACCAGGACTAAACCAGGACTAAACCCAGGACTAAACCCAGGACTAAACCAGGACTAAACCAGGACTAAAGCAGGACTAAAACAGGACTAAAGCAGGACTAAACCAGAACTAAACCAGGACTAAACCAGGACTAAACCAGGACTAAACCCAGGACTAAACCAGGACTAAACCAGGACTAAACCAGGACTAAACCAGGACTAAACCAGAACTAAACCAGAACTAAATCAGGACTAAAACAGGACTAAACCCAGGACTAAACCCAGGACTAAACCAGGACTAAACCAGAACTAAACCAGGACTAAAACAGGACTAAACCAGAACTAAACCAGAACTAAACCAGGACTAAAACAGGACTAAACCAGAACTAAACCAGAACTAAACCAGGACTAAACCAGGACTAAACCCAGGACTAAACCAGAACTAAACCAGGACTAAACCCAGGACTAAAGCAGGACTAAACCAGGACTAAACCCAGGACTAAACCAGGACTAAACCCAGGACTAAACCCAGGACTAAACCAGGACTAAACCCGGACTAAAACAGGACTAAAACAGGACTAAAGCAGGACTAAACCCAGGACTAAACCCGAGACTAAACCCGGACTAAACCTAGGACTAAAACGGGACTAAAGCAGAACTAAAGCAGGACTAAACCCAGGACTAAAGCAGGACTAAACCCAGGACTAAACCCAGGACTAAACCGGGATTAACCGGGACTAAAGCAGGACTAAAGCAGGACTAAAGCAGGACTAAAGCAGGACTAAAGCAGGACTAAACCCAGGACTAAACCGGGACTAAACCGGGACTAAACCGGGACTAAAGCAGGACTAAACCCAGGACTAAACCAGGACTAAACCAGGACTAAACCAGGACTAAACCAGAACTAAACCAGGACTAAAGCAGGACTAAACCCAGGACTAAACCAGGACTAAACCAGGACTAAACCCAGGACTAAACCAGGACTAAAACAGGACTAAACCCAGGACTAAACCCAGGACTAAACCAGGACTAAACCAGAACTAAACCCAGGACTAAACCAGGTCTAAACCAGAACTAAACCCAGGACTAGTCGATAAATTACTTCTAGACTGGAAACTTCAACAGCGATTCGTTCATGTGCACCGACTGTAACAAACACGATTTCTAGAGTCAGGAGGAGGTGGGAGGAGGTGGGAGGAGGTGGGAGGAGGTGGGAAGAGGTGGGAGGAGGTGGTGGTGTCACACATGAGGAACATTTGGAAAAGGACAAACAGTCGCTGTGTTTCACTTTCCTTGGAAAATCCTCGATACAACCTTTAAACCATGTTCTGATGTTCCTCCTCAAACTCCAGAGGGTGTTCCACGAACGCGGCTAAGCACAAAGCCCGGCGTTACTCCACAGTCCAGGACCTAACCAGGACTAAACCAGGACTAAACCAGGACTAAACCAGGACTAAACCAGGACTAAACCAGGACTAAACCAGGACTAAACACGGCTAAGCACAAAGCCCGGCGTTACTCCACAGTCCAGGACCTAACCAGGACTAAACCAGGACTAAACCAGGACTAAACCCAGGACTAAACCAGGACTAAACCAGGACTAAACCAGGACTAAACCAGGACTAAACCAGGACTAAACCAGGACTAAACACGGCTAAGCACAAAGCCCGGCGTTACTCCACAGTCCGCGCTCGTTTTAGTGTTCGGTTCCATGACTCTCGCTAACTTTAGTCCCCGCTGAGTTACTGCGGCAACACAGTCGTGGGAGCTAGCCCGGTCACGGGCAGGCTAAAGATGAGGCTTAAACAGGCCGTGTCGCAGAGAATACGTACCTGACGTAAACAGAGTGTCAAACAGTTCCGCACACCTCCTGCATGACTATCTGTGTTGTCCGAAAACAATATCAGCAAAAACATAAATTACCTTAAGTTCTTGGTTCAGTTTTGACAAATTTCCAGTAATTTAAAAATATTCTTTTGAGCCGCTGTCTTTAAGACATTATCAGATAGAAGAATTCCAGAGGCGTCACAGAGAAACACTTTGGTCGAGTGGTTAAGTCCTGCGTCTTTCATGTGGGCGTCCCGGGTTTGATTCCATCGAGGTCCCATTTCAACAGTTTTACTAATTTCACTGAATAATAATATTAATATTAGCCTACTTACCACTCTGCAAAATGTTTTTATGCTTTGTCTTTACCTGTAAAACAGCCCTCTTCACATTATTCCTGCTCAAAGACAAGATAACACAGTTTAACGTATTAGTTGGAGCAAATACTTTTACACAGTAAAAATAAATTAACAAGACTGCTATACAAATATATAATAATTATGACATCAACTGTTCTCGCTGAGAATCGAACTCACATTTCCCACATGCCAAACCGTAACATATCCTCTCCCTCATGGACTTGTCTGGACACCGAAGGTGAAAACATACTTAAAAAACTCAACCTCCAGCACTGTTATAGGACTTAACTTACGTATTTAAGCGCTCGGCGATCTTCTGCCACGCCATGTCTCTGGCCTTGGTTATTGCAGATGTGTTGTAGAGTTCCAGAAGCAACTTCTGTTCTGATGCGCTGAAATAATCGACCCGAATCTTCGACATGATGGCGTTTTCGACAGTCGCTTGTTCTGGACTTCTTACGTTCCCCGTGCACGCGTCTAGTCCAGGACAGGATAGGCGCGGCTGAAGTTAGCGCTGCTGAGGCGCAGCTGAAATGTGTTAGTGGAACGACTTCAGGCTTTAGTCTAAGGTGACGCTTCTTCAGGCGAGGACGAACCACTTAGGCGCCGCTATGTTTAGTGACGGTCGTGGAATACCCCCCTGGAGTTGTGTTTGTTTCATTCACATGCTTGAGGAACTCTTTATTATTCGTCTACATCTCCAAAGCTCCAAACGCTCTGCGAGTTCCTCAAACGTGAATGAAACGAACACGACTCCAGGTGTGTTTGAGACGAGGCGTTCGAACACTGTGTGCCGCTGAAATGTTCTAACGGGCAAAACGAGCATGAGACGCATCCGAACCAACAAACAGCACATTTAAGTAATAATAATAATAATAATAATAATAATAATAATAATAATAATAATAATAATAATAATAAAGTGTATGTAGTAATAAATTTGATAAATAAAAACACATCGGCCAAAGAACTGATCTGGGCAATAATCATTTAAAGGTTCTGTAAAAGAGTTTTTATGACATGAAATGATGAAACTGTCTTAAATCAAATGTTCCTCCAAACTCTTCTCCTCAGATGTTTCTCCAAACTGTTCTCCTCAGATGTTCCTCAAACTGTTCTCCTCAGATGTTCCTCCAAACTGTTCTCCTCAGATGTTCCTCAAACTGTTCTCCTCAGATGTTCCTCCAAACTGTTCTCCTCAGATGTTCCTCAAACTGTTCTCCTCAGATGTTTCTCCAAACTGTTCTCCTCAGATGTTCCTCAAACTGTTCTCATCAGATGTTCCTCCAAACTGTTCTCCTCAGATGTTTCTCTAAACTGTTCTCCTCAGATGTTCCTCCAAACTGTTCTCCTCAGATGTTCCTCAAACTGTTCTCATCAGATGTTCCTCCAAACTGTTCTCCTCAGATGTTCCTCAAACTGTTCTCATCAGATGTTCCTCAAACTGTTCTCATCAGATGTTCCTCAAACTGTTCTCATCAGATGTTCCTCAAACTGTTCTCATCAGATGTTCCTCAGATGTTCCTCAAACTGTTCTCATCAGATGTTCCTCAGATGTTCCTCAAACTGTTCTCATCAGATGTTCCTCAGATGTTCCTCAAACTGTTCTCATCAGATGTTCCTCAGATGTTCCTCCAAACTGTTCTCCTCAGATGTTTCTCCAAACTGTTCTCCTCAGATGTTTCTCCAAACTGTTCTCCTCAGATGTTTCTCCAAACTGTTCTCCTCAGATGTTCCTCCAGACTGTTCTCCTCAGATGTCAAATTTGTTTGAACTGAGGTAAAACGGTTTATTTCTTATACTTTTCAGGTAGAATAGAGAATGTTTTTAGATTGTGTGAGGACCGTTTGAGGCGATTTCCTTCCAAATTCCAGGAGCAGGTCCATTTCCGCCGGCGAAACAGTAAATAATGATCTGACTAAACATAAAGGAAGATCTTTATTGTGTTTTTTGACTGAATTAATTATGATCAGCTGTGGAAAGGTGGAATAAACTTCAGGCAGAAGTACCTAACTAACACAACCTGTAAACAAGTAGGTGTGGTGGTCTCAGAGTCTTTTCAGTGTAGTGAGCGCCCCCTTCAGGCAGATACAGGCAGTGTCCACCAGCGTCTGACCAGAACTGAAGAAGCAGAAGAAACGGATTCCACCAAATAAACTTTTGTCCAGTCGACAAACTGAATTTCTCCTTTTGCCTTTGGCTCCACCTGGACGACTGAGGGATTCTACACACGTCTAATTCGATTCACTTTATTTTTTTTCTTTCATGTAAATGTTTTAAACCCGGTCCTTTTGTTTCCATCACTGCCAGATGAGAAGAGTTTGTGAGAGGGGCTAAAGAGGAACCACAGAGGAACCAAAGAGGGGCTAAAGAGGAACCAAAGAGGGGCTAAAGAGGGGCTAAAGAGGGGCTAAAGAGGGGCCAGAGAGGGACCACAGAGGGGCTAAAGAGGGGCCAGAGAGGGACCACAGAGGGACCAAAGAGGGGCTAAAGAGGAACCACAGAGGGGCTAAAGAGGGGCCAGAGAGGGGCTAAAGAGGAACCACAGAGGGGCTAAAGAGGAACCACAGAGGGGCTAAAGAGGAACCACAGAGGGGCTAAAGAGGGGCCAGAGAGGGGCTAAAGAGGGACCAAAGAGGGGCTAAAGAGGGACCACAGAGGGGCTAAAGAGGGACCACAGAGGGGCTAAAGAGGGACCACAGAGGGGCTAAAGAGGAACCACAGAGGGGCTAAAGAGGAACCACAGAGGGGCTAAAGAGGGACCACAGAGGGGCTAAAGAGGGACCACAGAGGGGCTAAAGAGGGGCTAAAGAGGAACCACAGAGGGGCTAAAGAGGGACCACAGAGGGGCTAAAGAGGGGCCAGAGAGGGGCTAAAGAGGAACCACAGAGGGGCTAAAGAGGGGCCAGAGAGGGGCTAAAGAGGAACCAAAGAGGGGCTAAAGAGGGACCACAGAGGGGCTAAAGAGGGACCACAGAGGGGCTAAAGAGGGACCACAGAGGGGCTAAAGAGGAACCACAGAGGGGCTAAAGAGGAACCACAGAGGGGCTAAAGAGGGACCACAGAGGGGCTAAAGAGGGACCACAGAGGGGCTAAAGAGGGGCTAAAGAGGAACCACAGAGGGGCTAAAGAGGGACCACAGAGGGGCTAAAGAGGGGCCAGAGAGGGGCTAAAGAGGAACCACAGAGGGGCTAAAGAGGGACCACAGAGGAACCACAGAGGGGCTAAAGAGAGACCACAGAGGGGCTAAAGAGGGACCACAGAGGAACCACAGAGGGGCTAAAGAGGAACCACAGAGGGGCTAAAGAGGAACCACAGAGGGGCTAAAGAGGGGCCAGAGAGGGGCTAAAGAGGAACCAAAGAGGGGCTAAAGAGGAACCACAGAGGGGCTAAAGAGGGGCCAGAGAGGGGCTAAAGAGGAACCACAGAGGGGCTAAAGAGGGGCCAGAGAGGGGCTAAAGAGGAACCAAAGAGGGGCTAAAGAGGGACCACAGAGGGGCTAAAGAGGGACCACAGAGGGGCTAAAGAGGAACCACAGAGGGGCTAAAGAGGTACCAGAGAGGGGCTAAAGAGGAACCACAGAGGGGCTAAAGAGAGACCACAGAGGGGCTAAAGAGGAACCACAGAGGGGCTAAAGAGGGGCTAAAGAGGTACCAAAGAGGGGCTAAAGAGGAACCACAGAGGGGCTAAAGAGGAACCACAGAGGAACCAAAGAGGGGCTAAAGAGGAACCACAGAGGGGCTAAAGAGGAACCAAAGAGGGGCTAAAGAGGGGCTAAAGAGGTACCAAAGAGGGGCTAAAGAGGAACCACAGAGGGGCTAAAGAGGAACCACAGAGGAACCAAAGAGGGGCTAAAGAGGAACCACAGAGGGGCTAAAGAGGAACCAAAGAGGGGCTAAAGAGGAACCACAGAGGGGCTAAAGAGGTACCAGAGAGGGGCTAAAGAGGAACCACAGAGGGGCTAAAGAGGAACCAGAGAGGGGCTAAAGAGGAACCACAGAGGGGCTAAAGAGAGACCACAGAGGAACCACAGAGGGGCTAAAGAGGAACCAAAGAGGGGCTAAAGAGGAACCACAGAGGGGCTAAAGAGGAACCACAGAGGGGCTAAAGAGGTACCAGAGAGGGGCTAAAGAGGAACCAGAGAGGGGCTAAAGAGGAACCACAGAGGGGCTAAAGAGAGACCACAGAGGAACCACAGAGGGGCTAAAGAGGAACCACAGAGGGGCTAAAGAGAGACCACAGAGGAACCACAGAGGGGCTAAAGAGGAACCAAAGAGGGGCTAAAGAGGAACCACAGAGGGGCTAAAGAGGAACCAGAGAGGGGCTAAAGAGGAACCACAGAGGGGCTAAAGAGGAACCACAGAGGGGCTAAAGAGGAACCAGAGAGGGGCTAAAGAGGAACCACAGAGGGGCTAAAGAGGAACCAAAGAGGGGCTAAAGAGGGGCCAGAGAGGGGCTAAAGAGGAACCACAGAGGGGCTAAAGAGGAACCACAGAGGGGCTAAAGAGGAACCACAGAGGGGCTAAAGAGGAACCACAGAGGGGCTAAAGAGGGGCCAGAGAGGGACCACAGAGGGACCAAAGAGGGGCTAAAGAGGGGCTAAAGAGGGGCCAGAGAGGGGCTAAAGAGGAACCACAGAGGGGCTAAAGAGGTACCACAGAGGGGCTAAAGAGGAACCACAGAGGGGCTAAAGAGGTACCAGAGAGGGGCTAAAGAGGAACCACAGAGGGGCTAAAGAGGAACCACAGAGGGGCTAAAGAGGAACCACAGAGGGGCTAAAGAGGAACCAGAGAGGGGCTAAAGAGGAACCACAGAGGGGCTAAAGAGGAACCAAAGAGGGGCTAAAGAGGAACCACAGAGGGGCTAAAGAGGAACCAGAGAGGGGCTAAAGAGGAACCACAGAGGGGCTAAAGAGGAACCACAGAGGGGCTAAAGAGGAACCAGAGAGGGGCTAAAGAGGAACCACAGAGGGGCTAAAGAGGAACCAAAGAGGGGCTAAAGAGGTACCAGAGAGGGGCTAAAGAGGAACCACAGAGGGGCTAAAGAGGAACCACAGAGGGGCTAAAGAGGAACCACAGAGGGGCTAAAGAGGAACCACAGAGGGGCTAAAGAGGAACCAGAGAGGGGCTAAAGAGGAACCACAGAGGGGCTAAAGAGGTACCAGAGAGGGGCTAAAGAGGAACCAAAGAGGGGCTAAAGAGGTACCAGAGAGGGGCTAAAGAGGAACCACAGAGGGGCTAAAGAGGAACCACAGAGGGGCTAAAGAGGAACCACAGAGGGGCTAAAGAGGAACCAAAGAGGGGCTAAAGAGGAACCACAGAGGGGCTAAAGAGGAACCACAGAGGGGCTAAAGAGGTACCACAGAGGGGCTAAAGAGGAACCACAGAGGGGCTAAAGAGGTACCAGAGAGGGGCTAAAGAGGAACCAAAGAGGGGCTAAAGAGGAACCAAAGAGGGGCTAAAGAGGAACCACAGAGGGGCTAAAGAGGAACCAAAGAGGGGCTAAAGAGGAACCACAGAGGGGCTAAAGAGGAACCAAAGAGGGGCTAAAGAGGTACCAGAGAGGGGCTAAAGAGGAACCACAGAGGGGCTAAAGAGGAACCAAAGAGGGGCTAAAGAGGAACCACAGAGGGGCTAAAGAGGAACCAAAGAGGGGCTAAAGAGGAACCACAGAGGGGCTAAAGAGGAACCACAGAGGGGCTAAAGAGGAACCAAAGAGGGGCTAAAGAGGAACCAGAGAGGGGCTAAAGAGGGACCAAAGAGGGGCTAAAGAGGAACCACAGAGGGGCTAAAGAGGAACCACAGAGGGGCTAAAGAGGGGCCAGAGAGGGACCACAGAGGGACCAAAGAGGGGCTAAAGAGGAACCACAGAGGGGCTAAAGAGGGGCCAGAGAGGGGCTAAAGAGGAACCACAGAGGGGCTAAAGAGGGGCCAGAGAGGGGCTAAAGAGGAACCAAAGAGGGGCTAAAGAGGGACCACAGAGGGGCTAAAGAGGGACCACAGAGGGGCTAAAGAGGGACCACAGAGGGGCTAAAGAGGGACCACAGAGGGGCTAAAGAGGAACCACAGAGGGGCTAAAGAGGGACCACAGAGGGGCTAAAGAGGGACCACAGAGGGGCTAAAGAGGGGCTAAAGAGGAACCACAGAGGGGCTAAAGAGGGACCACAGAGGGGCTAAAGAGGGACCACAGAGGGGCTAAAGAGGAACCAGAGAGGGGCTAAAGAGGAACCAAAGAGGGGCTAAAGAGGGGCCAGAGAGGGGCTAAAGAGGAACCACAGAGGGGCTAAAGAGGGACCACAGAGGAACCACAGAGGGGCTAAAGAGAGACCACAGAGGGGCTAAAGAGGGACCACAGAGGAACCACAGAGGGGCTAAAGAGGAACCACAGAGGGGCTAAAGAGGGACCACAGAGGGGCTAAAGAGGGGCCAGAGAGGGACCACAAAGGGGCTAAAGAGGGACCACAAAGGGGCTAAAGAGGGACCACAGAGGGGCTAAAGAGGTACCACAGAGGGGCTAAAGAGGGACCACAGAGGGGCTAAAGAGGGACCACAGAGGGGCTAAAGAGGAACCACAGAGGGGCTAAAGAGGGACCACAGAGGGGCTAAAGAGGAACCACAGAGGGGCTAAAGAGGGACCACAGAGGAACCACAGAGGGGCTAAAGAGGGACCACAGAGGAACCACAGAGGGGCTAAAGAGGAACCACAGAGGGGCTAAAGAGGAACCACAGAGGGGCTAAAGAGGGACCACAGAGGAACCACAGAGGGGCCAGAGAGGGGCTAAAGAGGAACCAAAGAGGGGCTAAAGAGGGACCACAGAGGGGCTAAAGAGGGACCAAAGAGGGGCTAAAGAGGGACCACAGAGGGGCTAAAGAGGGACCACAGAGGGGCTAAAGAGGAACCACAGAGGGGCTAAAGAGGGACTAGAGAGGGGCTAAAGAGGAACCACAGAGGGGCTAAAGAGAGACCACAGAGGGGCTAAAGAGGAACCACAGAGGGGCTAAAGAGGGACCACAGAGGAACCACAGAGGGGCTAAAGAGAGACCACAGAGGGGCTAAAGAGGGACCACAGAGGGGCTAAAGAGAGACCACAGAGGGGCTAAAGAGGGACCACAGAGGAACCACAGAGGGGCTAAAGAGGGACCACAGAGGGGCTAAAGAGGGACCACAGAGGGGCTAAAGAGGGGCCAGAGAGGAACCAAAGAGGGGCTAAAGAGGGACCACAAAGGGGCTAAAGAGGGACCACAAAGGGGCTAAAGAGGGACCACAGAGGGGCTAAAGAGGGACCACAGAGGGACCAGAGAGGAACCACAGAGGGGCTAAAGAGGGACCACAGAGGGGCTAAAGAGGGGCCAGAGAGGGACCACAGAGGGGCTAAAGAGGGACCAGAGAGGGACCACAGAGGGGCTAAAGAGGAACCACAGAGGGGCTAAAGAGGGACCACAGAGGAACCACAGAGGGGCTAAAGAGGAACTACAGAGGGGCTAAAGAGGAACCACAGAGGGGCTAAAGAGGGGCCAGAGAGGGGCTAAAGAGGAACCAAAGAGGGGCTAAAGAGGGACCACAGAGGGGCTAAAGAGGGACCAAAGAGGGGCTAAAGAGGGACCACAGAGGGGCTAAAGAGGGGCCAGAGAGGGGCTAAAGAGGAACCACAGAGGGGCTAAAGAGGAACCACAGAGGGGCTAAAGAGGGACTAGAGAGGGGCTAAAGAGGGACCACAGAGGAACCACAGAGGGGCTAAAGAGAGACCACAGAGGGGCTAAAGAGGAACCACAGAGGGGCTAAAGAGGGACCACAGAGGAACCACAGAGGGGCTAAAGAGAGACCACAGAGGGGCTAAAGAGGGACCACAGAGGGGCTAAAGAGAGACCACAGAGGGGCTAAAGAGGGACCACAGAGGAACCACAGAGGGGCTAAAGAGAGACCACAGAGGGGCTAAAGAGGGGCCAGAGAGGAACCAAAGAGGGGCTAAAGAGAGACCACAGAGGGGCTAAAGAGGGGCCACAAAGGGGCTAAAGAGGGACCACAGAGGGGCTAAAGAGGGACCACAGAGGGGCTAAAGAGGGACCACAAAGGGGCTAAAGAGGGACCACAGAGGGGCTAAAGAGGGACCACAGAGGGACCAGAGAGGAACCACAGAGGGGCTAAAGAGGGACCACAGAGGGGCCAGAGAGGGACCACAGAGGGGCTAAAGAGGGACCACAGAGGGGCTAAAGAGGGACCACAGAGGGGCTAAAGAGAGACCACAGAGGGGCTAAAGAGGGGCCAGAGAGGGACCACAGAGGGGCTAAAGAGAGACCACAGAGGGGCTAAAGAGGGGCCAGAGAGGGACCACAGATGGGCTAAAGAGGGACCACAGAGGGGCTAAAGAGGGACCACAGAGGGGCTAAAGAGGGACCAGAGAGGAACCACAGAGGGGCTAAAGAGGGACCAGAGAGGAACCACAGAGGGGCTAAAGAGGTACCACAGAGGGGCTAAAGAGGTACCACAGAGGGGCTAAAGAAGGGCCAGAGAGGGGCTAAAGAGGGACCAGAGAAAGAGGGGGCGGGGGCTCTGTGAAAACAAACAGAGGCAGAACCAAGCAGAGCCTCATTCAGCGGCGATCCTCGCAATTTTAGCCCAAATCCTGCTCAAGATGCACGGATAAACCCACTCTCGAACCGCACCACCGGCGAAACACCCGTGTCACGACCGGATATGCGCGATAAAAGCAGCTGACACGGTTTTATTTGATCCTTTTTAGCGTTTTCTTCACAAGGAGGTTCGAGTCACGTAAGTACAATGACCCTTCTACGCTATTTTTAGGCAGAGTTCCGCACATTCGCTGACCAATGCTAAAAGTAACTCAAATACCAAATAGTTCAAATATAACAGGACCTTTAAATACTGCAAAAAAACGGTATTCTCCATATAAGAGCTCGAATGATCGTAAGATGTTAGATAACGGTTTGATTCAGGGATGCGTTTTACGTTGCACCACAGATCTTCTAGTCCATCATTCAGTTATTTTAACGATCGGAAACAGGCAATCAAAATAGAAAAAGTATTAAAACGTATTCAATGTGATAAACAAATGTATTATTGGTGTAATTACTCAAAAATAACGTTTTGGTTCAGTCCGGGGATGCATTTTAGCGACGCACCGTTGATTTGTAGTCCATTAGCCTATTACTTGAACGCTATGAAACGGGCGTAAAACTACAAAATCAAAACGCCCATTACACCTGTCTAAAACTTCTAAATACATACAATATCCGTAGATTCTCACTACGTTTTTCATTTATTCAAGTTTTATGACAAATACACGTGTTGTTGGTTAGGTTTGGTTGAAATTTCGTGAAGTTATAACCTTTTCTTTTGTCTCAGTCGACGTCGCTATATTTACGGAGGGTTTGACGTCGTTTCCGTGCGACGCAAAGTGTAGCATGACATTTTGGACACATTTAAACTAAAAATGCGTGTTTAATTTGAATTCAGATGCATCGAAACACAAATATTCATCATGTTCCAGCTCACGGACAAGTGGAGTGAGTATTTAATGCAAAAAGTTTTCGATTTGACCATAAATGACAAGAAACAAGAGGCATTTTGTATCGAAACCGGTTAGCACGTTAGCATAACAAGTTCCCAGTGCTGATGGTTAAAATATAAAATAACTAACTTGTATTTACACTAGGGATGTCAACAATTAATCGATTAACGGTTAATTGTCGATTAAGACGTTGGTCGATCAAAATGCATTAATTGTAATTAACCGCTAACCGCGGACACGCGGACATGCGCACCCGCGTGGTCATGAAACAAGGCAACCGCGCTGCGCCAAGATCGACTCACAGCCGACCGCAGGCGCCAACGGCACTGCTCAGCAGCCCCGGTGTAAGCGCGAGGCGAGATCGAACCCGGAATGCGTGCCGCTAATGCTGGTTTCGCCGCAGCCCGCGCCCCGAGCCCCGCGCGGCTGGCCTGCGGCTCGGGGCCCGGGCCAGCCGCGCGGGGCTCGCGGCGAAACCAGCAGCGATACGTGGTGGTTTAATCCTGGTCTAGTCCAGGTCTAGACCCGGTCGAGTCCCGGTCCAGTCCAGGTCCAGTCCAGGTCCAGTCCAGGTCCAGACCTGGTTCAGACCTGGTCCAGTCCACGTTCAGTCCTGGTCTAGTGTCTTAGCCAATCAGGACAGAACACATGTTACACTATAAAAAAATGTTACACTATAAAAAAATGTTACACTATAAAAAAAAAAAAAATTGGATAGAGCGAGGGATTACTGTATTTTGTTATTCAGCATCAATACATTTGTCTGCTTTTTACTAAGGAATAATTAATTGAGGAATATACAATATAATAATAATATGATATATTTATGACTCAGTGTTATGTTACTATAGCTTATATTCTTAAAGACCCTATGAAAACACTAAAATTCAGGTGAAAAACGCCGCTTATCAGTTAATCGTTAATCGACCGATAAGGTCAATCAACTATCAGTTAATGAATTAACCGATAATTTGCATCCCTAATTTACACATAGAACAGCTTTATGACGATTTCCTAAAGACTTGTGTCGTTTGAAGCAAAACTCTCACTCGTAAATGGCCTGAGAATGTTGATAATTGCTGTATTTTGTTTTAAATTTGATGGATTTAGTTAAATTGATCCAGTTACCGGAAGTGTTAATGGTTTGATCTGGGGAGCCACTGGGGTTTTTAGATGATCTCATCAACTGAAGGGTTTAAAGTCCAGATTAGGCCAATTAAATCTTTGACTGTCTGTTTAATAAAGTGATCTCATTAACAGTTCATTGGTGAGAGGATCTAAATATTAGGGATGTAACAATAACCAAAATATTGTGATATCGTATTGTGAAAAGTCTAAATAATATCGGAGGACGTCACAACATACCGAACTACAAGTGTGTTTGCTTGAATGAATCGTTATTGTAATTTTAATGTTTTTTAGTGCTGGGGAGATGAGGCGTCGTGAAGCATTTCGACAGTTTGCCGAACTGTATTGATTCTGTATTGATACTGCATCAGTGAATACTGACACCTGCTGGATCTGAAAAATCCTACAGGCTCAGAATCAGAAAGACTTTTATTGCCATTGTCAAGTGAACACAATTCACAGACTAGGAACATGTCTCGGTGATAAGGTGCGAACATAAAACACTAAATAATAATAATAATAACTAGAATATAGAACTAAATATTATTATTATTATTATTAATAATAATAATAATAATAATAATAATAACTAGAATATAGCTATTGTATAGTAAAAAAAAACAATCCAAATATAAAAAGGTTCAGATGAGCAGCATCAGAACAGTAGTGCAAACATGACGTCATTAAAGTGCCTGGTGATATAAAGTGTCTTTGTGCAGATGTTCTGAATTGTTCATGAGTCCAACAGCAGAGGGAAAGAAACTGTTCTTGTGACGGGAGGTTCTGGTCCCGATGGACCGTCGCCTCCTGCCAGAGGGAAGTGGCTCAAATAGTCCATGTCCAGGGTGAGAAGTGTCAGCTGCTCTCCGGCCTGCTCGCCCCCGAGTCCTGGAGACGTACAGGTCCTGGAGACGTACAGGTCCTGGACAGATGCAGTCTCTGTTTGTCCCTGACAGTGGCTCCAGCACCACACAGTGATGGAAGAGGTGAGGATGGACTCAATGATGGCCGTGTAGAACTGCACCATCATCTGGACTGGCAGCTTGGCTTTTCTTAGCTGCCGCAGGAAGTCCAACCTCTGCTGGGCCTTCTGGATGAGGGAGTTGATGGTCGGGTCCTGTGTGATGTAAGTGCCCAGGAACCGGAAGGAGTCCACTGTGGTGATGGGGGAGTCTGTCAGGGAGAGACGAGGACATTTAAAATATCTTGGATATTTTTAGATACAGTCCATAAATAAAATGAACACGTATCAGAACGTGAAGTGAACGTGTTGTGAATGAGGATGTTTGTGGACTGGGTTTTTTTTTTTTTTTTTTTACAAATTTTTATTCAAAAAAATAAGTTTTTCCAACGTTTTGAAATTGAGGGTGTTTGGCTTTTTTGATAAACTTCTGGAGCTGTAGAAAAGCCGCTCACGGCACAGACGAGGCTGGAGTGAGGGAAGTCGTTACAGCTGCTCCATAGTTCTTTGTGAATATGATCAGAGTTTCTTTTGACAGAAGCTCTTCTTTATAAACACAGTTTGGCGTTGGTCCTGTATTGATCCTGTATCGGTCATGGGACTTTAACAAACCGATGCAGACACGGGGTTTTGCTCCATGAGCTCGACACATGCGCCGACGCGTCGGTGTTGCCGGACCATCACTAACGTTCTTCTTTGTGATTTTAATGTATTTCTAATTCTGTAAAGCTCTATGAATGACACTGTGTTGTACAAATAACTTTGCATCGCCTTGGTGCAGCAGGAGCTGAAAACCAGCGGGAACTACATAGACCAGGGGTCGGCAACCCGCGGCTCCAGAGCCGCATGTGGCTCTTTGGTCCCTCTGATGCGGCTCAGTACATTGGGTCCTCATATAACGCCGGGGTTACATTGTAAAAATAACCCACGATAAGCTAAATCCGTGAAGTAATCAGCTTTGTATTGCGTGTATAAATATGTGTGTATTTCACAGTTCCTCTGACCGAGGCTGTTGCGGGTTTTATTGTAGTGAGAACGCTTCCGTGCGCTCTCAGGACTGGTTCCACCGCCTGGACTCCAGGTTCGTTCTGTGGAAACACCGCCGCTACTTCCCAACGCGCATTGACCACCCAGAGAAGTGTGTGCTCGGACATGTGCACCTTGTTACGTGTGCAGTTAGCCAATGCCCCACACAAAGTTATAAAAACAGTCTCCGTTTATCTGGGATACAAAACTACACACGCACACAAAAAAAAAAAAAAAAAACAACAGAATAAAGTTTACACAGGTATCCTACAGTCCTGCACCACTGGCGTGTGCACGTGACTTGGCCGTCCTCCCACCAGACCAACTGCCCGTAGTCTCCAGAAGTCCATGGAATGCACGGAATCCTCTCCAGTGGCACCCTCGAGGCAGAGAGTCCGCAGAAAACGTGTAATCCAAGGCGCTGGAGCAGCACCCACAACACAAATACAAGCTCACGGCACCGCCACCTGCCGTCCGTACCGAGCTTCTTCTTGCTTGGGTCCTGGACCTTCCGGTGTGTCTTCAGTGGTGTCTGTCCTCCCTCTGTCAGTGACCCCCTAAGGTCTGAATTTATAGCAGGTAAGACCACAGATAAAAGAACAAAGAATAAAGCTAGATCAAAGTCATCCAATCAGAAAGCATTCTCTGAACCTGAAGGCGGGACAAGAAGTGTCCCGCACACATACATGGACCTTACAAAATGGCGGCACCCATAGAAAAACACAGAGAAATGGCTCATGTAACACAACACATTCACATATACCAACTAAAATACAACAAATAAAATAAAATAAACAAAACGCTTGTCCGTAACACCCTCCCCCTTAAAGTGGAAATTTTGATTTCAAAGATCAAAATTTCCATTCATGTCCCTCATTTAACCCACACCACCCTGAGTTCTCGGCAAAGGTCCCACACAATCCCCAATCAGCCTGGAGAAAGGTTCACCAAAGGCTGGGACGGGTTTCAGGGGAGCCACAGGAGGGTCTAGCTGATGCTTGCCAACCATCTGACAACTATGCCATGTCCTGCAAAAGTTACCCACATCTTTACGTAGCCAAACCCCATCTTTGAGGTCATCACCAACTGGCACCTTCACAATTTCGTCATCAGAGAGAGCCTTCTCCCTCAAACCAGCAATCTCTGGATCACTATTTTGCTCCCCGATTAGCTGTTTTCTTGACCAGGACAAACCGTCAGACACGTGAGGATCTTCACCCACTTCTACGGGTGAACTACCAAGCTCCTGTTCAAAGAACGCGCCAAGAAACGTATCTGACAATTCATCATGACAGCCACTCTTACTAGAGTCCTGGCTTACATGAAGTCCAGACTCATCAGTGTTCTGACCTAACACAGTGCTAGATTGCACATAGTCCTCCTCTTCTTTAGCCTTTTTGGCCACAGCTCGAGTAGCTGCACATGAGGGAAAGACATCAGAGTCCACATTAGACTCTTCTTCAGTACTCGGCTGAGAAGTCAACTGCATAGAGGGGACAACTTTACCGCCAGCTAAGTCATTGCCGAGTAACAAGGAAATACCTTTAATAGGCAGACTGGGCATGAGGCCCACCTTAACTTGTCCTGTAACCAAGTCTGACTTCAAAAACACAGAGTGCAGAGGTACCATCACACCTCTACCCCCAATACCCTGGATAAGTGTGAAGTCACCGACAGCAGTGCCTTCACATTCACCGGAGGACAATGCCTCTTTCAACAAAAGTGACTGGGAAGTCCCAGTATCACGAAGGATTCGAATGGGTTGAGGAGCAGAACTCCCACTTGAGGACACAAATCCCTCTGACACAAATGGCAGGAACTCTTTCCTGAAAAGTTCAGACGACCCGACCTCTCTGGTCCCACACGGGCCAGATGGCTCAGTCGAACCAATATCCGTGGGCCTCTCTATCCAAGACACCACTAAACCATTACCACTAGCAGACACCTCTCTTTGCTTCCTCCTCTGAAGGCTAAAACACTCAGACATGATATGTCCTGGTTTCTTGCAGAAGTGACAGGTAGGACCTATATATGCCTCCTCTTTGGCATCGTCATTTCCACTCTTACCCCCAGCCGCCCTGGCTTTGGGTTCACCCCCAGTCTGTCTAGTAACAGCCTGCCGGTCTTGGAATCCAAACTCACTCTTATGCGTCAATGCATACTCATCAGCTAACTTAGCCGCTTCTCGGAGTGTCGTGGCATCTTTTTCATCCAGATACGACTTAATGTCATCCTTGACACACCGTTTGAATTCCTCCACCAGCATCAAGTCCTTCACCAGCTTGAAGTCACCGCCGACAGACTTAGATGTGCACCAACGTTCAAAGTACACTTCCTTATCATGAGCAAATTCAACATAGGTCTGCTTTTCATCCTTTCTAAGGCCCCTAAATTTCTGCCTGTATGCTTCTGGCACTAATTCGTAAGCAGTCAATATGGCCTGCTTAACCACATCATATATCGAGGCATCACCAACAGCCAAAGCTGAATACGCCTGCTGTGCCTTTCCTCTCAAGACACTCTGCAGCATCAAAGGCCAATACTCCTTGGGCCATTTTAAACTCCCTGCCACCTTTTCAAAATGTTGAAAGTACTTGTCTACTTCCTGCTCATCAAAAGGTGGGACCAATCTCACTTCTCTGCTAGCAACGAAGTTATCGAGGTGTCCTGTGGCTGTTCTCCCTAGCTTTGCCAACTCTAATTGCACCCCTAAAGCCTCTCTCTCCATTTGCAACCGTTCTCTTTCTCGTTCTCTTTCCCTGTCTAACTTCTCCAACTCGAAAAGTCTCTCCTTTTCTCTTTCTTCTGCCTGTTCTTTCTCTCTTTCCCTTTTCAACCGAAGTAACTGCAGTTGGAAAGAGAAGTCTTTCCCACTATCTGTGCTAGGTCCAGCTGGGGAGTCAGGCTCCTCAAACTGAGCTAAATCGGCAATGCTAAAAATGCCTTCACGATGATAATGCCGGGCAGCAGCCTGAGCCATTTTAGCTTTTGGGCACTTTGCGTTTATACCAGGCAGGTTTAGAGACCTAGTGACCTCTAGCAATTCAGTTTTTCTCAAATCCTGCAGACCTTTAACAGTTGGATTTTCCAGAAAGTCAAACGCTGCTTTCGCCATGATGAAGCAAAAAAAACCAAAAAAAACAGAAGAGTCTCGATGCTAAAGTTGGCTTTCACGAATGCTAACAGGCTACAAACGACTCACTAACGCATGGCGTTCATCCCGGACGAGCCCCCAATTATGTTACGTGTGCAGTTAGCCAATGCCCCACACAAAGTTATAAAAACAGTCTCCGTTTATCTGGGATACAAAACTACACACGCACACAAAAAAAACAAAACAAAACAACAGAATAAAGTTTACACAGGTATCCTACAGTCCTGCACCACTGGCGTGCGCACGTGACTTGGCCGTCCTCCCACCAGACCAACTGCCCGTAGTCTCCAGAAGTCCATGGAATGCACGGAATCCTCTCCAGTGGCACCCTCGAGGCAGAGAGTCCGCAGAAAACGTGTAATCCAAGGCGCTGGAGCAGCACCCACAACACAAATACAAGCTCACGGCACCGCCACCTGCCGTCCGTACCGAGCTTCTTCTTGCTTGGGTCCTGGACCTTCCGGTGTGTCTTCAGTGGTGTCTGTCCTCCCTCTGTCAGTGACCCCCTAAGGTCTGAATTTATAGCAGGTAAGACCACAGATAAAAGAACAAAGAATAAAGCTAGATCAAAGTCATCCAATCAGAAAGCATTCTCTGAACCTGAAGGCGGGACAAGAAGTGTCCCGCACACATACATGGACCTTACAAAATGGCGGCACCCATAGAAAAACACAGAGAAATGGCTCATGTAACACAACACATTCACATATACCAACTAAAATACAACAAATAAAATAAAATAAACAAAACGCTTGTCCGTAACAACCTGCACTCGTGGTCAAATCCGTAATAGAACCGCATGACCGGTGCGATCAGCCCCAGGTGAGACGCTCGGCCGTGGCTCTTCTGGCATGTGCCCAAATGCCAGACCGCTCAGTCCTCACTGCTTCAGTCACACTGCTCGTGATCACGTTTAAATAAATTTGACAAACTGAACACATTCTGTAGCTACAGGAGACACGGAGGAGAATGACTGACGAATCGGCAAAGGTCTACAGTCCTTTAGCCAATCAGGATGCAGATGCGTATTGATACACGATAAAAAAAATCTGCGAAACAGCGAGGGACCACCTTATTTAATTAAAATATATTTTATTTTAGTTTGTTCATTTTCAAAATGTAATTCTATGGCACAAAGATGTTATTAAAAATGTTATATGCAGTGTCATTTCATTTAAATTTCAAAAGGGTTTTGTGGCTCCCAGTGTTTTCTTTACTGTCTGAAACGGCTCCAAACGACTCTTTGAGTGGTAAAGGTTGCCGACCCCTGACATAGACCATGATCCTTTGCTGTTGTCCGTGCAGGCGACATGAAGAAATAACGTTAACGTTCTGAAGTACTTTTAAATCTGAATTATTCTTGTCCTAACGGCACCAAAGGCTTTTCCAAGACTTTTAAAATGGAAAAGTCGTGTATTCAGTTTTGTTCGTCTCTGTAAATGTCGAACTGTGAGATGTGTATCGCGAAAGAATCGTATCGTATTTTGATATTGTTACATGCCTATAAATTGTGTTAATATTTTGATCCATAATTAAACCAGGATAAAATGAGGACATTAGATCTAAAGTGACATTAATGTTCGAAGGTGATAAACCAGATTGTGTTAAAACGGATGTTCAGACAGAGCAGTGCCTCCAGTTAGCGTCTCAGGACTGCATGACTAACCCCTGTGCTCCTCCTCAGCCCCTCCATGTTGCGGCTGCCGGTGAGCGCTCTGGGCTCCTCTCTCCTCCCTCGGATCGCTCCGTCCTCTTCTCCTCGTTTCATCCTCCATCTCGTCTCCGCCGCGCCGCCGCCGCCGCCACCGCCGTTTTACCCATGGTGCACCGCCGCAGCCGCCCTCCACCCTCCCCTGAGACCCGCGCCATTCCTCTACGGCGGAGCAGCTTTTGGGCCCAACGTTCGACCGTTCTGTTCGACAAATGTTTTGAGAATGGAGAGACCGGAGAGGGAGAGAGAACCGCCGTTTAAACGGAGGAAGAGTTCAGAAGAACGAGGAGAGAGCAGCAAATCAGAAAACACTCGAGAAAAGACGTTTAATTACAGAAAGGACACACCAGACACAGATTTAAGGGACAAAAGTCGAAGCGGGAGATATTTTAGCCGAGAAAAAGACGTGGACAGGACTCCGAAACCTTCTGATTCCCAAAGGACGTTTCCGAAACGAGCGGAGAGTTCGGGATCTCCGCCTGGAGCTGGGAAACGGGAGAAGATGGAGGACGAGGAGGTCGGGGGTTCAAATCTGAGGCCTACACCGACCAGCGACAAACAGGCTCAGAGGAATGTCCATGTGAAACGTAAGTCTTTAAAAACATTCAAATGAGGAAGCCGCGTCAGACCTTTCTGTGTGGAGTTTGCATGTTCTCCCTGTGTCTGTGGTCCTTTGGTGCTCTCCTCAGAACATCAACAATAACAGATCTTTTCTCCAACAGCCCAAGTGTCGCCCTGTCGGTTTGTGGAACTTCAGGTTTATGGTTTTCTGTAGTAAAAGGTCTGTCGATTTCTCCACCAGCTTCATAAATCTGCCCCATCACCAGGTCTTCAACCAACAAGGTCCACAAAGGAGAAACGTTCTTCCATTTCATGAGGTCCATGTTCTCGTAAACACATTTGTTTTGGATGCTACAGATTAGGGCTGAACGATCGAAAATCGCAATCTCAGACAAAACGATTTTGGGATCGTTCAAGTCGCTTAAATCATTAAAGATCGTTAAAGTTTTTTGCAGTGCTCCTAACTGACCCAGGTTTTGTTTTGTTTATTTCACACATGTATGTCGCCTGCCCCGCCTCCCCGCCACGCTGCTAAACCCGCCAATCAGAAGCGGCGTGACTAAAGCAGGTCTAAAGCAGGACTCTGTGTGTGTGTCCTACTATTTTGTATTGTATTAACTTGACAATACAGGTGATTTTTAACTTAATTATTGAATGATTATATGGACTTTTTGTTCTAAAAGCATTTGCATTTTAACAAAGTACCTTCTAATTCTGACCTGCCCTGAAACACCACAGTGACGTCAGTGATGGGGGAGGGCTGAGCTTAATGTTCTGAAGGTCTGGACAAGAGGATCTTTAGAGAAGCTTTTCTGAACATCGTTATTTTGAGATGTCCCACTTTCAAACTGCCACAACGTCTTCAAATGTTGTCAGATTTCCATGTGTAAGGCATTGTTGGAAAGCTTAGAATCTACACTTTGAGAATCTGTGAAGTCAAAACGCCTCCGGGACGACTTGTGTCCTGTTTTGCTGCAGTCGGTCACATTTTGATGCACATTTGGACACCTGTAAATAGGCATTTATTTATTCTGTTGCACTGCTTTAGATTTGAGATCTTAGATTTTAGTTTTATAGGTTTTGTTTTGTCTTTGTATTGTATTTTGTACACTTTTTGCACTGCCTTGGCCAGAGAGGAAGGACATTTCGATTTACTGTTGAACACATATGACAGAATTGACAATAAAGCTGAACTTTGATCTTTGATGCGACCAGTTTTCTACCGCCGCTTGGAAGTTCACCACTTGGCGAGAAAGTCCGCTACTTGGGCCAAAGAGACAATTCCAGCTTCTTTTGGCAGGAGTTTAGTGTTTGAATGGTGTGATGTACGTTTCTGTGATGTTTGTAAATGTGTATATATATATTTTATTCATTTTTTATTTTGTTAAATCATTTTTAGCTTTATGCATTTATGTCTTGTTTTTATGATTTTCTGTCTTTTAATTCATTTCGATGAGTTTTTCTTCAGTATTTCTCCTTTGACCTTTCGTCTTTCTTGTTGTGGATAAATTGTTCATGAAGAACGTTTCTCCTCTGTGGACTCTGTTGGTTGAAGATCTGGTTGAAGCTGGTGGAGAAAACGACACACATTTGACCACAGAAAACCATAAACCAGAAGTTCCACAAACCTCCAGAGCGACGCTTGAGAAAAGTGTCGTCGTCTTCATGCTAAAAGTTCACACTGGATTTAATTTGTAAGAAACACTCGATTCTGATTCCTCCGATTCTCATGGTCAGGATCATGACGGCCGTGTCCTCCTCGTGTCCTCCTCGTGTCCTCCTCGTGTCCTCCTCGTGTCCTCCTCATGTCCTCCTCAGCTCTGAACCCTGTGTCCTCCTCGTGTCCTCCTCGTGTCCTCCTCGTGTCCTCCTCATGTCCTCCTCAGCTCTGAACCCCGTGTCCTCCTCGTGTCCTCCTCGTGTCCTCCTCGTGTCCTCCTCGTGTCCTCCTCAGCTCTGAACCCCGTGTCCTCCTCGTGTCCTCCTCGTGTCCTCCTCGTGTCCTCCTCGTGTCCTCCTCGTGTCCTCCTCATGTCCTCCTCAGCTCTGAACCCCGTGTCCTCCTCGTGTCCTCCTCGTGTCCTCCTCAGCTCTGAACCCCGTGTCCTCCTCGTGTCCTCCTCAGCTCTGAACCCCGTGTCCTCCTCGTGTCCTCCTCAGCTCTGAACCCCGTGTCCTCCTCGTGTCCTCCTCAGCTCTGAACCCCGTGTCCTCCTCATGTCCTCCTCATGTCCTCCTCAGCTCTGAACCCCGTGTCCTCCTCATGTCCTCCTCAGCTCTGAACCCCGTGTCCTCCTCATGTCCTCCTCAGCTCTGAACCCTGTGTCCTCCTCGTGTCCTCCTCAGCTCTGAACCCCGTGTCCTCCTCATGTCCTCCTCAGCTCTGAACCCTGTGTCCTCCTCGTGTCCTCCTCAGCTCTGAACCCCGTGTCCTCCTCATGTCCTCCTCATGTCCTCCTCAGCTCTGAACCCCGTGTCCTCCTCATGTCCTCCTCAGCTCTGAACCCCGTGTCCTCCTCGTGTCCTCCTCAGCTCTGA
Source organism: Paratrypauchen microcephalus (assembly GCA_036785185.1). Lineage (NCBI taxonomy): Eukaryota > Metazoa > Chordata > Actinopteri > Gobiiformes > Gobiidae > Paratrypauchen > Paratrypauchen microcephalus. The sequence goes on from JAVJIX010000472.1 coordinate 68,169, forward strand.
ACCCTGTGTCCTCCTCATGTCCTCCTCATGTCCTCCTCAGCTCTGAACCCCGTGTCCTCCTCATGTCCTCCTCGTGTCCTCCTCAGCTCTGAACCCTGTGTCCTCCTCATGTCCTCCTCGTGTCCTCCTCAGCTCTGAACCCTGTGTCCTCCTCATGTCCTCCTCAGCTCTGAACCCCGTGTCCTCCTCGTGTCCTCCTCAGCTCTGAACCCTGTGTCCTCCTCATGTCCTCCTCAGCTCTGAACCCTGTGTCCTCATGTCCTCCTCAGCTCTGAACCCTGTGTCCTCATGTCCTCCTCAGCTCCTCCTCGTGTCCTCCTCAGCTCTGAACCCCGTGTCCTCCTCGTGTCCTCCTCATGTCCTCCTCATGTCCTCCTCGTGTCCTCCTCAGCTCTGAACCCCGTGTCCTCCTCATGTCCTCCTCATGTCCTCCTCAGCTCTGAACCCCGTGTCCTCCTCATGTCCTCCTCAGCTCTGAACCCTGTGTCCTCATGTCCTCCTCGTGTCCTCCTCATGTCCTCCTCGTGTCCTCCTCAGCTCTGAACCCTGTGTCCTCCTCATGTCCTCCTCGTGTCCTCCTCATGTCCTCCTCGTGTCCTCCTCAGCTCTGAACCCCGTGTCCTTCTCATGTCCTCCTCGTGTCCTCCTCAGCTCTGAACCCCGTGTCCTCCTCATGTCCTCCTCATGTCCTCCTCAGCTCTGAACCCTGTGTCCTCCTCATGTCCTCCTCAGCTCTGAACCCCGTGTCCTCCTCATGTCCTCCTCAGCTCTGAACCCTGTGTCCTCCTCATGTCCTCCTCGTGTCCTCCTCAGCTCTGAACCCTGTGTCCTCCTCATGTCCTCCTCGTGTCCTCCTCATGTCCTCCTCGTGTCCTCCTCAGCTCTGAACCCCGTGTCCTTCTCATGTCCTCCTCGTGTCCTCCTCAGCTCTGAACCCCGTGTCCTCCTCATGTCCTCCTCGTGTCCTCCTCAGCTCTGAACCCCGTGTCCTCCTCATGTCCTCCTCATGTCCTCCTCGTGTCCTCCTCAGCTCTGAACCCCGTGTCCTCCTCATGTCCTCCTCATGTCCTCCTCGTGTCCTCCTCAGCTCTGAACCCCGTGTCCTCCTCATGTCCTCCTCATGTCCTCCTCGTGTCCTCCTCAGCTCTGAACCCCGTGTCCTCCTCATGTCCTCCTCGTGTCCTCCTCAGCTCTGAACCCTGTGTCCTCCTCGTGTCCTCCTCATGTCCTCCTCATGTCCTCCTCAGCTCTGAACCCTGTGTCCTCCTCATGTCCTCCTCATGTCCTCCTCATGTCCTCCTCAGCTCTGAACCCTGTGTCCTCCTCATGTCCTCCTCAGCTCTGAACCCCGTGTCCTCCTCATGTCCTCCTCAGCTCTCCTCAGACGGTGGGAGCCTCTGAGCTGCAGTGACCCTCCTCCTCCACCGGGGGTCAGCGTGGGCTTTGACTTCACCGTGATGTCGTACAACATCCTGTCCCAGGACCTGCTGGAGGACAACGCCTACCTGTACCGCCACTGCCCCCCGGAGGTTCTGAGCTGGGACTTCAGACTCCCCAACCTGCTGCAGGAGCTCCGGCAGCACCGCGCCGACGTGAGTACGAGGTCCAGCAGTTACCACGGAGACGCCAAAAAACATCCTCTGAAAACTGAGGTCAGGTCGAGCGTTTGTGGTCCTGTCCAGAGTTTGATCTGACACGAGTGACTGACGTTCACCTGTCACCTGTTCTTTGGGTCTGTCGGGTGTTTACGGCAGGAGCGTGCGGTGACCGGTGGGGGACATGAATATTTAGCCGATGATGACATCAAATGAGTTTTTATTTTACTGACACGTTAAATGTGAATATAAATTTGTTACTTATGTTAACTTATGTTACTTACCCCGCCACGCAAGTGCAGTTGGTCAGAACGTAGTTCTCGTGCTTGTTGATGATAGAAGCATTGTACATGTTCGTCAGCCTTGTCTTTGACTGGGGAGAACATCAGACTCCAACACGCAAAACTCCCCATCGATATGGTGGTATTTTACCTCCTGCACATGGCCACACACGGCAAACTGGTAGGCATCCATGGATTTGTACTAGGGGTGTCAACAATTAATCGACTTTTGATTAATTGTCGATCAAGACGTTGGTCGATCAAAATGCATTAATTGCAATTAATCGCTAATCGCGGACATGCGCACCCGCGTGGTCACGAAACAAGGCAACCGCGCTGCGCCAAGCTCGACTCACAGCCGGCCGCAGGCGCCAACGGCACTGCTCAGCAGCCCCATGTACACCAGGGCTACCGGGGCTCGGCACCGGGGCTCGGCACCGGGGCTCGGCACCGGGGCTCGGCACCGGGGCTCGGCACCGGGGCTCGGCACCGGGGCTCGGCACCGGGGCTCGGCACCGGGGCTCGCGCGTACGTACACCGGGACGCGTAGTCTCAGCCCGAGCCACAAACCAGCCGCACGAAACCAGCAGCGGCACGTGGTGGTTTAATCCTGGTTTAGTCCAGGCCCAGTCCAGGTTTAGACCTGGTCTAGACCTGGTTTAGTTCTGGTCTAGACCTGGTTTAGTCCACATTTAGTCCTGGTCTAGTCTCTTAGCCAATCAGGACGCAGAACACAATGTTACACTATAAAAAAAAATTGGAAAAAATAAATGTGTGACCCGCGACAGAGCGAGGGATGACTGTATTCTGTTATTCAGGATCAATACATTTGTCTGCTTTTTACTAAGGAATAACTGAGGAATATACAATATAATAATACTATGATATATTTTTGACTCAGTGTTATGTTACGATAGCTTATATTCTTAAAGGTCCAGTGTGTAGGATTCGTGGTGCATAGGGGGATAGTCGCTATTCCACTTCCTCTTTTGGCTACGGCAGACCTCGAGGGTCACCCGGGCGCGCCGTAACGCAGACAGCTCGCGTTCCTGCGCGCACCCGGCGCTGTGCCAACTACGGTATAAATAAAACGCGGCCCCGCGGTCACATTTTTTTTTTCTTTTCGCATGAAAACACACATTCCTGATCATGTACCATGACACTCTACACATCAAATGAAACCTTACAGTCTCCTCTTTTTGACTATGCAATTCATTTCCCTGCACAACAATCACTCCCCGAGCACATGGGGCTTTTATACGGAAAAGCACAAAACGAGGTTTGTTACTTAGCTTACCTTTGAAGGCTCTGGACAGGTCAAACTCTGTATTTCACCATAAACTTGGCCTCAATCTGTCCATAAGGATCCAGCGAATAAAATCCAGTAAAACAATTTAGTCCAAAACATGTGTTAGATCCATTACGATGTGTGATACAGCAGCATGCTTGTTTACACGAGGCTCCCCCCTTCCCCTTCCCCTTCTCTCCTTCGCTCCTCCGCTCCCTCAGGCAGCGCGGCCGAGCAGCTGCTAGCAGGAGCCCAAATGTCCTTCTGTGGCTCTCGTATTCAAAATGGCTGCCTCTGCATGGGGAAGATCCCCCTTTTATGTGACTATATCTAAGTCCAAAAGAATACTTTGATTTCATGATGGAAGTGAAAAGGCTTGGAAAACGATGTATTTTTGAATGGGTATCTTCAATTTCGGTAACTAACGGGTAAAAATCTGACACACTGTCCCTTTAAAGCCCCTATTGAAACACTCAAATTCAGGTGAAAAACGCCGCTTATCAATTAATCGTAAGTCGATCGATAAGGTCAATCAACTATAGATGAATGAATGAATCGATCGTTTGCATCCCTAATTTGTATGCGTGCACTTTCTCTCTTGTATACACGCTGGGCTTCACTAAATAACAGTAGATATGTGTCCACTTTGTGCGGTCGTACTGCCTCCGTGAGGATGAGGATCTGGTAGAACCCGGTGCTCAGCGTGAGCTCCTGAATGTAGCTCTCCCTGTCGTTCAGATACTCCGGTCCACCATGGTCAGATACTTCACTATGGTCCGCCGTGGTCAGATACTCCACTATGGTCCACCATGGTCAGATACTCCGGTCCGCCATGGTCAGATACTCCACTATGGTCCGCCATGGTCAGATACTCCACTATGGTCCGCCATGGTCAGATACTTCACTATGGTCCGCCATGGTCAGATACTCCACTATGGTCCACCATGGTCAGATACTCCACTATGGTCCGCCATGGTCAGATACTTCACTATGGTCCGCCATGGTCAGATACTCCACTATGGTCCACCATGGTCAGATACTCCACTATGGTCCGCCATGGTCAGATACTCCGGTCCGCCATGGTCAGATACTCCACTATGGTCCACCATGGTCAGATACTCCACTATGGTCCACCATGGTCAGATACTCCACTATGGTCCGCCATGGTCAGATACTCCACTATGGTCCACCATGGTCAGATACTCCACTATGGTCCGCCATGGTCAGATACTTCACTATGGTCCGCCATGGTCAGATACTCCACTATGGTCCACCATGGTCAGATACTCCGGTCCGCCATGGTCAGATACTCCACTATGGTCCGCCATGGTCAGATACTCCACTATGGTCCACCATGGTCAGATACTCCACTATGGTCCGCCATGGTCAGATACTCCGGTCCGCCATGGTCAGATACTCCACTATGGTCCACCATGGTCAGATACTCCACTATGGTCCACCATGGTCAGATACTCCACTATGGTCCACCATGGTCAGATACTCCACTATGGTCCACCATGGTCAGATACTCCGCTATGGTCCACCATGGTCAGATACTCCGCTATGGTCCACCATGGTCAGATACTCCGCTATGGTCCACCATGGTCAGATACTCCACTATGGTCCACCATGGTCAGATACTCCACTATGGTCCACCATGGTCAGATACTCCGCTATGGTCCACCATGGTTGATTCTGGGTCAACAGTGCGCGCTCATACCGCTGACGTCACGTGTTTACTAACGGTAAAGGGCTCTATTAGGATAAAACTCCAAACTCTTTTTCAAATGTAATTGAGTGGATTAAAGTGTTGTAAATGTGACGTGTGGCTGTGCTTCTGTGGCAGGTTCTGTGTCTGCAGGAGGTTCAGGAGGATCACTTTGTGCTGCAGCTCAGACCTGCTCTGGAGGCCCTGGGTGAGAACCACAGGACCACACAACCACACAACACAACCACACAACCACACAACCACACAACACAACCACACAACACAACCACACAACACAACCACACAACACAACCACACAACACAACCACACAACACAACCACAGGAGGTTCAGGAGGATCACTTTGTGCTGCAGCTCAGACCTGCTCTGGAGGCCCTGGGTGAGAACCACAGGACCACAGGACCACAGGACCACACAACCACAGGACCACACGACCACACAACCACAGAACCACAGGACCACACAACACAACCACAGGACCACACAACCACACGACCACAGGACCACACAACACAACCACACAACCACACAACACGACCACACAACACAACCACACAACCACACAACACAACCACAGGACCACACAACACAACCACACGACCACACAACCACACAACCACAGCACCACACGACCACACAACCACACAACCACAGAACCACACAACCACAGAACCACAGGACCACACAACACAACCACAGGACCACACAACACAACCACAGAACCACAGGACCACACAACCACAGAACCACAGGACCACACAACCACAGAACCACAGGACCACACAACACAACCACAGGACCACACAACACAACCACAGGACCACACAACACAACCACACAACACAACCACAGGACCACACAACACAACCACAGGACCACAGGACCACACGACCACAGGACCACACAACACAACCACAGGACCACACAACCACAGGACCACAGGACCACACAACACAACCACACAACACAACCACAGGACCACACAACACAACCACAGGACCACAGGACCACACAACACAACCACAGGACCACACAACCACAGGACCACAGGACCACACAACACAACCACAGGACCACACAACACAACCACAGGACCACACAACACAACCACAGGACCACAGGACCACACAACACAACCACAGGACCACAGGACCACACAACACAACCACAGGACCACAGGACCACACAACACAACCACAGGACCACAGGACCACACAACACAACCACAGGACCACACAACACAACCACAGGACCACAGGACCACACAACACAACCACAGGACCACAGGACCACACAACACAACCACAGGACCACAGGACCACACAACACAACCACAGGACCACACAACACAACCACAGGACCACACAACCACAGGACCACAGGACCACACAACACAACCACACGACCACACAACACAACCACACGACCACACAACACAACCACACGACCACACAACACAACCACACGACCACACAACACAACCACACGACCACACAACACAACCACACGACCACACAACACAACCACAGGACCACAGGACCACACAACACAACCACAGGACCACACAACACAACCACAGGACCACAGGACCACACAACACAACCACAGGACCACAGGACCACACAACACAACCACACGACCACAGGACCACACAACACAACCACACGACCACAGGACCACACAACACAACCACACGACCACAGGACCACACAACCACAACCACACGACCACAGGACCACACAACACAACCACAGGGCCACACAACCACACAACAGAACCACAGGACCACAGGACCACACAACACAACCACAGGACTCACTTTATCTGAAATATTACAGAACCATCACTATCTGTCAGCTGCTCAGGGGCCCCTCTGGACCAGGGGCCTCTTTGGCAAACTTTATTCTCCTGTTTTGTTGATCTTCCCCCTGTGACCCGCCCCCCCCCCCCCCCCGTGACCCGCCCTTCCCGGGTCACGGGAAGGGAGTGTCAACTCCAGTTCGATGTTGACACTCGTAGGTTTGAGCAGTGTCGTGTCATCGTTTTGGTCCAGATGTGGTCCTGGTTTAGTCCTGGTTTAGTCCCGGTTCAGTCCTGGTTTGTTTCTGAAGTTGTTGTGGATCAGGATTAAGATTTAAATGTCGATCCTCAGGGGTCAGTGGTCACAGTGGGTCAGTGGTCAGTGGTCACAGGGGTCAGTGGTCACAGGGGTCAGTGGTCACAGGGGTCAGCAGTCACAGGGCTCAGCGGTCACAGCGGTCACAGGGGTCAGCGGTCACAGTGGGTCAGTGGTCACAGTGGGTCAGTGGTCACAGTGGGTCAGTGGTCACAGGGGTCAGTGGTCACAGCGGTCACAGGGGTCAGCGGTCACAGTGGGTCAGCGGTCACAGGGGTCACAGTGGGTCAGTGGTCACTGTGGGTCAGTGGTCAGTGGTCACAGGGGTCAGCGGTCACAGTGATCAGTGGATCAGTGGTCATAGGGGTCAGCAGTCACAGTGGGTCAGCGGTCACAGGGGTCACAGTGGTCACAGTGGGGCAGTGGTCACAGTGGGTCAGCGGTCACAGGGGTCAGCAGTCACAGGGGTCAGCGGTCTCAGTGGTCACAGCGGTCACGGGTCACAGGGGTCAGCGTCACAGGGGTCAGCGGTCACAGTGGGTCAGCGGTCACAGTGGGTCAGTGGTCACAGTGGGTCAGCGGTCACAGGGGTCAGCGGTCACAGCGGTCAGTGGATCAGTGGTCATAGGGGTCAGTGGTCACAGTGGGTCAGTGGTCAGTGGTCACAGGGGTCAGCGGTCACAGTGGTCACAGGGGTCAGTGGTCACAGGGGTCAGCGGTCACAGGGGTCAGCGGTCACAGCGGTCAGTGGATCAGTGGTCATAGGGGTCAGCGGTCACTGGGTCAGCGGTCACAGGGGTCACAGTGGGGCAGTGGTCACAGGGGTCACAGTGGGGCAGTGGTCACAGGGGTCAGCGGTCGCAGTGGTCACAGTGGGTCAGCGGTCACAGTGGTCAGTGGTCACAGGGGTCAGCGGTCACAGGGGTCAGTGGTCACAGTGGTCAGTGGTCACAGTGGTCAGCGGTCACAGGGGTCAGTGGTCACAGCGGTCAGTGGTCACAGGGGTCAGTGGTCACAGGGGTCAGGGGTCACAGCGGTCACAGGGGTCAGTGGTCACAGCGGTCAGTGGTCACAGTGGTCAGTGGTCACAGGGGTCAGTGGTCACAGGGGTCAGCGGTCACAGGGGTCAGCGGTCACAGGGGTCAGCGGTCACAGTGGTCACAGTGGTCAGTGGTCACAGGGGTCAGTGGTCACAGGGGTCAGCGGTCACAGGGGTCAGCGGTCACAGGGGTCACAGGGGTCACAGGGGTCAGCGGTCACAGTGGGTCAGTGGTCACAGGGGTCAGTGGTCACAGGGGTCAGTGGTCACAGTGGTCAGTGGTCACAGGGGTCAGTGGTCACAGCGGTCACAGTGGTCACAGGGGTCAGCGGTCACAGCGGGTCCTGACCTCGTCCTAAACGCCTGTGTGTTTTCAGGATATAAGTGTGTGTATAAGAAGCGGACGGGGAACAAATCGGACGGCTGCGCTGTGGTCTACAAAAGGTCCCGCCTCTCTCTGCGCTCGTCCAATCCCGTGGAGTTTTACAGACGCGGCGACGCCCTCCTGGACAGAGATAACGTGGGATTGGTGGTTTGCCTGAGCCCCACCTCTGACCCCGCCTCCTCCTTCTGTGTGGCCAATACCCACCTCCTGTACAACCCTCGCCGCGGGGACATCAAACTCGCCCAGCTCGCCATCCTGTTGGCCGAGGTCGACCGCGTGTCCCGCCTCCCCGACGGCTCTACCAATCCCGTGGTTCTGTGCGGAGACTTTAACTCCACCCCCCACAGTCCGCTGTACCAGTTCCTCACGACGGGGAAACTCGACTACAGGTTCCTGTCCATCGGGATGGTGAGGAGTACTACCAAGTACTGCAAATACTACTACTACTGCTACTGCTACTGCAAATACTACTACTGCTACTGCTACTGCTACTGCAAATACTACTGCTACTGCTACTGCTACTGCAAATACTACTGCTACTGCTACTGCAAATACTACTGCTACTGCTACTGCTACTGCAAATACTACTGCTACTGCTACTGCTACTGCAAATACTACTGCTACTGCTACTGCAAATACTACTGCTACTGCTACTGCAAATACTACTGCTACTGCTACTGCAAATACTACTGCTGCTACTACTGTTACTGCAAATACTACTGCTACTGCAAATACTACTACTACTGCTACTGCTACTGCAAATACTACTACTGCTACTGCTACTGCAAATACTACTGCTACTGCTACTGCAAATACTACTACTACTGCTACTGCTACTGCAAATACTACTACTGCTACTGCTACTGCAAATACTACTGCTACTGCTACTGCAAATACTACTACTACTGCTACTGCTACTGCAAATACTACTACTACTGCTACTGCTACTGCAAATACTACTGCTACTGCTACTGCAAATACTACTACTACTGCTACTGCTACTGCAAATACTACTGCTGCTACTACTGCTACTGCAAATACTACTACTGCTTCTACTGCTACTGCAAATACTACTGCAAATACTACTACTGGAAATACTACTGTTACTACTACTGCTACTGCAACTACTACTGCTACTGCAAATACTACTGCTGCTACTGCTACTGCAAATACTACTACTGCAAATACTACTACTGCTACTGCAAATACTACTACTGCAAATACTACTACTACTGCTACTGCTACTGCAAATACTACTGCTGCTACTACTGCTACTGCAAATACTACTACTGCTACTACTGCTACTGCAAATACTACTACTGCTACTGCTACTGCAAATACTACTGCTGCTACTACTGTTACTGCAAATACTACTGCTACTGCAAATACTACTACTGCTACTACTGCTACTGCAAATACTACTACTACTGCTACTGCAAATACTACTACTGCTACTACTGCTACTGCAAATACTACTGCTACTGCTACTGCAAATACTACTGCTGCTACTGCAAATACTACTACTGCAAATACTACTACTACTACTGCTATTGCTACTGCAAATACTACTACTGCTACTACTGCTACTGCAAATACTACTGCAAATACTACTACTGCAAATACTACTACTGCAAATACTACTACTGCTACTACTGCTACTGCAAATACTACTACTGCTACTACTGCTACTGCAAATACTACTGCAAATACTACTACTGCAAATACTACTGTTACTACTACTGCTACTGCAACTACTACTACTACTGCTACAGTTTTAAAGGTTTTCTTTTGTCTGGTTTAATTTCTCCTCAAATGAGTCAAATTAAATCCCAAATATCTGAGGAAATGAAACAACCTCGTTCCTCTCCTCGCTCCTCTCCTCGTTCCTCTCCTCGTCCCTCTCCTCGTTCCTCTCCTCGTTCCTCTCCTCGTCCCTCTCCTCTCCTCGCTCCTCTCCTCGCTCCTCTCCTCGCTCCTCTCCTCGCTCCTCTCCTCGCTCCTCTCCTCTCCTCGCTCCTCTCCTCGCCCCTCTCCTCGCCCCTCTCCTCTCCTCGCTCCTCTCCTCGCTCCTCTCCTCTCCTCGCTCCTCTCCTCGTTCCTCTCCTCGTCCCTCTCCTCGTTCCTCTCCTCGTTCCTCTCCTCGTCCCTCTCCTCTCCTCGCTCCTCTCCTCGCTCCTCTCCTCGCTCCTCTCCTCGCTCCTCTCCTCGCTCCTCTCCTCGCCCCTCTCCTCTCCTCGCCCCTCTCCTCTCCTCGCTCCTCTCCTCGTTCCTCTCCTCGCTCCTCTCCTCTCCTCGCTCCTCTCCTCGCTCCTCTCCTCGCTCCTCTCCTCGTTCCTCTCCTCGCTCCTCTCCTCATTCCTCTCCTCATTCCTCTCCTCTCCTCGCTCCTCTCCTCGCTCCTCTCCTCGCTCCTCTCCTCGCTCCTCTCCTCGCCCCTCTCCTCTCCTCGCCCCTCTCCTCTCCTCGCCCCTCTCCTCGTTCCTCTCCTCGCTCCTCTCCTCTCCTCGCTCCTCTCCTCGCTCCTCTCCTCGCTCCTCTCCTCGTTCTCCTCTCTCGTTCTCCTCGTCCTCTCCTCGCTTCTCTCCTCGTTTTCCTCGCTCCTCTCCTCGTTCCTCTCCTCTCCTCGTTTCTCTCTCTCGCTCCTCTCCTCTCCTCGCCCCTCTCCTCTCCTCGCTCCTCTCCTCTCCTCGCTCCTCTCCTCATTCCTCTCCTCTCCTCGTTCCTCTCCTCATTCCTCTCCTCGCCCCTCTCCTCTCCTCGCTCCTCTCCTCGCTCCTCTCCTCGTTCCTCTCCTCTCCTCGTTCCTCTCCTCTCCTCGCTCCTCTCCTCATTCCTCTCCTCTCCTCGCTCCTCTCCTCGCTCCTCTCCTCGCCCCTCTCCTCGTCCCTCTCCTCTCCTCGCTCCTCTCCTCGCTCCTCTCCTCGCTCCTCTCCTCGTTCCTCTCCTCGTTCCTCTCCTCGTTCCTCTCCTCGCTCCTCTCCTCATTCCTCTCCTCTCCTCGTCCCTCTCCTCGCTCCTCTCCTCGTTCCTCTCCTCTCCTCGCTCCTCTCCTCATTCCTCTCCTCGTCCCTCTCCTCGCTCCTCTCCTCGTTCCTCTCCTCTCCTCGCTCCTCTCCTCATTCCTCTCCTCTCCTCGCTCCTCTCCTCATTCCTCTCCTCGTCCCTCTCCTCGCTCCTCTCCTCGTCCCTCTCCTCGCTCCTCTCCTCGTTCCTTTCCTCGTTCCTCTCCTCGTTCCTCTCCTCGTTCCTCTCCTCGTTCCTCTCCTCGCTCCTCTCCTCGTCCCTCTCCTCGTCCCTCTCCTCGCTCCTCTCCTCGTCCCTCTCCTCGCTCCTCTCCTCGTTCCTCTCCTCGCTCCTCTCCTCGCTCCTCTCCTCGCTCCTCTCCTCGCTCCTCTCCTCGCTCCTCTCCTCGCTCCTCTCCTCGTTCCTCTCCTCTCCTCGTCCCTCTCCTCGCTCCTCTCCTCGCTCCTCTCCTCGCTCCTCTCCTCGTCCCTCGCTCCTCTCCTCGCTCCTCTCCTCGCCCCTCTCCTCGTCCCTCTCCTCGTCCCTCTCCTCGTCCCTCTCCTCGTCCCTCTCCTCGCTCCTCTCCTCGTTCCTCTCCTCGCTCCTCTCCTCGCTCCTCTCCTCGCTCCTCTCCTCGCTCCTCTCCTCGCTCTTCTCCTCGTTCCTCTCCTCGCTCCTCTTCTCGTCCCTCTCCTCGTCCCTCTCCTCGTCCCTCTCCTCGTCCCTCTCCTCGTCCCTCTCCTCGTCCCTCTCCTCGTCCCTCTCCTCGCCCCTCTCCTCGCCCTCTCCTCGCCCCTCTCCTCGCTCCTCTCCTCGTCCCTCTCCTCGTCCCTCTCCTCGTCCCTCTCCTCGTCCCTCTCCTCGTCCCTCTCCTCGTCCCTCTCCTCCCCCCTCTCCTCGCCCCTCTCCTCGCCCCTCTCCTCGTCCCTCTCCTCGTCCCTCTCCTCGTCCCTCTCCTCGTCCCTCTCCTCGTCCCTCTCCTCGCTCCTCTCCTCCCTCCTCTCCTCGTCCCTCTCCTCGTCCCTCTCCTCGCCCCTCTCCTCGCTCCTCTCCTCGCTCCTCTCCTCGCCCCTCTCCTCGCCCCTCTCCTCGCCCCTCTCCTCGTTCCTCTCCTCGCCCCTCTCCTCGTCCCTCTCCTCGCTCCTCTCCTCGCTCCTCTCCTCGTTCCTCTCCTCGTTCCTCTCCTCGCCCCTCTCCTCGTTCCTCTGCTCGCCCCTCTCCTCGCCCCTCTCCTCGCCCCTCTCCTCGTTCCTCTCCTCGCTCCTCTCCTCGTTCCTCTCCTCGCTCCTCTCCTCGCTCCTCTCCTCGTTCCTCTCCTCGCCCCTCTCCTCGTCCCTCTCCTCGCCCCTCTCCTCGCCCCTCTCCTCGCCCCTCTCCTCGCCCCTCTCCTCGTCCCTCTCCTCGTCCCTCTCCTCGTCCCTCTCCTCGCCCCTCTCCTCGCCCCTCTCCTCGTCCCTCTCCTCGCCCCTCTCCTCGTCCCTCTCCTCGCCCCTCTCCTCGTCCATCTCCTCGCTCCTCTCCTCGCTCCTCTCCTCGCTCCTCTCCTCTCCCCTCTCCTCGCTCCTCTCCTCGCTCCTCTCCTCGTTCCTCTCCTCGTTCCTCTCCTCGTTCCTCTCCTCGTTCCTCTCCTCGCTCCTCTCCTCGCTCCTCTCCTCGCTCCTCTCCTCGCTCCTCTCCTCTTAATTTCTCTTTTCTTCTTCTGGTGCAGGTTTCTGGGCAGGAGGAGAATCCTGGAGGACAGAGGAGGCTCAGCTCTCCGCTCTGGTCCCACCGTTTGGGAATCTCCAGGTCCTGTCGGTACCAGACCCAGGACCAGACCCAGGACCAGACCCAGGACCAGACCCAGGACCAGACCCAGGACCAGACCCAGGACCAGACCCAGGACCAGACCCAGGACCAGACCCAGAGCAGCAGAGGTCAGGAGGACACACAGCAGGAGCCTGAAGGAGCAGCCTCTAACAGCTCCACAGGTTTGGATTTGGACACGTTTTTATCAGAGTTTCCATAAAGCTGCACTGTGGAACTTTTGTGTCTCCGAGCTGCTGCTGGACTGATCTGGTGGTGTTGTGTTCTCTGCTGTAGGGGGCGCTCTCTCTAAGCTCAGTGTGGAAGACCTGATCTCCAGAGCCACAGAGGAGATGTTTCACAGGTGGAGGATCGAGCATCATCTGAACCTTCAGTCGTCCTACAGCCACAAAAGTCGAGACGGACGCGACGAGATCACCACCCACCACTCGAGAACCGCCATGACCGTGGACTACATCCTGTATACTCCAGGTACTGCCGATACTGCCAATACTACTACTACTACTACTACTGCTACTACTACTACTACTGCTACTACTACTACACCACCATGAGAGTGTAATATCTACTGTGTACAGAAAGTATTCAGACCCGTAAATGTTTCACTCTGTTCATTTTCCTCATTAATGTTCACACAGCGCCCCCTACTGACAGAAAAACATTTTTGCAGATTTGTTAAAACAGAAAAAGTGAAATCTCACATGTCAGAAGTATTCAGACCCTTTACATGGTCAGAAGTATTCAGACCCTTTACATGGTCAGAAGTATTCAGACCCTTTACATGTCAGAAGTATTCAGACCCTTTACATGTCAGAAGTATTCAGACCCTTTACATGGTCAGAGGTATTCAGACCCTTTACATGTCAGAAGTATTCAGACCCTTTACATGGTCAGAGGTATTCAGACCCTTTACATGGTCAGAAGTATTCAGACCCTTTACATGGTCAGAAGTATTCAGACCCTTTACATGGTCAGAGGTATTCAGACCCTTTACATGGTCAGAGGTATTCAGACCCTTTACATGTCAGAAGTGTTCAGACCCTTTATATGGTCAGAGGTATTCAGACCCTTTATATGGTCAGAGGTATTCAGACCCTTTATATGGTCAGAGGTATTCAGACCCTTTATATGGTCAGAGGTATTCAGACCCTTTACATGGTCAGAGGTATTCAGACCCTTTACTGGTCAGAAGTATTCAGACCCTTTACATGGTCAGAGGTATTCAGACCCTTTACATGGTCAGAAGTATTCAGACCCTTTGCTCAGTGTTTAGTAGAAGTTCCTTTTGAGTCTTTTTGGGAATGCTGAAGTTTTCCAGCCCTGGATTTGGGGATCTTCTGCCGTTCCTCCTGCAGGTCCTCTCCAGTTCTGTCAGGTTGGACGGTGAACGTTGGTGGAGACATTTTCATTCACCGTCTTCCATTGAAGGGTTCTGGAGGCCCCTGTGCTCTTAGGAACCTTAAGTGCAGCACAAATGTTTTTGTGACCCTTCCACAGTTGTGTCTCTGAGCTCTTCAGGCACTTCCTTTGACCTCATGATTGTCATTTGCTCTGACCTGCACTGTGAGCTGTGAGCTGTGAGCTCTTATATAGACAGGTGTGTGGCTTTCCTAATCAATCCAATCACTTTAATCAATCACAGCTGGACTCCAGTGAAGGTGGAGAACATCTCAAGGAGGATCACAACAAATGGACACAACCTGAGTTAAATATGAGTGTCACAGCAAAGGGTCTGAATACTTCTGACCATGTAAAGGGTCTGAATACTTCTGACCATGTAAAGGGTCTGAATACTTCTGACCATGTAAAGGGTCTGAATACTTCTGACCATGTAAAGGGTCTGAATACTTCTGACCATGTAAAGGGTCTGAATACTTCTGACATGTAAAGGGTCTGAATACTTCTGACCATGTAAAGGGTCTGAATACTTCTGACCATGTAAAGGGTCTGAATACTTCTGACCACGTAAAGGGGTCTGAATACGTCTGACATGTAAAGGGTGTGAATACCTCTGACCATGTAAAGGGTGTGAATACCTCTGACCATGTAAAGGGTCTGAATACCTCTGACCATGTAAAGGGTCTGAATACCTCTGACCATGTAAAGGGTGTGAATACTTCTGACCATGTAAAGGGTCTGAATACCTCTGACCATGTAAAGGGTGTGAATACTTCTGACCATGTAAAGGGTGTGAATACCTCTGACCATGTAAAGGGTGTGAATACCTCTGACCATGTAAAGGGTGTGAATACTTCTGACCATGTAAAGGGTGTGAATACTTCTGACCATGTAAAGGGTCTGAATACCTCTGACCATGTAAAGGGTCTGAATACCTCTGACCATGTAAAGGGTCTGAATACTTCTGACCATGTAAAGGGTCTGAATACTTCTGACCATGTAAAGGGTCTGAATACCTCTGACCATGTAAAGGGTCTGAATACCTCTGACCATGTAAAGGGTCTGAATACCTCTGACATGTGAGATTTCACTTTTTCTGTTTTAACAAATCTGCCAAAATGTTTTTGTGCCAGTAGGGGGCGCTGTGTGAACATTAATGAGGAAAAATGAACTTAAATGATTTGAGCAAATGGAGCAAAATAACAGAGTGAAATATGTAAGGGTCTGAATACTTTCAGTACACAGTGTAGATATTGTGTACTATATACTGTACTATACACTGTGTACTAAATGTGACGGACCGCAGCAAAACCTGACACAAGTCGTCCCGGAGGAGTTTTCAGTTCTTCAAAGATTCTGAAAGTGTCGATTCTAAACTTTCCAACAACACCTCACACATGGAAATCTGAAACATTTGAAGAATTTGTGTCCAATTGAAAGCGGGACATCTGAAAAGTAATGAGCTGAGAAATTCCACGTGAAAGATCCTGAAGTCCAGGTCTTCAGAACATTTCTGCAGGACATGAAGCTCCTTCATCACTGACACCACTGTGGTGTTTACATTCAGGAAAGTCAGAATTAGAAGCTGCTTTAGTCCCGGTTTAGTCCCGGTTTAGTGCTGACAGCCACGGACGTCATGAAATGTGATCCAGATGAAAGCTGAATTAGTGTTTAAAGATCCCATGACATGGTACTTCCTGATGCTTTTATATGGCTCCTTAATGGTTCCCTAATACTGTAAATGAATCCTTCTTCAAAATCAACACTCAGTGCATGAGAAACAGAGATAAGATGAGAAAGAGTCATTTTTCTCACTCTGAACACTCCATTATGGGCATTGTTGCTTGAATGCAAATGAGGAGAAAAGAGCTGGCCTATAGTAGAGGGTGGGGGTGTGGCCAAACTCTCCGCTCTCAGCTGACCCATTTCTGTGATTTTGCACGGGGGGAGAGATTTGAAGCGTTCCATTGAAAAATAAACACATTTCCACAGAAAATCAAATTAAACCACTGCTGTTCAAAGGTCCAGAGGCTCAGATAAAGGACTTCCGAGCCTAGAAACACTCGGACGTGCCTCCAGGCAAATAAAAAAACGCATTTCGCATTGCCTAGCGCATTCGCAGTCCAAACTCTCTGGGCGTGATTTACAGAGACGCTGAGTACAGACAGACGGGGGTGGAACTGCATTTGCATTTCTTTTTTTCGATCTGACGTCAATAAGTTTCCTTGTTCAAAATCGCCCTTTTGAGCTCTGATTTTTTTCTAATGCAGAAAAGGATCGCAAATGCTCAGTTTAGACATTTCGCAACTTTTAACCATGGGGGGGGGGGGGTAAACAGGGTAGGGGAGCTCACATTAACGTTCAAAAACCTCAGAAAGTGAAAATGTCATGCCATGGGACCTTTAATACATGTCCTAAAGTCTATAAAGTAAATGTTCCTGCAAACATCATCGGGTACACTTCCTCGCCTCGTTGCTCGATTATTGGCGTATCCACGCTCTTTGGCCAGTAAAGTATCTGATGGCATTCTGTACGTGAGCAAACGTGTCCTGAGGAGAGTTAAGGATCCTGTTGAAGTGCAGCTACATCTTCACGAGCTGCTCACAGCTGATAGGTGGAAAAAGAAAAGAAAACAAAAAAACAGTAGGGAAACGGAGATATTTTCATAATGGTGACGTGCGGCGGGTTCCTGCGTGGTCGGACACAAATACACCGTGTACAGTAATAGTTCTGAGCTCATCTGATGTTCTGAATAAAAGTCCGTTTGTATCTTCCTCTAAACACCTGTCGGCCCCTCCCTCTCTCCAGACTCACCTGTCGGCCCCTCCCCTTCCTCCTCCCTGCTTCCTGGTGGGCGGGGCCTGGAGCTGCTCGGGAGGCTCTCATTGGTCGGTCGCTCTGAGCTGGAGCAAGTGAACGGTTTGCCCAATCACAACCACTCCTCGGACCACCTGCCTCTGCTCGCCCACTTCAGGCTGCGCCGGTGACCACGGCGACGGAAACGCCCGGTCTCCCGCGGCGACGGAAACGCCCGGTCTCCCGCGGCGACAGCAGCTCCTGGTCAGCTGACTGGACGTCTGTACAGGATGTTTTCTGAGAAGCAGGAAGTGACATCACTGATGCCGAGTCTGGACATCCGTAAGAGGAAGTCTTAAACACTCAGATTTAAAACACAATTTACACTTTTTAAAATCATGATTCAGCTCTTTCAGATTATTTATATTATAAGTGAAAATAAATTATGACAAAATGAATTGTTTTAAATCTGTTCTGTGCTCCAGTTTTATGAAGCTGAATCTAAAGATTTTTTTATTCTGAATTTGAATGTATACATTTGTATGTTTGTGTTTTTCCTGAAGATGTTTTGGATAAATATGAGGACATCATGAGTTGGGAGAGGTTTAGTCTGAAACGCCCAGAGGGACTCGTTTCTGCTGCTCACAGGATTTGTAGTTTTTCACCTGTTCTTTTTTCACCCTGCTGTTCTGGTCTTCAGCTCGGGGGCGTCCGGTCTGTGGCCCCGGGGCCCTAAAGCTGAGGGCCACAGGTCTCCTGGGCCCTCAGTGGTCTGAAGAACTTTTACTTCCTCTTCCATTAAAACTTCAATAATCCACGGCAAAAGGAGAACTTCAGTTTGTCGACTGGACAAAAGTTTATTTGGTTGAATCGGTTTTTCAGCTCGTCCAGGCTGCTTCTTCGGTTTGTCCTTTTGCAGTGGATTCTCCCTGGACGACTGACGGACTCTACAAACATCTGAAAGGACGAGGATCTGGACCTTATTTCAGTGATAAAACGTCATTTACTCACCCACTGTACTTTGGGGTCATTTGGAGTATTTCCGCAGTTTGGCGATATCCATTTAACGTGAGTGGTCGGGTATCCGTTTAACGTGAGTGGTCGGGTATCCGTTTAACGTGAGTGGTCGGGTATCCGTTTAACGTGAGTGGTCGGGGCACGATGTTGCAGTCACCAAATAACACAAACTTTATCACTTTTCAGATGACAAAAGTTCAGTGTGTGAGTTTACACTTTAGTTTGAGTCAAAAGTGGAACCAGAGCTCCAGTCCTGAGGGGTATTCCACGAAAGCTACTAAGCGCAAAGCCCGGCTTTATTCGTCAGTTGGCGCTAGTTTAAGTGAGAGTTCGGTTCCACGACGCTCGCTAAACTTAGTTCCCGCTGAGTTACTGGGGCAACATGGTCTTAGCAGATAGTCTGGTCGCGGCAAGGCTAAAGTTCTGTCTTAGTTAGGCCGTGTCGCAGAGAATACGTACCTGACGTAAACAGAGTGTCAAACAAACAGTTCCGCACACCTCCCGCATGAGTACCTGTGTTGTCCGAAAACAATATCAGCAAAAAAAGAAATTACCTTACGTTCTTGACAATTCTCCGGTAATTTAAACATATGCTTTTGCACCGCTGTCTTTATGACATTAACATATAGAAGAATTCCAGAGGTATCTCAGAGAAAGGCTTTGGTCGAGTGGTTATGTGCTTTGACTCTCATACGGGCGGGCCGGGTTTGATTCCCGCTATTGACCTATTGATGCTCAAGTCAAATTTGAGTTAAATTTTCACGCATTTATATTTGCAACATATTACAGAAATGGAAATGAATTTAACCTACAATTATTGTTATCACATAACTTATATCAGTTAGTCCTAACACCACTTTCACTTGATGACATTGACACTTTATATTTTATGTGACATCTCTATCAAAGAATACAGTTACAGGTAAACCTTTATTTTTAAAACTAAATGTAGCCAAATAACAGGCACACTCCATGATGCAACATTTCAATGATTCAACACATTTGCTTCAGAGATGCTGTGCAAGCCTTTTTAATGAAATCCTATTTATCAATTTCCATCAATAGGCATAAAACAATAAAAGACATTAGGTATGACATTCTGGTGTGAGGCCACTGCTGGAGGACTGCTGAGGGTCAGGCAAGGCACTGCTGGAGGACTGCTGAGGGTCAGGCAAGGCACTGCTGGAGAACTGCTGAGGGTCAGGCAAGGCACTGCTGGAGGACTGCTGAGGGTCAGGCAAGACACTGCTGGAGGACTGCTGAGGGTCAGGCAAGGCACTGCCGGAGGACCGCTGAGGGTCAGGCAAGGCACTGCCGGAGGACCGCTGAGGGTCAGGCAAGGCACTGCCGGAGGACCGCTGAGGGTCAGGCAAGGCACTGCCGGAGGACCGCTGAGGGTCAGGCAAGGCACTGCCGGAGGACCGCTGAGGGTCAGGCAAGGCACTGCTGGAGGACTGCTGAGGGTCAGGCAAGGCACTGCTGGAGGACTGCTGAGGGTCAGGCAAGGCACTGCTGGAGGACTGCTGAGGGTCAGGCAAGGCACTGCTGGAGGACTGCTGAGGGTCAGGCAAGGCACTGCTGGAGGACTGCTGAGGGTCAGGCAAGGCACTGCTGGAGGACTGCTGAGGAGGGTCCAAGTGTACGCCATCTTCAGTCACTAGAACACAAACATACTATTAAAATACACAAATGCTTTGATCACAGCTGAGGCAAGCATTAGTCTAGAGAATACCTTGAATATACTCTTCAGGAGAACTCGCAGGAAGGATCTTTGATGGGGTCCCTCCTTCAGTTACCTCCACCAGTGGGCGACCCCGGTTTAGGGCCAGTGCCAGCTCCTCTGCAGGTGAAAGGTTTTGAGGGAGGCTCCCACCTCCTGTGGCTTGGTAGCTACTGTTCATTTTAAATTAAATTAAGGTACCATTTCAACAGTATTACTAATTTCACTGAATAATAATATTAATATTAGCCTACTTACCACTCTGCAAAATGTTTTTATGCTTTGTCTTTACCTGCAAAACAGTCCTCTTCACATTATTCCTGCTCAAAGACAAGATAACACAATTTAACGTATTAGTTGGAGCAAATACTTTTACACAGTAAAAATAAATTACAACTGACAAGACTGCTATACAAATATATAATAATTATGCCATTAACCGCCCATCATGAGAATCAAACTCACGTCTCCCACACCCCAGACAGTCACTTTTCCCCTGCGCCACAGATCAGCATTGACATCAATGGTGAAAAACAGACTTAAAAAACTCAACCTCCAGCACTGTTATAGGACTTAACTTACGTATTTAAGCGTTCGGCGATCTTCTGCCACACCATGTCTCTGGCCTTGGTTATTGCAAATGTGTTGTAGAGTTCCAAAAGCAACTTCTGTTCTGATGCGCTGAAATAATCGGCCCGAATCTTCGACATGATGGCGTTTTCCACAGTCGCTTGTTCTGGACTTCTTATTTACCCCGTGCACGCGCGGAGGCCCGGCCTGGTTAGGCCAGACTGAACTTGGCGCTGATTAGGCGCAGCTGAAATGCGTTAGTGGAACGGGTTCAGGCTTTTGTCTAAGTTGTGTCTCAGGCAGGCGAGAACTTAGCACTTAGTCGCGGCTAAGTTTAGCCACGTTCCTGGAATACCCCACTGGTTCTGATGACGTCCTCGAGGACGGCGCACATTCACACCTGCTCTGCAGATAAGACGACGGCTTTAGTCTGGTTTAATTTAGTTTATTTTGATTTGGTTTATTTTGGGTTTATTTTGTTTATTTTGGTTAATTTTGTTTGTTTTTTGTTTGCTTCTGTTTATTTGGGGTTTTTTTGTTTGTTTATTTTTAGTTTATTTGTTTATTTGTTTTTTACTTATTTTGGTTTATTTTGTTTATCTTTTGTTTATTTTTGGGTTTATTTGGGTTTTGTTTTTTTGTTAAATTTTTTTGGTTAATTTTTTGTTTAATTTTTGTTATTTTTTGTTTATTTTTGGATTTTGTTTATTTTGTGGTTTTCTTGGTTTATTTTGGGCGCAGACATTCATTCTTCTTTGCTTAGAAGACGCTCAGAACTTTTGTGTTTTGAGCGACACATGTCTGAAGATTGGGACTTGGAGACTGAAGAGGACTTATTTGAGTCTGATGTCGTATACGAGTATCGTATACGAGTTTACGGATGAGGAGGTGTTAGAAAGAATGAAGCGGAGACAGTTTTAGGAGCAGCAGAGAACCATCGGTTTCACATTACTTCTTAGAATCGTGCGCTGAATCCGCTGGCCTTCTTTCTTTTCGTTTGCTGGTAAAAAATGGTCCTGACTGAAGTGGGTACTGCAAACAAGATGGTCCAAACGTCTTACAGCTTTGCCTTTCTCAAGGCAACGAGCCGCAGCTTCAATAACTCCGGATTGTGATGAGGAAGTCTGTGAAAACTCATCTTCATCCAAGCTGTCATTTTGTTTTCACAACCGGGATAAATTAATGTTCGCACCATTTCGGGTTTTCTCAAGCGGAGATGTTTTCTTTTTATTCCTTTGCTTCTTTGAGTGTAACCGAGAGCTGAGAGCGTCGTCTTATCTGCAGATCAGGTGTGAATGTGCGCGGTCCTCGAGGACGTCATCAGAACCAGGACTGGATCTCTGGTTCCACTTTTGACTCAAACTAGATTCAAGATTCAAGATTGTTTATTTGTCATATGCAGAATCAACACAAGGTCAACAATGCAATAAAATGTTTAGGATCAGAAGAACCGTTGACTCGCTAAAGTGTAGACTAACACACAGAACTGGTCAGACCTGGTTTAATCCTGGTTTAGACCTAAAAAGTGCTAAAGTTTGTGTTATTTGGTGACTGCAACATCGTGCCCCGACCACTCACATTAAACGGATATCGCCAAAATCTCCGGAAATACTCCAAATTAGGGATGCAAATTATCGATTAATTCATTAATTGATAGTTGATTGACCTTATCGATCGATTAACGATTAACTGATAAGTTGCGTTTTTCACCTGAATTTGAGTGTTTCAATAGGGTCTTTAAAGGGATATGCCACCCCCAGGTCAAATTTGGGCATCTCCCCACAGTCCAGAGACTAAAATAAGTGGTGGAAAGCGTTTTCCTGGTCACCCAGCCATTGTCCGAGTCTGTCGCCACTGACCGCCGCGGTATCTGCTGCTCCTCCGCCTTAGACTGGAGTCTAACGTCGCCAGAGAAAGATTTCGGCCAAAAGGAATTAATTTGCTCGATGTGTTTCCCAATTACTTTGTGTGTAGTGCACATTCATATCGAGTGCAAATAAATGTGCAAATCAACACGGAGAGCTTGCCTTGGTCATTTTGGGTGGGAACTATTTTCCAGTGCGTAAGAATACAGCCGTATCACGCAGCACGCTACCAGGGGAATCCCAGTTACGCACCGGGAAGGGAGTTCCCCTGTTGCGCAGCGTGGTGCGTGATACGACTGTATTCTTACGCACTGGAAAATAGTTCCCACCCAAAATGACCAAGTCAAGCTCTCCGTGTTGATTTGCACATTTATTTGCACTCGATATGAATGCGCACTACACACAAAGTAATTGGGAAACGCATCGAGCAAATTAATTCCTTTTGGCCGAAATCTTTCTCTGGCGACGTTAGACTCCAGTCTAAGGCGGAGGAGCTGCAGATACGGCGGCGGTCAGTGGCGACAGACTCGGACAATGGCTGGGTGAGCAGGAAAACGCTTTCCACCACTTATTTTAGTCTCTGGACTGTGGGGAGATGCCCAAATTTGACCTGGGGGTGGCATATCCCTTTAAGAATATAAGCTATAGTAACATAACACTGAGTCATAAATATATCATAGTATTATTATATTGTATATTCCTCAATTAATTATTCCTTAGTAAAAAGCAGACGAATGTATTGATGCTGAAAAACAAAATACAGTAATCCCTCGCTCTGTCGCGGTTCGCGGCTTTTTTTTTTTCCAAATTTATTTTTATAGTGTAACATTGTGTTCTGCGTCCTGATTGGCCCGAGCCGCGGGCCGGCCGCGCGGGACCAGCAGCGGCACGCAGCAGCCCAATCCTGGGCGCCGCGGTTTGATCTCGCCTCGCGTGTACACCCGGGGCTGCTGAGCAGTGCCGTTGGCGCCTGCGGTCGGCTGTGAGTCGAGCGCAGCACAGTTGCCTTGTTTCGTGACCACGCGGGTGCGCGTGTCCGCGATTAGCGATTAATTACAATTAATGCATTTTGTTCGACTAACGTCTTAATCGACAATTAATCGTTAATCGATTAATTGTTGACATCCCTACTCCAAATGACTCCAAAGTACAATGGGCGAGTAAATGACGCTGTTTTATCACCGAAATAAGGTTGTAAAAACGTTACTTGTGGTTTAAATCCCTGACGATTGTGAGACGGAGCTGAAGTTCAGACTCTGAAGACTCTTTAAACCTCAGAGCGTCAGAGTCTGTGGATCCTCACGGCGCCTCAGTATGAGAACCTCCATGAGAACAGTGTGGACGTGCTGGACTTTTGAACAGATCTGTGTGAAGGAAATGACACTCAAACTGTTCACATTTAAACAGAATTCACTTGTGGAAAAGTTTTATTTTTATAATTGTTTGAAGCTTTGGTACGATTATTAAAAGTGGGAATTGAACCAGCAGCTCTGTGGTGGATGTTCTGCCTGTGGTGGATGTTCTCCCTGTGTTCCTGTGGTGGATGTTCTCCCCGTGTTCCTGTGGTGGATGTTCTTCCTGTGTTCCTGTGGTGGATGTTCTCCCTGTGTTCCTGTGGTGGATCCTGTGGTGGATGTTCTCCCCGTGTTCCTGTGGTGGATGTTCTGCCTGTGGTGGATGTTCTCCCCGTGTTCCTGTGGTGGATGTTCTTCCTGTGTTCCTGTGGTGGATGTTCTCCCTGTGTTCCTGTGGTGGATGTTCTCCCCGTGTTCCTGTGGTGGATGTTCTGCCTGTGTTCCTGTGGTGGATGTTCTGCCTGTGGTGGATGTTCTGCCTGTGGTGGATGTTCTGCCTGTGGTGGATGTTCTGCCTGTGGTGGATGTTCTTCCTGTGGTGGATGTTCTTCCTGTGTTCCTGTGGTGGATGTTCTCCCCGTGTTCCTGTGGTGGATGTTCTGCCTGTGGTGGATGTTCTCCCTGTGTTCCTGTGGTGGATGTTCTGCCTGTGGTGGATGTTCTCCTCGTGTTCCTGTGGTGGATGTTCTGCCTGTGGTGGATGTTCTTCCTGTGTTCCTGTGGTGGATGTTCTGCCTGTGGTGGATGTTCTCCCTGTGTTCCTGTGGTGGATGTTCTCCCTGTGTTCCTGTGGTGGATGTTCTTCCTGTGGTGGATGTTCTTCCTGTGTTCCTGTGGTGGATGTTCTCCCCGTGTTCCTGTGGCAGAGTGGTGAGCCGGTCTCCTCAGGTTGTGGGTCAGACTCCTGAGCACCAAACACCTGCGTGAAGTTGGCCCCCGTCAAACTCACACCTACACAAAAACTATGTCAGTCGTTTGTGCTGTTTTAGTTTTTTTTTTTGGGGGGGGTTGACCCCAGTTTGACCTATAAAAGAATCGTTAATATCTTAAAAACTAAAGCAGCACAAACGAAGCTCAAACGACTGACAGTTTTTGTGTAGGTGTGAGTTTGACGGGGGCCAACTTGACGCAGGTCACCACACACCGTCTGAAAGCACTAGATGGCGCCAGAGGAACACTGGACCTTCTCAAGGGTATGAGGGGAACACACACACACACAGAGATACACACAGAGATGCAAAATGTTGGATTAAAGTAGATTTAACATGTTCTAGTTCTGTGTGTGACCTACAGCAGAGGAGGGACAGAGACGGGGGACGGGGACAGAAGGAGAGACGGGGAGCAGGGAGAAAGACGGGGACAAACGGGGACAGAAGCAGGGACAGGCAGCAGAGCCGTGCGCCTCAGAAATGATGAAAAATGTGGATTATCATAAATCCGTCCAAACCATAAGACGATTAAAACGACAAAAGCCGAACGACAGGAGAGGGAGGAAGAGGAGAGGGATAATGCCATACTGTGGAACATTCCAGGAGCAACAACATCTGAAGCAGGTGGTGAACCCTCCAACAGAAGTTCCATAATGCACCTTTTGTGTTCACTAGAGGAAAGTGTTTGAATTCTGTTTCACACAAAAAGCTTCACTGGCTCTTCCCGTGTTTTGTTTTTAGGTTCTTTTTAACGACCAAGAGTTTGTGTTCAGACCTGACGGTTTGGACTGCTCCTGCGGTCTTCCTGCGGTCTTCCTCAGGGTCACGTTTGGACTGCTTGTTGGTACCTGATTTGGGCGGAAGTCCCCGATGTGGGCGGAAGTCCCCGATGTGGGCGGAAGTCCCCGATGTGGGCGGAAGTACCCGACACGACAGTGCCCGATTCGTTCCTTGCAGTTGGTTTACGGCTCTGTCTGCAGATGTGATTTATCTATCTTTTTCATCCATCTTTTTCATCTATCTTTTTTTATCTTTATCTTTTTTTTTTTAACAGATTTTATTATTATTATTATTTTAATTTTCTATTTGGAGGTAAATGAACACCTTAGCATTTGTATTTAGTTTTATTTGTATTCCTCATGTTGTAACATGTCCTCTGTGATGGACGTCGGGGACATTTTGGTGTTAAATCCACGTGAAGTTAACAACCTCACAAAAACTTTTTTTAAGGTTCTACAGTTGCCTCAAAAAGTTCTTAGACTCACTTTTAATTTCTTATTTATTTTTTATATATTATGTATATTTTTAAGACATAACATAATACATTTATTTATTTATTTACATACTTATTTTTGATGTATAATTTATTTATTTATTACATTTTTTTATATTTATCATGCCGAAAATTGCCTTCGTTGTCAAAATGTGTCTGTCGTAAATAGGGCTTTTTTTTTGATTATTTATTTTAATCAGGCAGGAAAACCCTCCTTCTTCCTGATACATCATTGTGCGCATGTGCAGAACACACAGAGCCCACATCGGGTACTTCCGCCCACATCGGGCACCCACACTGCTCCCTGCGGTCTTGGGGTCACGCCATGTTCCTTCCTACCGGTAGAGGCAGGACGACAGCGCCACCTGCAGTCCGACTTCCTCAGGACAGTCCCAGGACCAGTGTAAAAAAGAGAGAACCACATTATGGACGGGGCAGAACATCACTGGAACAGAGGAGAACATCGTCTCTGGATTAAAGAGGAAATGGACGTACGGAAACGTGCCCACAGGACGATAAACCCTCTCCTCTCACACCTGGAACTGTCCTGAGGAAGTCGGACTGCAGGTGGCGCTGTCGTCCAGCCTCCACCGGCAGGAAGACGGCACCGAAACCTGTTCAACGTCACAGGAACATGATGTGACCCCGAGGAAGACCGCAGGGAGCAGTCCAAACTGTCAGGTCTGAAAAAAGAACCTAAAAACACACCACCACACACCTCTGTCTGTCCTTGTGTTCTGCTTTGAGATGATTCAACTTTTGTTTCCTCCACCTTTTCCTTCAACAGTCTCAAAGTGAAATCCCAGCCAACAGAGCCGCACACAATCGTACAAACATGTGAGTTTTATTAAAGTCATGCTGCTACAGTCGCTTCAGTCGTAAACAGCGTCTTTACATTTACGTCCCGTTTCCTCCTGAATCCACCAAAACAAAGACATTCAAAACCTTAAAATCACTGAACGTTTGTGAAGCACCACGATTACACCGACACGTCCTGAAAGTGCAGCTGACGGGGTTTTAGAGTTTCACTAACCAGTTGGTTTCACTAACCAAAGAACGGCAATGTAAAAGTGAAAAAAATACAGTGGACTCAACCGTTTGGCTTCCTGTGGTCCAAAGGAAGAAAAATGAAGAAACGACAAAGGCTTTTTTACCAGGCTTATTTAAAAATCTTTTGAACATGGGCCACGCGTAGGCCAGAACTGTTACCGAGCAACCAGAATGTAAACAAGAGCCAAAACATGACCAGATTACAGGATATTTACGATCAGACTCGGACAATTCGAAGACGACGTGAAGTGCCTCTGCATTTTGGATGGAGATGACATAAGCAGAGGGATCCTGGTTTTTAGACTTTGCTACACAATTTATTTTTCCACAACCTGCCGCTGAACTGACGGAAAACTGATCAGTGTTCAGCACAGGGATTCTCCACCGAAACCGAGAAACCCCGTGAGAAACCCTGTGAAACTCTGTGAGAAACCCCGTGAAACTGAGAGAAACCCCGTGAAACTCTGTGAGAAACCCTGTAAGAAACTCCATGAAACTCTGTGAGAAACCCCCGTGAGAAACCCTGTGAAACTCTGTGAGAAACCCCGTGAAACTGAGAGAAACCCCGTGAGAAACCCCATGAAACCGAGAGAAACCCCATGAGAAACTCCATGAAAGTCCGTGAGAAACCCCATGAAACTGAGAGAAACCCCGTGAAAAGCACCGTGAAACTGAGAAACCCTGTGAGAAACTCCACAACCTGCCGCTGAACTGACGGAAAACTGATCAGTGTTCAGCACAGGGATTCTCCACTGAAACTGAGAAACCCCGTGAGAAACCCCTTGAAACTCTGAGAAACCCCGTGAGAAACCCCATAAAACTGAGAGAAACCCCGTGAGAAACTCCATGAAAGTCTGTGAGAAACCCTGTGAGGAACCAAATGAAACTGAAAGAAACCCCATGAAACCCCGTCAGCTGTACTTAGACTGTGAAGAATTCGAATGAGCAAAACGACTGAAACACTGAGGGTAAAGTGTCGTTATTTTAGGGACGTCTCTGTTTAAAGGCACAGGGACAAACGTGATTGTTTCATTCATAAAATTTCATTGTCATAATCTGATAATCTGATAATCTGATAATCTCATAATCTCTTTGGCTCCGGATCTTCTTAAATTTAAACCTCCTGAATCTCAAACTCTGAGATTTAATCCAGGTTCTGATGTTCCTCCTGGAGTCGTGTTTGTTTCATTCTCATGTTTGAGGAACTCTTTATTATTCGTCTGTAACATCTCCAAAGCTCCAGACGCTCTGTTCCACCTCGTGATGTCATCAAGTGAACAGTGAACTTTTACCTTTAGTTCAGTCGAGATCGGCGACTCCAGGACTGAAATGATCCAGATGATTCTAGTGAAGGTGTGTGGAGTTTAAAAACACAGTGGAGCACTTCCTGTATCACCACATGATGACATCACCAGGTGTTTTCAGTCTGAGAGAAGAACTCGAATCTGCAGGTTTGTGTGAATGAAACAAAAACCTCCAGGTGACGAGGAAACGACATTCGGACAGAATATTGTGATTTGGACCTTTTAACCATTAAGAAATACAAAGTCGTGTTCTTAAACTAAACTTTTCTCTCTTCTCGTTTTGTGGTTCTAAAACATTTTTCAGGTTTAAACTCCACACGTTTTACTCAGAGAACCAGGGTTATGAGGTAACCTAACCAAGATTTTTTTTTTTTTTGTAGGAATCACTGAAAACTGAAAAATTTACATTTCCTTTTTTTTTTAGTGTTTTTTGTCAGACATGCTTCAAACTCCACACGGCAGAATGCACCAAAAACAAACAAAAAATGTGACCAAAAAAACCCCATAAAAACACAAATGTTTCAGCCAATGAACTAAAAAAAATCAAAGAAAAAAAAAAAAATCAAGATTTTATTGTTGTGTTCAGTCATTCAAATTTCTAAATAAAATACTGCTCATAATCAGGGCTGCAAAGGGGCACAAAATTCCCAGAAACTTTCCAGAAAATTGGGAATTGTAGCTTGGAAATTTGGGGAATTTTCAATAAAAAGGATCAAAATGTAATATTTTAGCAGATATTTACTCCGACAAAGACACAACCTGCAGATGGAGTTATTTCCTGTTCATTTCCAAATGTTCCAGCTTTGAAAATTCCCTAAATTTTGTCCCGTTTTAGAGCCGCCCGGAGCCCTTGTGTTTGGGAGCGAAGGCAAAAAAGAACGTCACAATCAAAACATCTGAACATTCAACTCATGCGTCACAAAAATCAGTAAAACTCGTGAAAATCTGCGGAAAAACGTGGATTTTTGTTGCTACATCGACTCGGAGTTCGTCAAACGTCCCAAACTCGTGTTCCGGGTTTTTTTGCGTCAAGTTTTTTTTTTTGCAACCATCTCTCGTCTGTTTCGATAATCGTCCACAGATTCGCTGATATGTTTCCGTGATATGAAAATCCTTGTTCGTCCAAAAGTTCGGAACATTTTTGTTTCCGGTTTTGTTCGGCTTTGTGCACGACGGCGCGCTGGTCTCAACACCAACGGTCGCTTTTATTCAAATCCTAAAATATTAAAGAAAAAAAATTATAATTAAATAAAAATTTAAAAATAAAACAAATGTATAAAAAAGAATATAAAATAAAAGTTAAAAAAAAAATTAAAAAAATATATCAAAAAATAAAATCAAATAAAAATAAAATCTATAAGAATAAAAAAAAAATAAAAAAAAATCAAATGAAAATAAAATGAATAAAAAATCAAATAAAATAATTAAAACAAAAAAATATAAAAAAATAATAAAAAATTAAATTAAAAATAAAAAAAAATTCAAATGAGTGAAAGAGACGATATAGGTGTTATTTTTGCAGTACTGACGCTCACAGTCGGGGGGCGCCGTTGTGCACAGAGCCAGTTTCTTCTTCAGTTCATCGACTCATAAAAATGAGTCTTATTTTGTACTTTTTCTGAAAATGAAAAATCCCAAAACTGTAAATAAAAAAAACTCCGCAACATTTTAAGTTTAAGAAGTAAAGCTACAATACGTAACATTTCAGAGTATACCACCTGCTCGTCTCCATGGGGATTTTGGCCGTTTCCCTGGAATGTTCCACGATAAAGCATTAAAAATTAATGCTTGGTAATTAATTAAATTACCAAGTAACAGGTCAGATGCGTGAAAAGTCGCCCGGCTGTAATTGAATAATAACGGAGTTTAAAGCCGTACTGCGGGACATTCCAGGCAAAGCAACGAAAGAACGTTTAACTCGAACACGGATACGCCGACTTCTTCAAAAATATGAAAACAGAAATAGAAGTTTTGTCAGCAAATCGAACAAAACTAAAACCGATTCATTAAATCAATTTCAGATTAAAATGTTGAAAAATCAAAAGCCAAAATCCCAGATCCAGAATCAGATCTGGATTAAAGTCAATCTTATCCTTATTTATCCACCAAATGATCAAATTAAAACAATTCATTAAAACACTTTGAATTCTTGTCTTTCTGTTTTCCGTCATGCAAACCTGCTGGACGTTTACGGTATTACAGCGTGAAGCCGCCGTGTTCGCCACGTCTTTGCGGTTGAATCTCGTCCTTCGCTCTGAAAATGGAAGACTTGGACTCGGTCTTGGTTTAAACCGTGAGCTGCATAGAGACTTTCACGTTTAGACACTTCCAGAATAAAATCCAACACTGGAAACACGAAGCGAACGACGCTAACAATAGCCATGTCTCAATTCTCAGTGTGCACAGTTCGGAATGTGGGTTTAAGTCTCCGGACTGTGCATACTTGCACTCTCCATGGACTGCATGGGCGTCGGCAAAATTGGACAGATCCCTCAACTACCAGATGCAGCCGCCGACTCCATTTTCTCCCGTAGAAGAGCGCACAGGGCATGCTGGGATATGAGTGCGCGAAGTGTGCATGGATGCACAGTTGCATGGGACAAAAACGAAATGAGACGGCAGCTGTCGCGCCGGAAGTGACGTGTGCGCCGTTAAAACCACACTCCGAACTGTGCACACTGCGAACTGAGACGCGGCTCCCGCTAACAATGCTAACGCCGCTATTGAAGCTAGCTAGCGCCGCTAACAATGCTTATGAAGCTAACGATGCTAAGGCCACTAATGAAGCTACCGCCGCTAATTAAGTTAACGAAGCTAATGAAGCTAACGAAGCTAACGCCGCTAAGCTAACAGCGCTAATGAAGCTAACGAAGCTAATGATGCTAATGAAGCTAATGAAGCTAATGATGCTAACGAAGCCAACGCCGCTAAGCTAACAGCGCTAATGAAGCTAACGAAGCTAATTATGCTAATAAAGCTAACGAAGCTAATGATGCTAATGAAGCTAACGAAGCTAATGACGCTAACGAAGCTAACGCCGCAGTGTGCTTCAGGAAACGGACGTGTTTGTGCGGACCGGAGGTGGGAAGAACAAAGTACTGGTCCAAAAAAGAACTAAAAAGGGAAAAGTACTACTTGTGTAACTGCCGGGGCGTAAAAGTTAAAATTTGAACAAAACCTGAAATAAATCCAAAAACCTTCCGTCTTTCACTTGACGAGTCAAATCAAAATAAAAAGTGAATTCTAATGAAAGCGACTCTGGACGGGTCGTTTTTAAATTTGAGCTTTAGAAAGATCCTCCTGAACACATCCCTCTGCTCCTTTCTCCTCTTCCTCTTTCTGAAATATTCCCGCCGTCTTCGATCGCGCCGCTCGTCTCCGGGACAAAGGAAATCCACGTTCTCGCTTCATCGTGCGCCGGGCCGAGCGTCGGACACAGAAACTCAGAGTCCAGAAACGGGAAAACCTGGGGGGAAAATCCAAACTTGTGCTGTGGCGTCGTGGGGTTTGGTTTTGTGCGGATGTTTGGTGGAAATTTTAAATATAAAACTTTTTTTTCCATTTATTTCGGCCGTTTTGTCTTCAGTTGTTTTTGTTTAAAATGTGGTTTATTGAAAAAGTTAAATCCGTATTTGGTATCCATCGCTGAGTGTGCTGAGCTCCGCCGGTTTACGGTCCACGGACGCCGGCCTGAAAATACAAAAACGTGTCAGATGCCCTCCCAGTGTGTGGTTTAGTCCTGGTTTAGTCCTGTTTAGTCCTGGTTTAGACCTGGTTTAGACCTGGTTTGGTCCTGGTTCGGTCCTGGTTCAGTCCTGGTTTAGACCTGGTTTAGTCCCGGTTTAGTCCCGGTTTAGACCCGGTTTAGTCCTGGTTTAGTCCTGGTTTAGTCCTGGTTTAGTCCTGGTTTAGTCCCGGTTTAGACCCGGTTTAGTCCTGGTTTAGTCCCGGTTTAGACCCGGTTTAGACCCGGTTTAGTCCTGGTTTAGTCCCGGTTTAGTCCTGGTTTAGACCTGGTTTAGTCCTGGTTTAGACCTGGTTTAGTCTTGGTTTAGTCCTGGTTTAGTCCCGGTTTAGACCCGGTTTAGACCCGGTTTAGACCCGGTTTAGACCCGGTTTAGACCTGGTTTAGACCTGGTTTAGACCTGATTTATTCCTGGTTTAGTCCCGGTTTAGTCCTGGTTTAGTCCTGGTTTAGTCCCGGTTTTAGACCTGGCTTAGACCTGGTTTAGACCCGGTTTAGACCCAGTTGAGACCCGGTTGAGACCTGGTTTAGTCCCGGTTTAGTCCCGGTTTAGACCCGGTTTAGTCCCGGTTTAGTCCCGGTTTAGACCTGGTTTAGTCCTGGTTTAGACCCGGTTTAGACCTGGTTTAGTCCTGGTTTAGTCCTGGTTTAGACCCGGTTTAGACCTGGTTTAGTCCTGGTTTAGACCTGGTTTAGTCCTGGTTCAGTCCTCATTTAGTCCCAGTTTAGACCTGGTTTAGTTCTGGTTTAGACCTGGTTTAGTCCTGGTTTAGACCTGGTTTAGACCTGGTTTAGACCCGGTTCAGTCCTCATTTAGTCCCAGTTTAGTCCTGGTTCAGTCCTTATCTAGTCCTGGTTTAGTCCTGGTTTAGACCTGGTTTAGACCCGGTTTAGTCCTGGTTTAGTCCTGGTTTAGACCCATTTTAGTCCTGGTTTAGTCCTGGTTTAGTCCTGGTTTAGTCCTGGTTTAGACCTGGTTTAGTCCTGGTTTAGTCCCATTTTAGTCCTGGTTTAGTCCTGGTTTA
Organism: Paratrypauchen microcephalus; assembly: GCA_036785185.1. Lineage (NCBI taxonomy): Eukaryota > Metazoa > Chordata > Actinopteri > Gobiiformes > Gobiidae > Paratrypauchen > Paratrypauchen microcephalus. The sequence goes on from JAVJIX010000472.1 coordinate 101,457, forward strand.
GTCCTGGTTTAGTCCTGGTTTTAGACCTGGTTTAGACCTGGTTTAGTCCTGGTTTTAGACCTGGTTTAGTCCTGGTTTTAGACCTGGTTTAGACCCATTTTAGTCCTGGTTTAGTCCTGGTTTAGACCCATTTTAGTCCTGGTTTAGTCCTGGTTTAGTCCTGGTTTAGTCCTGGTTTAGACCCATTTTAGTCCTGGTTTTAGTCCTGGTTTAGTCCTGGTTTAGACCTGGTTTAGTCCTGGTTTAGACCTGGTTTAGACCTGGTTTAGTCCTGGTTTAGTCCTGGTTTAGACCCATTTTAGTCCTGGTTTAGTCCTGGTTTAGACCTGGTTTAGACCTGGTTTAGACCTGGTTTAGACCTGGTTTAGTCCTGGTTTAGACCCATTTTAGTCCTGGTTTAGTCCTGGTTTAGACCCATTTTAGTCCTGGTTTAGTCCTGGTTTAGTCCTGGTTTAGTCCTGGTTTAGACCCATTTTAGTCCTGGTTTTAGTCCTGGTTTAGTCCTGGTTTAGACCTGGTTTAGTCCTGGTTTAGTCCTGGTTTAGACCTGGTTTAGACCTGGTTTAGTCCTGGTTTAGTCCTGGTTTAGACCCATTTTAGTCCTGGTTTAGTCCTGGTTTAGACCTGGTTTAGACCTGGTTTAGTCCTGGTTTAGTCCTGGTTTAGACCCATTTTAGTCCTGGTTTAGTCCTGGTTTAGTCCTGGTTTAGTCCTGGTTTAGACCCATTTTAGTCCTGGTTTAGTCCTGGTTTTAGACCTGGTTTAGTCCTGGTTTAGTCCTGGTTTAGACCCATTTTAGTCCTGGTTTTAATCCTGGTTTAGACCTGGTTTAGTCCTGGTTTAGACCTGGTTTAGACCTGGTTTTAGACCTGGTTTAGTCCTGGTTTTAGTCCTGGTTTAGTCCTGGTTTAGACCTGGTTTAGTCCTGGTTTTAGACCTGGTTTAGACCTGGTTTAGTCCTGGTTTAGTCCTGGTTTAGACCCATTTTAGTCCTGGTTTAGTCCTGGTTTAGTCTTGGTCCTGGTTCAGACCTAGTTTAGACCTGGTTTAGTCCTAGTTTTAGACCTGGTTTAGTCCTGGTTCAGACCTGGTTTTAGTCCTGGTTTAGTCTTGGTCCTGGTTCAGACCTAGTTTAGACCTGGTTTAGTCCTGGTTTTAGACCTGGTTTAGTCCTGGTTCAGACCTGGTTTAGTCCTAGTTCAGACCTGGTTTTAGGCCTGGTTTAGTCCTGGTTTTAGACCTGGTTTAGTCCTGGTTCAGACCCATTTTAGTCCTGGTTTAGTCCTGGTTTAGACCTGGTTTAGACCTGGTTTAGTCCTGGTTTAGTCCTGGTTTAGACCCATTTTAGTCCTGGTTTAGTCCTGGTTTAGTCCTGGTTTAGTCCTGGTTTAGACCCATTTTAGTCCTGGTTTAGTCCTGGTTTAGACCTGGTTTAGTCCTGGTTTAGACCCATTTTAGTCCTGGTTTTAGTCCTGGTTTAGTCCTGGTTTAGTCCTGGTTTAGTCCTGGTTTAGACCTGGTTTAGTCCTGGTTTAGACCCATTTTAGTCCTGGTTTAGTCCTGGTTTTAGACCTGGTTTAGTCCTGGTTTAGTCCTGGTTTAGACCCATTTTAGTCCTGGTTTTAGTCCTGGTTTAGACCTGGTTTAGTCCTGGTTTAGACCTGGTTTAGACCTGGTTTAGTCCTGGTTTAGACCTGGTTTAGTCCTGGTTTAGACCTGGTTTAGTCCTGGTTTAGTCCTGGTTTAGTCCTGGTTTACATGTGTATGTTGTACACGTACGATTTGTCCCTCCTGGCGGTCCGTCGCTGGGGGCTGGCGCTCTGCCGTCGCCGTGGAGACAGAGACTTCCCTCGACAGCGCTCTTTAACGGGCGACTGAGCGCTCGACGACTTCAGGATCTGCCCAAACCAAAGATAAACGAGGATTATTCTAGAAGTTTATATACGACCCCCGAGGAGCCTCTGAAAGCACACACGTTTGGTTCTGGTTTAGTCCTTTTTTAGACCCGCAGTAGACCTGGTTTAGTCTTAGTGTAGTCCTCATTTAGACCTGGTTTAGTCTTAGTGTAGTCCTCATTTAGACCTGGTTTAGTCTTAGTTTAGTCCTCATTTAGACCTGGTTTAGTCTTAGTTTAGTCCTCATTTAGACCTGGTTTAGTCTTAGTTTAGTCCTCATTGGGGCCAGGCAGCGGTAGCTGCAAGGCACCTATAGTGTTTCTATTGATTCCTATTATTATTGGGGCCAAGCAGCGCTAAGCTGCAAGGCACCTATAGTGTTTCTATTGATTCTTATTATTATTGGGGCCAAGCAGCGCTAAGCTGCAAGGCACCTATAGTGTTTCTATTGATTCTTATTATTATTAAACATTATTCTTCCGCCTCTGGGAGTCTATGGCAACCCCTAGAACCGTCTGGTAAAAAGTTGTGAAATTTGGCATGCACATTCCAGCCAGTCTCCTCATTACCCACAGGAATTTATAGGCCCCCACCCCCAACCCTCTAGCGCCACCAGCAGCTCAAAGTTGCAGGAATTTTCAGGTACATTTCTGTGTGTAACTTTTGAACCGTATGTCCAATTTTCAAAAACTTGGTATCCCTGGACTCCTTGGGCCAAGTCGAATCCAACGCACCCTATGACGTCATTTTCCGTCAGGGTAGATTTTCCGCCATTTTGAATTTTATGAAAAACACTCAAAATGCTTCTCCTCCCTCAATTTTTGACCAATTTTGCTCAAATTTGGTACATGGCATCTTTGGACTGAGCCTCATCAGAAACGTACCCGGTTTTTTGATATCTCTTATCGTTTTGACGTGACAGCCAATCAAACGTGTCCGAAAAGTCGCCAAATAGGAAGTAAGCTCATATCTCGGGAACCGTTTATAGGATTATTTTCAAACTTTTCACAGATGTTCGTGTCCTTCCCAGGATTCCCTACAAAAAATTACAGGTCCCCACCTCAAACCCTCTAGCGCCATCAACAGGTCAAAATTTGAGGGACATTTCTGCTTGTAACTTTTGAACCGTAAGTCCGATTTTCAAAAATTTGGTATCCCTGGGATCCTTGGGCGAAGACTGATCCAACGCATCCTATGACGTCATGTCTGCCGGAATAGAATGTCCGCCATCTTGGATTTTGTGAAAATCAATAAAATTCTTCTGTTTCTACAACTTAACTTGTAATTTCCACAACAAATGGTGTGCACCCACATTCTAGACAGTCTCATGATGCCCTTCAACAAATTTTACGTCCCCACCCCCAACCCTCTAGCGCCACCAGCAGGTCAAAGTTGCAGGTACATTTCGGCTTGTAAGTTTTGAACCGTACCTCCAATTTTCTAAAACTTGGCCTCCCTGGACTCCTTGGGGCAAGACGAATCCAACGCATTCTGTGACGTCATTTTCGGCGGGTAAGATTTTCCGCCATTTTGAATTTTATGAAAAACATTCAAAATGCTTCTCCTCCCTCAATTTTGGACCAATTTTGCTCAAATTCGGTACATAGCATCTTGGGACTGAGCCTCATCAGAAACGTACCCGGTTTTTTGATATCTCTTATCGTTTTGTCGTGATAGCCAATCAAACGCGTCTTAACAGTTGCCAAACAGGAAGTGAGCTCATATCTCAGGAACCCTTCATAGAATTATTTTCAAACTTTTCACATGTATTCTAGTCTGTCCCAGGATTCCCCACAAAAAATTACGGGGCCCCAGCTCAAACCCTCTAGCGCCACCAACAGGTCAAAATTTGAGGGACATTTCTGCTTGTAACTTTTGAACCGTAAATCAGATTTTCAAAAACTTGGTATCCCTACAATCCTTGGGCCTAGTCAAATCAAATGCACCCCATGACGTCATGTTCGCCGGAATAGAATGTCCGCCATTTTGGATTTTGTGGAAATCAATAAAATGCTTCTCCTCACTCAATTTTGGACCAATTTTGCTCTAATTTGGTACATAGCATCTTTGGACTGAGCCTCATCAGAAACTTGCCTGGAGTTTTGATATGTCTTATCGTTTTGTCGTGACAGCCAATCAAACGCATCCTAAAAGTCGCCCAACAGGAAGTGAGCTCATATGTCAGGATCCCTTCATAGGATTATTTTCAAACTTTTCACACGTATTCTAGTCTGTCCCAGGATTCCACACAAATAAATGACAGGGCCTCAGCTCAAATCCTGTAGCGCCACCAACGGGTCAAAATTTGAGGGACATTTCTGCTTGTAACTTTTGAACCGTAAGTCCGATTTTGAAAAACTTGGTATCCCTGGGATCCTCGGGCGAAGACTGATCTAATGCATGTCATCAAATTAGGCTGGGTCGCTGCTTGGCCCCACATTGCTGCTTGCAGCTATATTTGGGGCCAGGCAGCGGTAGCTGCAAGGCACCTATAGTGTTTCTATTGATTCCTATTATTGGGGCCAGGCAGCGGTAGCTGCAAGGCACCTATAGTGTTTCTATTGATTCCTATTATTATTATTGGGGCCAGGCAGCGGTAGCTGCAAGGCACCTATAGTGTTTCTATTGATTCTTATTATTATTATTATTATTATTATACATTATTCTTCCGCCTCTGGGAGTCTATGGAAACCCCTAGAACCGTCTGGTAAAAAGTTGTGAAATTTGGCATGCACATTCCAGCCACTCTCCTCATTACCCACAGCAATTTATAGGCCCCCACCCCCAACCCTCTAGCGCCACCAGCAGCTCAAAGTTGCAGGAATTTTCAGGTACATTTCTGCGTGTAACTATTGAACCATATGTCCAATTTTCAAAAACTTGGTATCCCTGGACTCCTTGGGCCAAGCCGAATCCAACGCACCCTGTGACGTCATTTTCCGTCAGGGTAGATTTTCCGCCATTTTGAATTTTATGAAAAACACTCAAAATGCTTCTCCTCCCTCAATTTTTGACCAATTTTGCTCAAATTTGGTACATAGCATCTTTGGACTGAGCCTCATCAGAAACTTACCCGGTTTTTTGATATCTTTTATCGTTTTGTCGTGACAGCCAATCAAACGTGTCCGAAAAGTCGCCAAATAGGAAGTGAGCTCATATCTCGGGAACCGTTTATAGGATTATTTTCAAACTTTTCACAGATGTTCGTGTCCTTCCCAGGATTCCCCTTAAAAAATTACAGGTCCCCACCTCAAACCCTCTAGCGCCACCAACAGGTCAAAATTTTAGGGACATTTCTGCTTGTAACTTTTGAACCGTCAGTCCGATTTTCAAAAATTTGGTATCCCTGGGATCCTTGGGTGAAGACTGATCCAACGCATCCTATGACGTCATGTCTGCCGGAATAGAATGTCCGCCATCTTGGATTTTTTTGAAAATCAATAAAATTCTTCTGTTTCTACAACTTAACTTGTAATTTCCACAACAAATGGTGTGCACCCAGATTCTAGACAGTCTCATGATGCCCTTCAACAAGTTTTACGTCCCCACCCCCAACCCTCTAGCGCCACCAGCAGGTCAAAGTTGCAGGTACATTTCGGCTTGTAAGTTTTGAACCGTACGTCCGATTTTCTAAAACTTGGCCTCACTGGACTCCTTGGGGCAAGACGAATCCAACGCATTCTGTGACGTCATTTTCCGCGGGTAAGATTTTCCGCCATTTTGAATTTTATGAAAAATATTCAAAATGCTTCTCCTCCCTCAATTTTGGAGCAATTGTGCTCTAATTTGGTACATAGCGTCTTTAGACTGAGCCGCATCAGAAACTTACCCGGTTTTTGGATATCTCTTATCATTTTGTCGTGACAGCCAATTAAACGTGTCCGAAAAGTCGCCAAACAGGAAGTGAGCTCATATCTCAGGAACCCTTCATAGGATTATTTTCAAACTTTCACACATATTCTAGTCTGTCCCAGGATTCCCCACAAAAAAATTACAGGGCCCCAGCTCAAACCCTCTAGCGCCACCAACAGGTCAAAATTTGAGGGACATTTCTGCTTGTAACTTTTGAACCGTAAGTCAGATTTTCAAAAACTTGGTATCCCTACAATCCTTGGGCCTAGTCAAATCAAATGCACCCCATGACGTCATGTTCACCGGAATAGAATGTCCGCCATTTTGGATTTTGTGGAAATCAATAAAATGCTTCTCCTCACTCAATTTTGGACCAATTTTACTCTAATTTGGTACATAGCATCTGTGGACTGAGCCTCATCAGAAACTTGCCTGGAGCTTTGATATCTCTTATCGTTTTGTCGTGAGAGCCAATCAAACGCATCCTAAAAGTCGCCAAACAGGAAGTGAGCTCATATCTCGGGATCCCTTCATAGGATTATTTTCAAACTTTTCAGACTTATTCTAGTCTGTCCCAGGATTCCACACAAAAAATGACAGGGCCTCAGCTCAAATCCTCTAGCGCCACCAACGGGTCAAAATTTGAGGGACTTTTCTGCTTGTAACTTTTAAAGCGTAAGTCCGATTTTCAGAAACTTGGTATCCCTGGGATCCTCGGGCGAAGACTGATCCAACGCATCTCATCGAATTAGGCTGGGTCGCTGCTTGGCCCCACATTGCTGCTTGCAGCTATATTTGGGGCCAGGCAGCGGTAGCTGCAAGGCACCCATAGTGTTTCTACTGATTCTTATTGGGGCCAGGCAGCGGTAGCTGCAAGGCACCCATAGTGTTTCTATTGATTCTTATTATTATTATACAATATTCTTCCGCCAATGGGAGTCTATGGCAACCCCTAGAACCGTCTGGTAAAAAGTTGTGAAATTTGGCATGCACATTCCAGCCAGTCTCCTCATTACCCACAGCAATTTTATGAGGCCCCCACCCCCCAACCCTCTAAGCGCCACCAGCAGCTTATTTCCAAAGTTGCAGGAATTTTCAGGTACATTTTCTGTGTGTAACTTTTTGAAGCGTATGCTCTCCCATTTTCAAAAAACTTGGCATCCCTGGACTCCTTATTTAGGCCAAGCCGAGATCCAACGCACCCTGTGACAGCGTCATTTTCCCGTCAGAGGTAGATTTTCCGCCATTTTTGAATTTTTATGAAAAACACTCAGGCAAATGCTTACTCCTCCCTCAATTTTTGTCCCCATTTTACTCCAAATTTGGTCCATAGCATCTTTGGACTGAGCCTCATCAGGGGCCAATACCACGGGATTTTTCGTGATATCTCTTATCGCGTTTTGTCGTGACAGCCAATCAAACGCGTCCGAAAAGTCGCCAAACAGGAAGTGAGCTTCATATCTCGGGAACCGTTTATAGGATTATTTTCTAAAGCTTTTTCTGGAGAGATGTGTCCATGTCTTTCCCCAGGATTCCCCCCACAAAAAATTACAGAGTCCCCACCTCAAACCCTCTAGGCGCCACCAACAGGTCAACATTTTCAGGGACATTTCTGCTTGTAACTTTTGAACCGTAAAGTCCGATTTTCAAAAATTTGGTATCCCTGGGATCCTTGGGCGAGGAACTGATCCAACGCATCCTATGACGTCATGTCTGCCGGAATAGAATGTCCTGCATCTTGGATTTTGTGAAAATCTAATACAATTCTTCTGTTTCTACAACTTAACTTGCTAATTTCCACAACAAATGGTGTGCACCCACATTGTAAGCGGACATGATCTCACTTGATGCCTCTTCCAAACAAATTTTACGTCCCCACCCCCAACCCTCTAGCGCCACCAGCAGGTCAAGAGATTTCTTGCAGGTACATTTCGGCTTGTAAGTTTGTGAACACTGTACGTCCGATTTTCTAAAACTTGGCCTCCCTGGACTCCTTGGGGCAAGACGAATCCAACGCGATTCTGTGACGTCGATTTTCGGCGGGTAAGATTTTCCGCCATTTTGAATTTTATGAAAAAAGAATTCAAAATCGCCATCACCTCTCCTCAATTTTTGGGAGTTTAATTTTGCTGAAATTTGGATCCATAGCATCTTTGGACTGAGCCTGCATCAGAGACGTGCCCAGGTTTTGATATCTCTTATCGTTTTGATGTGAGCAGCCAATCAGCATTAACGTGTCCGAAAAGTCGCCAAACAGGGAAGTGAGCTCATATAATATCTTGGGAACCGTTTATAGGATTATTTTTCTAAACTTTTCACGAGATGTTCGTGTCCTTCCCAGGATTCCCCACAAAAATATTACAGGTCCCCACCTCCAAACCCTCTAGCGCCACCAACAGGTCAAAATTTGAGGGACATTTCTGCTTTGTAATTTTTTGAACCGTGAAATCAGATTTTCAAAAACTTGAGTTATCCCGGGGATCCCTGGGCCAAGTCGAATCAAAATACACACCATGACCGTCATGTCAGCCGGAATAGAATGTCCGCCATTTTGAAATTTATGCAAGCTTGCTCAAAATGCTTCTCCCTCACTCAATTTGGACCCAATTTTGCTCTAATTTTGGTACAGAGCATCTTTGGACTGAAGCCTCATCACAAACTTGCCTGGATGCTTTGATATCTTCTTATCGTTTTGTACGTGAGAGCCAATCAAACGCGTCCTAAAAGGAAGTCGCCAAACAGGAAGTGAGCTGCATATCTCGGGATCCCATTCATAGGATTATTTTCAAACTTTTCAGACTTATTCTAGTCCTGTCCCAGGATTCCACACAAAAAATTACAGGGCCTCAGGTCAAATCCTCTAGCGCCACCAACGAGGTCCAAAATTTGAGGGACTTTTCTGCTTGTAACTTTTACAAAGGCGTAAGTCCGATTTTCAGAAACTTGGTATCCCTGGGATCCTCGGGGCGAAGACTGACACGGGCAACGCATCTCATCGGAATTAGGCTGGGTCGCTGGCTTGGCCCCACATTGCTGCTTGCAGCCCTATATTTATTATTATTATTATACATTATTCTTCCGCCTCTGGGAGTCTATGGCAAGCCCCTAGAACCGTCTGGTAAAAAGTTTGTGAAATTTGGCATGCACATTCCAAGCCAGTCTCCTCATTACCCACCCAGCAATTTACTTAGGCCCCCACCCCCAACCCTCTAGCGCCACCAGCAGCTCCAATTTGCAGGAATTTTCAAGGTACATTTCTCGCGTGTAACTTTTGAACCGTATGTCCAATTTTCAAAAACTTGGTATCCCTGGACTCCTTGGGCCAAGCCGCAGATCCAACACCCTGTGACGTCATTTTCCGTCAAATGGGGTAGATTTTCCGCCTTAATTTTGAATTTTATAGAAAAACACTCAAAATGCTTCTCCTCCCTCAATTTTTTGTCCCATTTTTGCTCAGAATTTGGTTACCACTTAGCATCTTTGGACTGAGCCTCTATCAGGGACGTACCCGGATTTTTGATATCTCTTATCGTTTTGTCGCGCTTGACCGCCAATCAAACGCGTCCGAAAAGTCAGCCAAACAGGAAGTGAGCTCCATATCTCGGGAACCGTTTATAGGATTATTCTCAAACTTTTCACAGATGTTCGTGTCCTTCCCAGGATTCCCCACAAAAAATGACAGGTCCCCACCTCAAACCCTGCTAGCGCCACCAAGCAGGTCCAAAATTTGAGGGACATTTCTTGCCCTTTGTAACTTTTGAACCGTAAGTCCGATTTTTCAAAAATTTGGTATCCCTGGGATCCTTGGGCGAAGACTGATCCAACGCATCCTATGACGTCATGTCTGCCGGAATAGAATGTCCGCCACTCTTGAATTTTGTGAAAATCAATAGCATTCTTCTGTTTCTACAACTTAGCTTGTAATTTCCACAACAAATGGTGTGCACTCCACATTCTACACAGTCTCATGATGCCATTCAACAAATTTTACGTCCCCACCCCCAACCCTCTAGCGCCACCAACAGGTCAAAATTTGAGGGACATTTCTGCTTGTAACTTTTGGGCGTAAAGTCCGATTTTCCCAAAAGAATTTGGTATCCCTGGGATCCTGGGCAGAAGACTGATCCAACGCATCCACACCTATGACGTCATGTCTGCCGGAATAGAGATGTCCGCCATGCTTGGATTTTGTGAAAATCCAATAACATTCTTCCTGTTTTCTCTGACAACGCAGACTTGTACCATTTCCACAACAAATGGTGTGCACCCACATTCTACACAGTCTTCATGATGCTCTTCAACAAATTTTGCGTCCCCACACCCCCAACCCTCTAGCGCCACCAGCAGGTCAAAGTTTGCAGGTACATTTCCAAACCGGCTTGTAAGTTTTGAACCGTACGTCCGATTTTCTAAAACTTGGCCTCCCTGGACTCCTTGCCAGGGCATAGACAAATCTGCCGCCGCATTCTGTGACGTCATTTTCCGCGGGTAAGATTTTCCGCCATTTTGAATTTCCTGAAGAAACTTATTCAAATGCTTCTCCTCCCTCAATTTTGGACCCAATTTTGCTTCCTAATTTGGTACATAGCATCTTTGGACGGAGGCTCATCAGAAACGCCTTTTCCCGGTTTTTGATATCTCTTATCGTTTTGTCGTGATAGCCAATCAAACGCGTCTTAACAGTTGCCAAACAGGATGTGAGCTCATATCTCGGGAACCCATTTCATAGAATTATTTTCAAACTTTTCACACCATATTCTAGTCTGTGTCCCAGGATTCCCCACAAAAAATGGTACAGGGCCCAGCTCAAACCCTCTAGCGCCACCAACAGGTCAAAATTTGTGGGACATTTCTGCTTGTAACCTTTGAACCGTAAGGTCAGATTTTCTAAACTTGGTATCCCTACAATCCTTGGGCCTAGTCAAATCAAATGCACCCCATGACGTCATGTTCACCGGAATAGAATGTCCGCACCATTTTGGATTTTGTGGAAATCAATAAAATGGCTTCTCCTCACTCAATTTTATTGACCAATTTTGCATCTAATTTGTGTACTTGATAACGCATACTTTGGACTGAGCCTCATCAGAAACTTTCCTGGAGCTTTGATATCATGCTTATCGCTTTGTCGTGAGAGCCAATCAAACGCACTTTCCTAAAGAAGTCGCCAAACAGGAGAGTGGACTTGCATATCTGGGGATCCCTTCATAGGATTATTTTTCAAACTTTTCAGACTTATTCTAGTCTGCGACTCCAGGATTCCACACAAAAGAATGACAGGGCCTCAGCTCAAATCCTTTAGCGCCACCAACGGGTCAAATTTGAGGCCGAGGGACTTTTCTGCTTGTAACTTTTAAAGGCGTAAGTCCGATTTTCAGAAACTTGGTATCCCTGGGATCCTCGGGCGAAGACTGATCCAACGCATCCCTCATCGAATTAGGCTGGGTCGCTGCTTGGCCCCACATTGCTGCTTGCAGCTATATTTGGGGCCAGGCAGCGGCGGCTTAGCTACAAGGCACCTATAGTGTTTCCTATTGATTCCTATTATTGGGGCCAGGCAGCGGTAGCTGCAAGGCACCTATAGTGTTTCTATTGATTCCTATTAAGCCATTATTATTATTATACATTATTGCTTCCGCCTCCCCGGGGAGGTCTATGGCAACCCCTAGAACCGATCTGGTAAAAAGTTGTGAAATTTGGCATGCTGCATTCCAGCCAGTCTCCCTCATTACCCACAGCCAATTTATAGGCCCCCACCCTCATTCCTCTAGCGCCACCCAGCAGGTCAAAGTTGCAGGAATTTTCAGGTACATTTTCTGCGTGTAACTTTTTGAACCGTATGTCCAATTTTCAAAAACTTGAGTAGCTCCCTGGACTCCTTGGGCCAAGCCGAATCCAACGCACCCTGTAGTGACGTGTTTTCCGTCAGGGTAGATTTTCCGCCATTTTGAATTTTATGAAAAGGCACTCAAAATGCTTCTCCTCCCTCAATTTTGGACCAATTTTGCTCAAATTTGGTACATGGCATCTATTGGACTGAGCCTCATCAGGGACGTACCCGGTTTTTTGATATCTTCTTATCGTTTTGTCGTGACAGCCAATCAAACGCGTCCGAAAAGTCGCCAAACAGGAAGTGAGCTCATATCTCTCGGGAACCGTTTATAGGATTATTTTCAAACTTTTCACAGATGTTCGTGTCCTTCCAAGGATTCCCCCACAAAAAATTACAGGTCCCCACCTCAAAACCCTCTGGCACCACCAACAGGTCAAAGACACACAGGGACAGTACAACAGCACAACTTTTGAACCGTGAGTCCGATTTTCAAGAACTGGTATCCCTGGGATCCTTGGGCGAAGGCTGATCCAACGCATCCCGCAGTCATGTCTGCCGGGTGGAGTAGCCGCCATCTTGGATTTTGTGAAAATCAGCTGATTCTTCTGTTTTCTGGCACCTTAACATAATTTCCACAACAAATGGTGTGCACCCACATTCTAGACAGTCTCATGGTACCTTCAACAAATTTTTTCGTCCCCACCCCCAACCCTCTAAGCTTACTGGCAATTCAAAATTTGCAGGTACATTTCGACACATGAGTTTTGAGCCGTACGTTAGATAAATTCCAAAAATTTTGAGCCCACATGCATCCCTAGGATTCTTGGCGAAGACTGGTCCAACGCATCCTATGGCGTCATATCTTACTTGAGGTATAGAATATCACGCCAAACTATTGGATTTTGCAACAATCCAATAAAAATTCTTCTTGTTTCTACAACTTCGCTTGTAATTTCCACTGCCATGGTGTGCACTTGCACATTCTGAACAGTCTCATGATGCCCTTCCAACGATTTTACGTCCCCGCCCCCCAACCCTCTAGCGCCACCAAGCAGGTCAAAGTTGCTGGGTACATTTGAAGCTTGTAAGTTTTTGAACCGTCCGTCCGAATTACACAAAACTTGGCCTCCACAGACTCCTTGGGGCAAGGCAGATCCAACGCATGCCGACATCATTTTCCGCGGGTAAGATTTTCCGCCATTTTGGAATTACAACGAGAAAGCATTCAAGTAATGCTTCTCCTCCACTCAATTTTGGACCAATTTTGCTCTAATTTGGTACATAGCATCTTCTGGACTGAGCCTCATCTGAAACTTTTACCCGGTTTTTGATATCTTTTATCGTTTTAATAAGTGATGACAAATCAAACGCGTCTTAGCAGTTGCCAAACAGGAAGTGAGCTCATATCTCGGGAACCCTTCATAGGAATTATTTTCAAACTTTTCACATGTATTCTAGTCTCTCCCAGGATTCCCCACAAAAAATTACAGGGCCCCAGCTCAAGCACCCTCTAGCGCCACCAACAGGTCAAAATTTGAGGGACATTTCTGCTTGTAACTTTTGAACCGTAAGTCAGATTTTCAAAAACTTGGTATCCCTACAAATCCATGGGCCTAGTCAAATCAAATGCACCCCATGACATCCATGTTCGCCGGAATAGAATGTCCATGATTTTGGATTTTGTGGAAATCAATAAAATGCTTCTCCCTCACTCAATTTTGGACCAATTTTGCTCTAATTTGGTGCATGGCATCTTTGGACTGTTACCTCATCTGAAGCTTTGCCTGGAGCTTTGATATCTCTTATCGTTTTGTCGTGAGAGCCAATCAAACGCATCCTAAAAGTCGCCAAACAAGATGAGAGGCTCATATCTCGGGATCCCTTCATAGGATTATTTTCAAGCTTTTTTAGACTGTCTAGTCTGTCCCAGGATTCCACACAAAAAATGACAGGGCCTCAGCTCAAATCCTCTAGCGCCACCAACGGGTCAAAATTTGAGGGACTTTTCTGCTTGGCACCAAAGCGTAAGTCCGATTTTCAGAGAGCTTAGGCATCCCTGGGATCACTCGGGCAAAGACTAAGTCAACTTTGTCTCATCAAGATTAGGCTGAATTGCTGCTTGGCCCCACATTGCTGCTTGCAGCTATATTTAAACATTATTCTTCCGCCAATGGAAGTCTATGGCAACCCCTGAGGCAAAATACTGAGTAAAAAGTTGTGAAATTTGGCATGCACATTCAATGATCTCCTCATTACCCGCTTGAATTTATAGGCCCCCACCCCCAACCCTCTATACCAGCAGCTCAAAAGTTGCAGGAATTTTCAGGTACATTTCTGCGTGTAACACTGAAGCGCATGTCCAATTTTCAAAAGCTTTCCATCCCTGGACTCCGCAGGCCAAGCCAGATCCAACGCACCCTATGACGATGTTTTCCGTCAGGGTAGATTTTCCATTTCATTTTGAATTTTATGAAAAACACTCAAAATACTTCTCCTCCCTCAATTTTTGTCCCATTTTGCTCAAATTTGGTACATCGCATCTTTGGAATGAGCACCATCAGGGACGTACCCGGTTTTTTTGATATCTCTTATCGTTTTTGTCGTGACAGCCAAATCAAACGTATTGAAAAGTCGCCAAACAGGAAGTAGGCTCATATCTCGGGAACTTCGTTGCTAGGATTATTTTCAAACTTTTCACAGATGTTCGGG
>JAVJIX010000395.1:0-5000 GCA_036785185.1 Paratrypauchen microcephalus
CAGTTTGCAGTGGTCCAAAGTTCTTCCTCACTTCCCTCATGCGTTCAGAGCGTCCTCATTATTCACCACGATGAGTTTATAAGTGCTTTTCACAGCTCTCACAGACCAGAGTGGAGTTTTGTCATCGTCATTATCTGGACCATACAGACCCTAAAACACGAAAAGACCTTTTTTACACCAAAGACAGAGGCTTTATTCAGCCAAAATGTCCAAAAAGAATCATCGTCATCACGTATTCTGTATTTAGAAGCCTTCAGTCTCCATATTTGACCCTTTATTTGGTTGATAATATCTTTAAAAAGTCTCCAGTAGAAATGTGTGAGCAGTGGACTCTTAAACGTCCTCATTTTTGCAGCCCTGTTTTACGCCGTTATTGCAGATCTTCTCTTTTCTATTGGGATCAAACTGTAGCTGTGTGGACGACATATTTAGGATTTGAGTCTGTTTCTTAAGCCGCTCAAGACGTTTATTGATACTTTGCATCTGATTTCATCAACATTCCCTGGGGGTGTGATGCTAACTGTAGGCACTGCTCTGTCTGAAGCTCCTGTTACTCAAGTTAGACTTTAACCTGAGTTTTGTTTTAGCCCAATCTGACCATAAAGATGATTGAGACTGATTTAGCTGGAACTCTGCTGTTAAAGTCCGTCTAAATTTAAAATAACATTACCACAAGCGAGCAGTTTTTCATTTTGTCGCTCTCACCTTTTTGTTGGAAATCAAACTCCTAAACAGGACCACGAACGCTCGGACTGAAAATGTGCTCTTTAAATCCACTTTGAGTTTTTTCTTGAGTTTTCACACCACTGAAAAGCTTTCTTCTCAGTGTTTCATGATGTGTGCTTTGTGTCACCATGGTAACTACTGAACATTCCACCATAGCGATACATGCAGAACACCCCCAGCGTGACGTCACTGCAGAGTATCGATTGTCAATGCTGCTTTTTTTTTCTCTGTTGTGAAAAAGTTGTGATTTATTCTCTTTATTTTTTCCAGAGCTGTATATAACAGAGAGTAACAAAAATAGATGGTATAGCAAAAAAGATAGCAAAAGACCAGTGTCAAATGAGACAGAATGATAAAAATAAATACAAAGATTGAATTATTATAAGCTGGTGTCGTTGGTCGCTGAGAGGACAGTAACTCCACCTGACAGCTGACCAAACTCCAGCTCTGCCTCTGTCCCTGCCCACATGTGTACCTCTGTTTACATGCTTTCCTTTTCTCTCTCCCTCTTTATTTTCTTTTTCTTACCCCCTTTTGTCTCCCCTCTCTCTTTCAGCTCTTGTTTTGTAAATAGTTTAAATCGTGTGCAAATACATGTACTTACTTCAGTTAGTTTTTTGTATATAGCATGAGGTGAGACTGAAATGTGATGGCAAAATGTTTTGACAGGTCTGTTAAAAATAAAACTTCTCTTCTGTCTCACTCTCTTGTCTTTCTTTCTCTCTCTCTCTCTCTCTCGTGATGGGGAGGGCTTTGAGAACTGCTGGATGTTTTCGGGAAGCTCATTTATTGACCTCTGTTTTTGTAAATAGTGTGTTAAAGAAGACCTATTACACAAAATTGACTTTTCAGACATTTTAACCATGTTACAGTCGTTTCCCCCTCACCATTTCCCCTCTCAAAGTCGTATGTGGAGTAATTCGTGCATGTTTCAGAGATCTTTAATCACTTATTTTCAAGACTCCATATTGCCACTACCCTACTCCACTACCCTACTCCACTACCCTACTCCACTACCCTACTCCACTACCCTACTCCACTACACTACTCCACTACACTACTCCACTAGCCTACTCCACTACCCTACTCCACTACCCTCCTCCACTACCCTACTCCACTACACTACTCCACTACACTACTCCACTACCCTACTCCACTACCCTACTCCACTACCCTACTCCACTACCCTACTCCACTACCCTACTCCACTACACTACTCCACTACCCTACTCCACTACCCTACTCCACTACACTACTCCACTACCCTACTCCACTACACTACTCCACTACACTACTCCACTACACTACTCCACTACACTACTCCACTACCCTACTCCACTACACTACTCCACTACACTACTCCACTACACTACTCCACTACCCTACTCCACTACACTACTCCACTACCCTACTCCACTACACTACTCCACTACACTACTCCACTACACTACTCCACTACCCTACTCCACTACCCTACTCCACTACACTACTCCACTACACTACTCCACTACACTACTCCACTACACTACTCCACTACCCTACTCCACTACACTACTCCACTACACTACTCCACTACCCTACTCCACTACACTACTCCACTACCCTACTCCACTACACTACTCCACTACACTACTCCACTACACTACTCCACTACACTACTCCACTACCCTACTCCACTACCCTACTCCACTACACTACTCCACTACACTACTCCACTACACTACTCCACTACACTACTCCACTACCCTACTCCACTACCCTACTACACTACAGTACTCCACTACACTACTCCACTACTCTACTCCACTACACTACTCCACTACACTACTCCACTACACTACTCCACTACCCTACTCCACTACACTACTCCACTACCCTACTCCACTACCCTACTCCACTACACTACTCCACTACCCTACTCCACTACCCTACTCCACTACACTACTCCACTACCCTACTCCACTACCCTACTCCACTACACTACTCCACTACACTACTCCACTACACTACTCCACTACACTACTCCACTACCCTACTCCACTACACTACTCCACTACACTACTCCACTACACTACTCCACTACCCTACTCCACTACACTACTCCACTACACTACTCCACTACACTACTCCACTACCCTACTCCACTACACTACTCCACTACCCTACTCCACTACCCTACTCCACTACCCTACTCCACTACATTACTGCACTACACTACTCCACTACCCTACTCCACTACCCTACTCCGCTACCCTACTCCAGTACACTACTACACTACCCTACTCCACTAGACTACTCCACTAGACTACTCCACTACACTACTCCACTACCCTACTCCACTACCCTACTCCACTACACTACTCCACTACACTACTCCACTACACTACTCCACTACACTACTCCACTACACTACTCCACTACCCTACTCCACTACACTACTCCACTACACTACTCCACTACACTACTCCACTACCCTACTCCACTACCCTACTCCACTACCCTACTCCACTACACTACTCCACTACCCTACTCCACTACCCTACTCCACTACCCTACTCCACTACACTACTCCACTACCCTACTCCACTACCCTACTCCACTACACTACTCCACTACCCTACTCCACTACACTACTCCACTACCCTACTCCACTACCCTACTCCACTACACTACTCCACTACCCTACTCCACTACACTACTCCACTACCCTACTCCACTACACTACTCCACTACCCTACTCCACTACCCTACTCCACTACACTACTCCACTACCCTACTCCACTACCCTACTCCACTACACTACTCCACTACCCTACTCCACTACCCTACTCCACTACACTACTCCACTACCCTACTCCACTACACTACTCCACTACACTACTCCACTACACTACTCCACTACACTACTCCACTACACTACTCCACTACCCTACTCCACTACCCTACTCCACTACCCTACTCCACTACCCTACTCCACTACACTACTCCACTACCCTACTCCACTACACTACTCCACTACACTACTCCACTACCCTACTCCACTACACTACTCCACTACACTACTCCACTACCCTACTCCACTACCCTACTCCACTACACTACTCCACTACCCTACTCCACTACACTACTCCACTACCCTACTCCACTACACTACTCCACTACACTACTCCACTACACTACTCCACTACACTACTCCACTACCCTACTCCACTACCCTACTCCACTACACTACTCCACTACCCTACTCCACTACCCTACTCCACTACACTACTCCACTACCCTACTCCACTACACTACTCCACTACACTACTCCACTACACTACTCCACTACCCTACTCCACTACCCTACTCCACTACCCTACTCCACTACACTACTCCACTACACTACTCCACTACCCTACTCCACTACACTACTCCACTACACTACTCCACTACCCTACTCCACTACACTACTCCACTACCCTACTCCACTACCCTACTCCACTACACTACTCCACTACCCTACTCCACTACCCTACTCCACTACCCTACTCCACTACACTACTCCACTACCCTACTCCACTACACTACTCCACTACACTACTCCACTACCCTACTCCACTACCCTACTCCACTACACTACTCCACTACACTACTCCACTACACTACTCCACTACACTACTCCACTACACTACTCCACTACACTACTCCACTACACTACTCCACTACACTACTCCACTACACTACTCCACTACACTACTCCACTACACTACTCCACTACCCTACTCCACTACCCTACTCCACTACACTACTCCACTACACTACTCCACTACCCTACTCCACTACCCTACTCCACTACACTACTCCACTACCCTACTCCACTACACTACTCCACTACCCTACTCCACTACACTACTCCACTACACTACTCCACTACCCTACTCCACTACCCTACTCCACTACACTACTCCACTACCCTACTCCACTACACTACTCCACTACACTACTCCACTACCCTACTCCACTACACTACTCCACTACCCTACTCCACTACACTACTCCACTACCCTACTCCACTACCCTACTCCACTACACTACTCCACTACACTACTCCACTACACTACTCCACTACCCTACTCCACTACACTACTCCACTACACTACTCCACTACACTACTCCACTACCCTACTCCACTACACTACTCCACTACCCTACTCCACTACACTACTCCACTACCCTACTCCACTACCCTACTCCACTACACTACTCCACTACCCTACTCCACTACACTACTC
>JAVJIX010000395.1:7500-27500 GCA_036785185.1 Paratrypauchen microcephalus
TCCCGCAGGATCTTGGCTCGTTCTCCGCAACCTTCGGAGGTGTCTCCCACCTTGACCTTGGGGTCTCCAGCCCGTACTCTGCACAGATGTTTCTGTACACTATGCCCGCCACTTGGTTGTGTCGCTCCATGTATGCTTTCCCTGCCAGCATCTTACACCCTGCAGTTATGTGCTGGACTGTCTCAGGAGCCTCTTTGCACAGCCTACACCTTGGGTCTTGTCTGGTGTGGTAGATCTGGGCCTCTATTGCTCGGGTGCTCAAGGCTCCTGTGCTCCAGGATGAGGGCCTCTGTGCTGTCCTTCAGACCAGCCCTCTCCAGCCATTGGGAGGATTTCTTGATATCAGCCACTTCAGTTATGTTTCGGTGGTACGCCCCATGTCCTGCCATGATGGTCCCTCCAGCACCTCTTCCTCTGCACTCCACTGTCTGAGGCATTCCTTGAGCACATCATCTGTCAGGGCCTTGTCCTTGATGTACTTATAGATTTTGGATGTTTCATCCTGGACAGTGGTTCCCACACTCACTAGTCGTCGGCCTCCTTCCTTCCGGCTCGTGTACAGTCTCAGGGTGCTGGATTTGGGATGGAACCCTCCATGCATGGTCAGGAGCTTTCGTGTCTTAACGTCTGTGGTCTGTAACTCCTCCTTTGGCCAGCTTATGATTCCTGCTGGGTATCTGATCACTGGCAGGGCATAGCTGTTTATTGCCTGGGCCTTGTTCTTGCCATTGAGCTGACTTCTTAGGACTTGCCTTACTCGTTGCAGGTATTTGGCTGTAGCCGCTTTCCTTGTTGCCTCTTCAAGGTTGCCATTTGCTTGTGGGATACCAAGGTACTTGTAACTGTCCTCAATGTCTGTTATTGTTCCCTCTGGGAGTGAGACACCCTCTGTGTGGACTACCTTCCCTCTCTTTGTCACTATCCTACTACATTTCTCAAGCCCAAATGACATTCCAATGTCTGTGCTGTAGATCCTGGTGGTGTGAATCAGTGAGTCGATGTCTCGCTCACTCTTAGCGTACAGCTTCATGTCATCCATGTAGAGGAGGTGACTGATGGTGGCCCCATTTCTGAGTCGGTATCCGTAGCCAGTGCTTTCAATGATTTGGCTGAGGGGGTTCAGACCTATGCAGAACAGCAGTGGGGGGCTTCAAGGGTGGTTTTCCACAACCGCATTGAGTTTGCAATGAATGCCCTTAGAGTCTTATTGATATTGTACAGCTCCAAGCACTCAGTGATCCATGTGTGTGGCATTGAGTCAGAGGCTTTCTTGTAATCAATCCAGGCAGTGCACAGGTTGGTCTGACGGGTTCTGCAGTCACGGGCGACTGTTTGGTCAACCAGGAGTTGGTGTTTGGCTCCCCTGGACTTTTTTCCGATGCCCTTCTGTGCTGCGCTCATGTATTGATCCATGTGCCCACTTATCTTAGCCGCCATGATGCCTGACATGAGTTTCCATGTTGTGGAGAGACAGGTTATTGGCCGATAGTTGGATGGGACTGTACCCTTCGAGGGATCCTTCAGGATCAGGATTGTACGCCCTTGGGTTAGCCATTCAGGGTGAGTCCCATCCCTTAGCAGCTGGTTCATTTGTGCTGCCAGGCGCTCATGGAGGGCAGTGAGCTTCTTTAGCCAGTATGCGTGGATCATGTCAGGGCCTGGTGCTGTCCAACTTTTCATGCCTGAGACTCTTTCCTGAATGTCTGCACTGTGATGGTGACTGGATCTTGTTCAGGGAGGTTGCTGTGGTCTTTCCTCAGAGCCACCAGCCATTGTGCATCGGTGTTATGTGGTGCCTCCCTTTCCCATATGCCTTTCCAGTACCTTTCAGTCTCCAGCCTTGGTGAGTCTGCTCTGGTGTTATCCCCCTGCCATTGAGTGTACACTTTCGCAGGTTGTGTTGCGAACAACCGGTTTACGCCTGGCCTCGTTATCTCGAGTGTACCTCTTTAGGCGGCTGGCCAAGGCTTGTAGTCTTTGCTTGGCAGTTTCGAGTGCTTCAGGTATGGGCATCTGGCTGTACCTCTTGGGTACTTGCTTTTTCATTGCACCTTTCTGGGCCTCTGACAATTGGCTCACTTCTCTCCGCACCTGCTTGATTTTAGCCTCTAACCGTCTTTTCCATGGTGGGTATTGTCTCTCATGGCTCCCATGGTTGCTCTTATAGCCCAGCACCTCTAGGATCACTGCTGCTGAAGTGTATATCAGCTCATTGGTTTCAGTGATGGTTGTGGTAGGGATCGCTCTCAGTGCTGCATTCACATGTTCTAGGAGACTTTCAGATGGTACTTCACTTAGCCTCTGTAACTGTAAGTAAGTAAGTAAGTAAAATTTTATTTATATAGCACCTTTCACAGACAAGAGCCACAAGGTGCTTCACAACAAGACTTAAAATACAAAATATACAAAATACAAATATAAAAATATAAAAAGGTGGAGACAGTGATTAAGATCAAGACAACATAAAATCACAGCAGCCCAGAAACACTAACCAAAAGCTTGCACAAAAAAGAAGGTCTTAAGTTGGTTTTTAAAAGCGTCAACAGACTCAAGTGAACGCAGAGAGAGTGGAAGATCGTTCCAGAGCCGAGGAGCAACAGCCTGGAAGGATCGATCTCCTCTGGTCCGAAAATGCGTGCGTGGAACCATCAGTAGATTCTGATCCACAGACCTCAGAGCCCTCACAGGGGAGTAAGGCTGGATCATATCCCTGATGTATGAGGGAGCCTGGCCATGCAGAGCTCTAAAAGTTAAAACCAAAATTTTAAAATGTATCCTATAGGACACTGGCAGCCAATGAAGCTCCTTTAAAATAGGGGAAATGTGAGTCCTCCTATTTACACGAGTCAGAATTCTCGCTGCAGAGTTTTGGACTAATTGCAGTCGAGACAGCTCCTTCTTGTTCAGACAAGAAAACAAACTATTGCAATAGTCCAAACGTGACGACACAAAGGCATGAATGATCAGCTCCAAATCATTTTGTGACATCATTTTCCTGAGTTTTGAAATTTTCCTCAGTTGGAAGAAGCAGTTCCTCGTCAGCTGATTGCAGTGCTGCACTAATGACATATCTTTGTCAAAGATAACTCCCAGGTTTCTGAGGCTCGTTTTAGCAGACTGGCCTAAGTCACCCAAGTGCTGTTTAATTCCTGGAATTGAGACATCAGGAGCAATAATCAGCGTTTCTGTTTTGTCTGTATGTAGCTGAAGAGAGTTATCTGTTAGCCATTGTTTAACCTCCACCAAACAATGAAGAAAGGAATCAAGCTTCTGGATCTCAGACGGCTTAAAGGAGCAGTAAATATGAATATCATCCGCAAATAGGTGGTAGGAGACATCACTGAATCTTTGGAAGATTTTTCCTAAAGGAGTCACATATAACAAAAACAGAACAGGACCCAGGACGGAGCCTTGTGGGACTCCACACCATAAGTCTGCAGTCTCAGACCTTATGTGATTAACTGAAACACTAAAGGCACTCCGGCCAGACAAATATGAGGAAAACCACTGAAGAACTGACCCCGACAGACCTATATCCCTCAATCTTCTCAGCAGAACCTGGTGGTCAACAGTATCAAAGGCTGAGGACAAGTCCAAGAGAACCAGAACAGTGCATTTTCCAGAATCAGCGGACATCATAATGTCGCTGGACACTTTCAGTAAAGCTGTTTCCGTGGAGTGTTGTTTACGGAAACCAGACTGAAATGTCTCATGGATGTTATTTTGGTCCAGAAAAAATGTCAACTGTTCAGAAACCACTTTCTCAAGAATCTTGGATAGAAATGGGAGCTTGGAGATTGGTCTAAAATTATTTGGAACTGTCGGGTCCAAACCTGCTCTTTTAAGTAATGGTTGCACTATGGCATGTTTAAAAGCATTGGGAAACACACCAGAGGTCAAAGAGAGGTTAACCATGTTGGTCACCCAGGGGCCAAATACCTCAAACACTTTAAGGAAGAGTCTACAAGGAAGGACATCTGATGAACAAGAGGAGGATTTCATCTTGTTCATCTTGTTCATCTTTTTTGCACTAAACTTACAGAACCTTAACTTACAATACTAATACTAATAATACTATTAATAATAACAGACTTAGACAAACTTTATTGTTCCACAAGGGAAATCATTTAGGTACAGTAGCTCACTCATCAAATATAAGAGAGAGTAACGAAAAGAAAAAAAAGATGAAATAGCAAAAAAAGAGCAATATTTGTTTGTTTATTTGTTTATTTAAGGATCCCCATTAGTCTCTACAAACATAGAGACTAGTCTTCCTGGGGTCCAATTTAAAATACAATACACTTCAATACATCCAAGCACCATAACAACAGACCAATCAACAGTGAGATTAAGTTACATTATCCAAAACACATACTAAACACTAAAATATGTTACATTCAAAACAGTGAGATTAAGTTACATTATCCAAAACACATACTAAACACTTAAAATAAGTTACATTCAACTTTATTCAGCATTATAAAATAGTAATTTCTTAAGACATTTTTTTAAAAACAGCATGATTTTGTATGACCATTATATGTTGTGGCAGCACATTCCAGTGAGAAATGGCTCTATAGAGAAACGTTGCTTTTAGTGCATTAGTTCTTGGTTTTGGTAAAGTGAAAACTGTGGTTGAGGCTCGTCTTGTATTAAACCTGTGTCTGCTACTGGTAAGCTGTAACTGTGAGACCAGGTGTAAAGGTCTGTGTGTTGTCCACACTTTATGCAAGGATACAACTAAATTACAGGCCAGTCTGTCCTCGACTTTCAGCCACGAAAGTTCCTTATGCATAGTACTGATATTAGTCCTAAAAGAGCAGTTTAGAGCAAGACGTGCCGCTCGATTCTGAACTATCTGGAGCTTTTCCAAGTCTTTGTTTGCAGCACTAGACCAAACATTAGGACAATAGTCCAGCTGAGATAAAACAAGAGAGGAAATTACAAGTTTTCTTGTTTCCGTTGGCATAAAATAAGCATTGCTTCTAATTATTGCAATATTCCTACTCATTTTAGCAACAATATTATTTATATGAGTTGACCATGTCATAGTTTGGTCTAATGTGACACCTAAAAGTTTAATTTCCGTGAGTTGTTCAAATAATTGTTTATCGAGAGATATGTTAAGCTTAAGATTTTTTCGGACAAAATACTTTGATCCCAATAGCATACACTTTGTTTTTGTAATACAGTGAACCCTCGCTGTATCGCGGTTCACTCTTCGCGGCCTCGCTGTTTCGCGGATTTTTTTTTTCCAATTTTTTTTTTTTTTTTTTTTAATTTTTTTTATAGTGTAACTTTTTTTTTACAGTGTAACATTCTGTCCTGCGCCCTGATTAGCTAAGAGACTAGACCAGGACTAAACCAGGTCTAAAGCAGGTCTAAATCAGGACTAAACCAGGTCTAAACCAGGACTAAACCAGGTCTAGACCAGGGATGGTAGGGACAGAGTCTCAGATTTCCTTCACGAGAGCGCCTGGGTGACAGGGGGTGTGGCCTTTGTTTACTTGCACGAGCCATGGAAGAGAGTGCGAGTCGGACCATGGAAGAGCCAAGAATCAACATGGACTCTTCCAAGAATCAACATGGACGGGCCCGCTGCGGCGTCCGGGGGAGCCGCAGCGGGGAGAGGACACTCGCGCGCACTGTGGAGACAGTGGCTCTTCCCCGTGAGAGGACGAGAGGACGAACCCCGTCCTAGAGAGCTGTGGAGTATTGGCGACGCATTGATAGCGGACTGATTTTGGAGCCGGGGTGAAATGCAACCAACTCTTGTGAGCGCAGGTTGGTCTTACCTGGTCTTGTGGTGCTCAGAGGCGTCTGTTAGCGGTTCGGCACTGTTAGCAGTGGCTTGAGTCTTGCCCAAAATGATATCCAGGTCGCTTTCCACTCGACTTTCGCACATGGCATGGATATGTGGTACCAAAACAAACACACGTGTCCGCGCGCACGTGTCCGCGCGCACGTGCCCGCGTGTCACGTGCCCCCGCCCCACTATTAATATATTTTAATGAAAATCTACAAAAGTTTGAGTGTTTAAACAAGAGAAAAATGTTAATACCAGTCTCAGAAAGGTGTATAATGTGTCTGGTGAAGCGTTTTCAGCCTTAAAACATGTAGAATAATTGTAAAATATAAAAATTGTCCTACTTCGCGGATTTCACTTATTGCGGGCTATTTCTGGAACCTAACCCCCGCGATAAACGAGGGTTCACTGTATTCAATTTTAAACGGTTCTGTAGAACCCATTTTTGAACAGACATTAGCTCCTGTTGTAAAATGTCATTGACCTGATCCAAGTCAGCTGAGGAGACATGTATGGTGGTATCATCTGCATATACAGTCATACAGGCCTTATCTAGTACATATGGCATATCATTAATGAAAATACTATAAAGCAAAGGGCCTAGGCAGCTTCCTTGTGGGATTCCACATGAGAGTGTTACGTTATTTGAAAGTGAACCATTAAATGTTACGCATTGTTTCCTATCAGTTAAATAACTGCACATAAACTGTAAAGCTGCAGTATTAAAACCATAAGCAGATAATTTCATTTGTAAAAGGCTGTGATCAACAAGGTCAAAGGCTGCACTAAAATCAAGAAACACAGCTCCTATCAATTGTTTACAGTCAATTTGATGCAACCATTGGTCAGTGAGCTCTGTGAGTGCTGTATTGGTAGAATAACCTTCCTTATAAGCATGTTGGACATCCGATAAAATACAATTCTCATTAAAATAATTTTGAATCTGTTTGCACATAACTCCCTCCATCAGTTTACTCAGAACAGGCAAGATGCTTATGGGTCTACTGTTTTGTCCAGTTAATTGTTGTCTAGAATTTTTAACCAATGGAACAACTTTTGATATTTTCCACAGGTGTGGGTACACACATTCCTCAAAACATGCATTGAAAATATAACAAAGAGGCTTGACAATTAATTTGGCAGCAAATTTTAGGAGTTTTCCATCCATGTTATCAATTCCACACGGTTTATTGCAGTTCAAATTCTCAAGAAGCTGTAACATTTCCTCATTTCCTATTGGCCTGAACTCAAAGTTGCATTTTTTTCCTTCCATTATTTGTTTTTTAATTATTGTTGTTGAAAAATTACCATCTACAGGGGCCATCTCATTTCTGATTGTGCTCACTTTGTTCTGGTAATAGTTGTTGAAGTAACTTGCAACTTCAAAAGGTCTAGTTATTAAGGTTCCATCCTGTTCAACAAAAGAAGACATTTTACTGATTTTACTCCTACTCATGAGTTCATTTATCGTCTTCCATAACTGTTGACTGTTATTACCACATTGCTCAAATTTAGCTTGATAGTAACGTTTTCTTTTTTGCCTATTAATTTTTGTGACTTTATTCCTAAGAGACCTATAAGACTGCCAGTCTGCAGGAGTGCCAGATATTTCAGCTGATTTTTTCAGTTTATCCCTCTCCATCATACATTGCTTCAGTTCATCATTTAACCAAGGGGACTTGATGGTTCTCACAGAGACTTTCCTTACTGGTGCATGTTTATCACACACTGCATTAAATAAATTACAAAAGGTAGTAAGAGACTGTTCAGCACCCATGTTCTGTAGCACAGAATTCCACTGAATATTCTCCACATCTCTCGTGAAATCATCCTCAGAGAAATACTTATACATTCTCTTATGAATGACTTTAGGTCCTACTCTTGGAACTTTTGTTTTAAAATTCAAAGCAATAATGTTATGATCACTGAAGCCGACTGGTACGGAAATAATATTAGAGCACTTTTCCACACAATTTGTATAAACGTGATCAATACAAGTTGATGTGGTTAGCCCATCCTTGTTAGTCACAATTCTAGTAGGCATATTTATTATCTGCACTAAATTGCATATAGTAATGGTGTCACACAGTATTTTCTTCATAGAACAATTATTAGAGATCCAGTCAATGTTCATATCTGCCAGAATAAACACTTCATTGTTTGTGTCAGTAGCTTTTTGGATCATTGTACACACATTATTCAAGTATTCTATGTTTGAGCCTGGTGGCCAGTATGGGTTTACGATGTGGAAGATACACTTGCAGCCACAATGCTTCTACGCCATTCATGCCAAGGTCTTTTCTTATTTTAACTGGAATATTATTTTGAATATAAAAAGCAGTTCCCCCACCATATTTATTTCTGTCAGACCGGAATATATTGTATCCTTCTATTTCCAAAGACAAATCTTCTATAGTTTCATCCAAGTGTGTCTCTGTAACAGCCATAATGTGAATATTTGTTTCCAACAAAATAGAAGACAATTCACACACTTTGTATCTTAAACTACAGATGTTCAAATGAGCAAATCTCACTCCTTTTTTAGCTGTTTTCAACATCATTATATAAAAATAGAGTACAAAAGATCAAACACATTTAGCCAGCGCCCATGTTTAATCTCATTCAAATGTGATTACTGTTAAACCTTTCTAACTGGTCAGGGCTTTTTATACAATAAACCTTAGCTTCTTCAGGTCCACCATTTGTCTTGACATACACTTTACAGTTAGTGGTCCAGGTTGCCTGTATTTTTCTCTGTTTCCTAAGAAACCTTGCTCTTCTGGCTAAATCTGCATTAGATTTTGTAAGGTGCTCATTAATATACACATTTGTCCCCTTCAGATTTTTGCCTTGCCTCAGTAATTCAATCTTACTCTTTCTGTTAAAAAATCTCATTATAACAACAGATTTAGATTTCTGATCCTGAGTTTGTAGAGTGTGACATGCTTCAATGCTATTTTTGTCCACATAAATGTCCTTGTTCTCAAGATATTTAGTGACTTGTGCCTCAATTGAGGTGTCATGCTCATCAGTGCCCTCTTCCCTCTGTATCCCCTTCAGGGCATGAGCATACGATGTTGGTTTAAGTGGAATTCCAGAAATAATCACATCATTCATTCGTGTGTGTTGCTCTAAATCTGCCACACGTGTCTCTAGAAAGTGAAGTCTTTGTTGTTGTTCATCATTTAACCTTTTTAGTTCTTGAATGTCCTGCACCAAACACATAATAGTGCGTTGTTGTTCCGAAATCGTCCCCAACTGCTGACCCATTATGTTGACAGAGGTTTTCAGTTCCTCCAAATCATTCTTCACCTCTTTAGGAGTCATTGCCCCAAGCCAGCAACAGCAATAGCCTCCTCCAGCACCGCGTTAGCCCCACTCACCCACAGCAGCGACAGCGCCAGCACAGGCCTCAGCAGCAGCTCTCACGCCCGCAGCAGTCCTCCTCACCCGCAGCAGCGACAGTGTAACTGCACGGGCCCCTCTGTTGACTCCAGCTGCAGCAGCCCCCCGTCACTCCCCGAGCGGTGCGTCCGCGTCCGCGTCCGGCCCGAGTGCCCGGAGGCTCCCCCGGTCTCCCGCTGACTCACACGCGTCCGGGTAGGAGTGCAGCAGAGGCGGTCACAAGTCCGCAAAGTCTCCCGCTGGTCTAAAAACTCGCTCCGGGGAAAATACAACCAAATCCACGCTCCGCACGCACACTGATCACAAGCGCAGTCCTCCACGTGCTCCGTGATACGAATCGGAACTACGTTCACGAGCTACGGAGCTTGGATAGACCAGTGTCAAGTGAGACATAATCATAAAAATAAAAAAATGTATACGTACAAATCAGAATAAAATAGAAAAATAAGTAATAAAACATCAAATAAAATATCAAATCACAGCTATATACAGGTGTAGGGAGTATTATCTGTGACATAAGGTGAGTTGTACAGTTGTAGGGAGTATTATCTGTGACATAAGGTGAGTTGTTGTACAGTTGTAGGGAGTATTATCTGTGACATAAGGTGAGTTGTTGTACAGTTGTAGGGAGTATTATCTGTTACATAAAGTGAGTTGTACAGTTGTAGGGAGTATTATCTGTGACATAAGGTGAGTTGTTGTACAGTTGTAGGGAGTATTATCTGTTACATAAGGTGAGTTGTTGTACAGTTGTAGGGAGTATTATCTGTTACATAAGGTGAGTTGTTGTACAGTTGTAGGGAGTATTATCTGTTACATAAGGTGAGTTGTTGTACACTTGTAGGGAGTATTATCTGTTACATAAGGTGAGTTGTTGTACAGTTGTAGGGAGTATTATCTGTTACATAAGGTGAGTTGTTGTACACTTGTAGGGAGTATTATCTGTTACATAAGGTGAGTTGTTGTACAGTTGTAGGGAGTATTATCTGTGACATAAGGTGAGTTGTTGTACACTTGTATGGAGTATGGTATGAATGTCGTCCTGTATCTCTCACTGTTTGAGTGGAGCTGTAGGAGCCTGTTGGAGAATGAGCTCCTCTGTCCCTCTATGGTCTAGTGCAGTGGGTGAGCAGGAGTGTCCATGCTGGAGAGCAGTTTGTCCAGTGTCCTCCTGTCCCTCACTGTGACAAATGTCTCCAGCTCACAGCCGATCACGTGACCAGCTTTACCGATCAGTTTGTCAATCCGTCCAATGTCCCTTTTACCGGTGCTACTCCTCCAACAGAACCACAGCAGAGTCCAGGGCGCTGGCCTCCACAGACTGGTAGAAGATCTCCAGTAACTTACTGCACAAAATGAAAGTCCTGAGCTTCCTCAGGAAGTAGAGTCTGCTCATGCTCTTCTTGTACACAGCATTACAGTTGTCCCTCCAGTCCAGCCTGTTGTCCACATGGACGCCAATGTACTTGTAGCAGTCCACAATCTCCACATCATGACCCTTGATGTTAATAGGCTCCACTGGTGTCCTCTTTCTCCTGAAGTCATTCACCAGTTCCTTGGTCTTGTCCAAGTTCATGAGCAGATGGTTTGTCTGAAACCACTCCATAAAATTTGCAATCAGTGTCCTGTACTCCACCTCCTGTCCATCCCAACCACCGCAGAATGATCAGAGAACTTCTGCAGACATCTTTAGCATTCATGTCAGCAATAGCAGACCCTCAGAGAAGAGACATCGGCCGTGAAGAGGGACATGAAAAGAACCCCCCAGTGGGGTCAGATCACACACACACACACATGACCACAAGGTGTCTTTAAATACAGTACAGACTGTTGAATATATATGACATCAGCAACAGCTAACCTATAGGAGAATAGTTTAGCTATGCAGACCATGTAAAGAACTCCCCAGCTTTAGCTAAGAAGACCAGTTTTCCCAATAGTCAGCCAAAATATTGATGGATAGGGAGTCTATTGATATAGACCGTTGTTTTTTATCCATGTAACCAGGGACTGCGGATGGAAATTAGCTTTGTAGCTATACTCTGGTGCAGAACATCTATGTCTTTGTACATAATGTCTCTGTACATTGTCCCTTTAAATAAAGACTAAACTAAACTAAACTAAACTAGGTGATGTCAACACAGCCCAGGATAGTCTATGTATGTATTGAATTACGCTTAGCTGTTCACAGAACACAGGGTTAAAACACAGAAGAACCAGTAGTAGGCAGAGATTACAGTTTTCATATGTAAGTTCACATGTAAATTAAATATGAGATCCCACAATGCCTCCCTTTGAGCACATAATCACATGTGCTCACCAATAACAACAGAATATTTAATTTACATATGAATGTCAGCTCAGTAAACTCCAATTTTAGACTTTAGCTTTCAAAATGTAACCATCAGCACAGAAATTAATAAAGGACTCTCCTGGAAAAGTGTTCTCCTCCCTTTGGAGTTATAAATCAGAAGATGGAAGGATATTTCTCAGATAACCAATCGATTCAACTCCCCCTGCGATAGTAGATGTAGCCTCATCTTCAGCCACTGATGTTCCAGACAGAGTGTCAGATGATGTCACACTCAGATGATGAACACGTTGTTGACATAACTCAGTTGACAGGAAAGAGCACAGTTGTCTCCTTATGCATAGCTGCTCCATGCTGTTGTAATCAAAGATTTCAAAGCCAGCAATGTCCAATTGCATCACCATTGAACTTATAAGTGACGCTGAATCTTCAGTGAACAAACTAGATGACTTAGTCTATCCACACTTATCAAATGTAAAAAATAAAAAGAAGCAGACTCCTTGTAGATGTCGTCATCAGCATATGATGATATAGTGCCATATCTGCGTGCTTTATGGATATAATGTTCTCTTGTAATTTTCCAGAATCATTTTCATTGACCCATCTCCTTTGAACATTTGTCTTGAACAAAAACTGATTTGCTCAGTCAACTTCTCCAGTACCTGAACTCAGAATTCAAATTAATTGAAACCATGACACAACCTGGGACATAGTGATATAAATTACCCCTAAAAAAAATGTTTATTAAAAATTGGACATAGTCTGATCTATCTAATGAACTATATTCATCTGCAATCTACATCTAAATTCTAAAAGGAAAAAAAATCAATTTAGATAAAAATTGGAAATTGAAAAGGTAAAAAATATCTTAAGACTGTAATTTGAAAATAAAAAGAAAACAAAAAATGAATGTAATTTTGTATGTTTGCTTAGAATTTAACACCATATTTAATCTCAGCTGTATTTTGACATATAAACATTAAACTTAATGTTGACACAAGAAAATAAACCTCTATCCTCTAGTTGTAATTACCTGCAACAGTAACATTTTAACATCAGCTAAAACAACCTCATTTTTAATAGTTTAATAGAACTCCTATTCACCTTTCACTAGAATATTAATTTCATCTTGATCGATTTAGATTACCAGAAGTGATACATATAATGAATCACAAACAATCAAAAACCCAAAAATGACCAAAAAACATCTATCTGCATCCTTTGCAGGACTAAGATGAAACTAACTTGCACATTTTCAGAGCTCAATTTCGAAACAAAAACATCTTTTGTTGAACCACTTGGAGTTCACCTTTATTATTAATCTCTGCTTTTTGCAGGGTTTAACATATTAATTATTTGCAGATTAACTCTTCGAGTATTTTACAGCAACAAACGTATCTCATGTTCATTCTGAACAGGCAATCTTAAGATCTCTTATATTTTAGTTACACATTTAGATCTGTTGTCCATCCACACAAAACCAACCAAAAAAATTCCAAATTTCTTATAACATTAAAAAGCATAAAAACAACATTTTCCCATATTACTGATTCTTACAGATTCATTACAGATTCAGATTACAGCAACCATGAATACAAAATTTAAACATGCAATTTTAGTTCATCTTGTATGGCTAGACAACATCACCGAATTTATTTCAGAAGTCCCAGTTTGTTCATCATCACAATTAATTTTAAAAATTCTTAGAGATCAGTACCTGGAACCTCTGGGTGCATGGAGAATCTCCTCTGTTGACCATCAGCCTCATTTTCGATGGCCCCACGTTGACCTCTTCTTCGACCCCTTCAAGCTTTTTCTCAATGCCCCACGTTGGGCGCCAAACTGTCAGTTTCAGAAAATGGGTCAGAAGGACGTCTGAAGGAAGGCATTAGTCGAAATTGAGGTTATTCAGCATTTTAATGTAAAAATAGCAGAATACAAACGAAATGGTGACATCAGACATCTTCAGCATTCATGTCAGCAATAGCAGACCCTCAGAGAAGAGACATCGGCCGTGAAGAGGGACATGAAAAGAACCCCCCAGTGGGGTCAGATCACACACACACACACACACAAATGACCACAAGGTGTCTTTAAATACAGTACAGACTGTTGAATATTTATGACATCAGCAACAGCTAACCTATAGGAGAATAGCTTAGCTATGCAGACCATGTAAAGAACTCCCCAGCTTTAGCTAAGAAGACCAGTTTTCCCAGCCAAAAAACTGGTCAGCCAAAATATTGATGGATAGGGAGCAGGTGATGTCAACACATCCCCAGATAGTCTATGTATGTATTGAATTACGCTTAGCTGTTCACAGAACACAGGGTTAAAACACAGAAGAACCAGTAGTAGGCAGAGATTACAGTTTTCATATGTAAGTACACATGTAAATTAAATATGAGATCCCACAACCCGGAGCTGTACTGGAAATCAGAGGTGTACAGTGTGAACAGGAATGGAGACAGGACTGTACCATGGGGAGCTCCTACATTACTGACCACAGTGTCAGACAGGGTGGTCCCCAGTCGCACGTACTGAGGCCTGCCTGACAGGTAGTCAGTAATCCAGGAGACAATGGAGGAGTTGACATCCATCCTGAGCAGTTTCCTCACTTATCAGAAAGGGCTGGATTGTGTTAAAGGGACTGGAGAAATCAAAGAACATCCTCAGAGAGCCCGTAACACTATCCAGGTGAGAATGAGCCTGCTGCAGAAGATAGATTACAACATCATCCACACTTATGTGAGCCTGATAAGTCACCGACTTTCCCCGGGGGGGCCTGTGTTCAAATCATTCCCCTGGCAATGAGCAAGCCTTGGGCAAGACCCTTCATGGTACTGTTCCCCCGGGCGCCGAAAGTTGGCTGCTCACTGCTCCTGAAAAGGATGGGTCAAATGCAGAAGTCAAATTTCTCCAGTATGTCATTGTGTGTGAGACCAATAAAGGCTTAATCTTGCTGCACATGTGCTCAGCACACGGGGGCTGACTTGGTCTGGTCCAGGAGACTTGTTTTGATGAACTTTAGTATAAAATAGAAGAAGAATATGAGTATAAAATGAATATAACATGAGTACAATTAGTATAAGGCTTAATGTTAGGCTTAAGCCTTTATTGGTCTCACACACAATGACACACAGGAGAAATTTGACTTCTGCATTTGACCCATCCTTTTCAGGAGCAGTGAGCAGCCATCTTTTTCGGCGCCCGGGGGGCAGTACCGTGAAGGGTCTTGCCCAAGGACCCACACTGGTTAGCTCATTGCCCAGGGGGGGTTTGAACCTACAACCCCCAGGGGGAAAGTCCATGACTTACCAGTTGAGCTAACCAGCCGGTTGAGCTAACCAGCCGGTTGCTAACACCAGTTAGCAACTCATGCATATTAGATGAGTATAATATGCATGAGTTGCTAACTGGTGTCCAATATTATTTGTTGCAGGTTTTGTACCAAAGAAAAGCAAGTTCATAAAAATAACCCTGAACTTGACAATATCAATCAATCAATCAAATATTTATAAGGCGCTTTTCATACAAAATTGTAGCACAAAGCGCCTTACAGTGGTCAAGGATTAGAAGATTGACCTTTATTGATCTCGCACAGGAGAAGTTGTTTCTATATTTGACCCGGGGACCATCCCCATGATTTTGTTTTGTTATTTATGCTTTGGTCAGGCCCTAAGCTGGAGGATTTTACCTATGGCGCATGTTTAGGTTGGTGGGGGAAACCGGAGTACCCGGAGGAAACCCACCCAAACACGGGGAGAACATGCAGTCTCCACACAGAAAGGCCCGGGCAACCCGAACCTTCTTGCTGTGAAGCATGAGTGCTAGCCACTCAGCCACCAGGGGAAAGCCAGGGAAAAAAAAAAAAAAAAAAAAAAGAACAGGAACAGCAGCAACAACAGCAACAACAACAGCAACAACAGCAGCAACAGCAACAACAACAGCAACAACGACAGAACAACAGCAACAACAACAACAGCAACAACAACAGCAACAACAACAACAGCAGCAGCAACAGGAACAGCAGCAACAACAACGACAACAGCAACATCAACAACAACAGCAGCAGCAGCAACAACAGCAGCAACAATGACAGAAACAACAGCAACAACAACAGCAACAACAACAGCAGCAACAACAACATCAACAACAGCAGCAGCAACAACAACAACAGCAGCAACAACAACAGCAACAACAGGAACAACAGCAACAACAGCAACAGGAACAGCAGCAGCAACAGCAGCAGCAACAGCAACAGGAACAGCAGCAGCAACGGCAATAGCAACAACAGCAACAGGAACAACAGCAGCAACAACAACAGTAACAACAGCAGCAACAACAGCAGCAACAACAACAACAGCAGCAACAACGACAGAAACAACAGCAGCAACAGCAGCAGCAACAACAACAGCAGCAACAACACCAACATCAACAGCAACAACAACAGCAACAACGGCAACAACAGCAACAACGACAGCAACAGCAACGACAGCAACAACAACAGCAACAACAACAACGGCAACAACAGCAACAACAGCAGCAACAAGAGGAACAGCAACAGCAACAAAAGCGCCAACAGCAACAACAACAGGAACAGCAACAGCAACAACAGAACCACAGCGACAACAAAGCAATAACAGCAATAACAGGAACAACAACAACAAGAACAACAACAACAAAAGCAACGAAAGCAACAGCTACAACAAAAGCAACAACAGCAGCAGCAACAACATCAACAACAAAACAACAACAGGAACAACAGGAACAGCAACAACAGGAACAGCAACAACAGCAGCAGCAACAACAGGAACAGCAACAACAAACAAAAGAACAAATAAAAGACAAGCAAACAGACGACCGAAGTCAGTCAAAGGCCAAGCTAAACAGGTGAGTTTTGAGCCCACTCTTAAAAACATGAACGTTCTCTGCAGCCCTGAGGTCCTCCGGCAGGCAGTTCCATAGACGAGGGCCGTAGTCCTGAAAAGACGCCTCTCCATGGGTGTGTGTCCTGACTTTGGGAATGACCAGGAGCCTGCTGCCGGAGGAGCGCAGGGCCCGTGAAGGTTCGTAAGGGGAAAGCAATTCTGAAAGATAGGAAGGCCCAAGACCATTAAGACATTTAAAAAACAGTAAAAGAACTTTAAAATCTATCCTGTAACTCACAGGGAGCCAATGCAGAGATTTTAAGACCGGTGTAATGTGATCCCGCCCTCTGGACCTAGTCAGGACACGTGCTGCTGAATTTTGCAATAATTGCAAACCTGAAATACTCTTTTTGGGAAGACCAGAGAGCAGGGCATTACAGTAGTCTATACGGCTGGTGACAAAAGCATCAGTGTCTCCGTATTGATTGATTGATTGATTGATTGATTGAACTTGACAATATACAAACATATTGTCATGTGCTGCTCTAATCAATATCTTGTATCACCAGTACTTGAGCAAAGGAGGAATTCAATCCAGGGAAGATAAAGCTAACCAGTCTGGGTCCTTGGGCAAGACCCCCGGGCCCCGGGGTCTTTTTCGGCGCCCCCCGGGCGCCGAAAAAGATGGCTGCTCACTGCTCCTGAAAAAAGGATGGGTCAAATGCAGAAGTCAAATTTCTCCCGTGTGTCACTGTGTGTCATTGTGTGTGAGACCAATAAAGGCTTAAGCCTAAAACTTAATAAATGGTTTGAAACTGGAGTTAAAGAAGCTGTTTTTGTTAGGAAAGAAAGACGGTGCAAAAGGTAGACAGGTACTAGTAACAAAGTGCTTGCGCACCATTTTTAACATTACCAAACCAAGGAAGTAGTATATTGCCTTATTTTAATTGTAAACATAAAACCTGAGGGTAGACAGTTCTTACTTTATTAAGAATCACCAAAACCAACTTAAACATTACATATATATCTGATGATATGCTTTGAGCACTGGCCTCCAAATCTGTTTTTCACTTGTTGTTTTGCTGCAAAGGAGCCAGCCTTGAGCTGACCTGTTATTGTTATGTTAAATATTATGTCTTGATTATGCATGTACACATTTGCTCATGCCCCCCCCCTTTGTCATAATAACAGTAATGATGAAAATAAAGTACTCTATCAGATACTTTATGCTACAACTATTCATTAAGTTTCATGCAAAAGTTAATACAATGTTTAGATTATAAAATATAGTTAAGAAAGTTAGACTTAGAGAATGACCGATGTTTAGAATCCATTGTGACTGAAGGCCGATACGCTCTGCCGGCTAATTGATTACTTACCCCAAATTATGTAATAAAAATGTGACCGACCACGACAAAACCCATCACAAGTCGCTTAGAGCAAAGAGAGAAAGAGAAAATCACTATTGATGCTTTTTTTTTTTTTTTTTTCAAAATTAGTGAATTTCATTTTTTTTTTGCCAAATGTGCGAGTTGAGATCATGAAGAAGCCACTCCATGTTTCAAATAACAGCATTGGTTGCTTTATACATTTTGTCTTTGAAATTGGCTAGTGTTTCAGAAAGAATCGGGGTGTGTGTAAATGACCATAATTACCATACTCATCTCTGCTGTTTGCGGATGATGTTGTCCTGATGGCTTTAACAGACCGGGACCTCCAACCTGCACTCGAGCGGTTTGCAGCTGAGTGTGAAGCGGCTG
This sequence comes from Paratrypauchen microcephalus, assembly GCA_036785185.1. NCBI lineage: Eukaryota > Metazoa > Chordata > Actinopteri > Gobiiformes > Gobiidae > Paratrypauchen > Paratrypauchen microcephalus. Next base: position 25,654 of record JAVJIX010000395.1, read on the forward strand.
GGATGAGGATCAGCTCCTCCAAATCCGAGGCCATGGTTCTTGACTGGACAAAGATGGTTTGCCCTCTCCGGGCGGGTGGACAGTCCTTTCCTCAAGTGGAGGAGTTCAAGTATCTCGGGTTTTTGTTCATGAGTGAGGGGAGGATGGAGCGTGAGATTGACAGGCGGATCGGTGCAGCGTCAGCAGTGATGTGGTCATTGTACCGGACTGTTGTGGTGAAGAGGGAGCTGAGCCGAAAGGCAAAGCTCTCAATTTACAGCTCAGTCTACTTTCCTACCTTCACCTATGGTCATGAGCTTTGGGTAATGACCGAAAGGACAAGATCGCGGATACAAGCGGCTGAAATTAGTTTTCTTTGCAGAGTGGCTGGGCGCTCCCTTAGGGATAGGATGAGGAGCTCAGTCACACAGCAGGAGCTGAAGTAGAGCCGCTGCTCCTCCACGTCAAGAGGAGCCAGCTGAGGTGACTCGGGCATCTGTTCCGGATAACTCCTGGACGCCTCCCTTAGGAGGAGGCCCCGGGGAAGACCCAGGACACGCTGGAAGGACTATGTCTCTCGACTGACCTGGGAACGCCTTGGGGTCCCCCTGGAGGAGCTGGAGGAAGTGTCTGGGGTGAGGGATGTCTGGGAGTCCCTGCTTAGACTGTTGCCCCCGCGACCCTGCCCCGGATAAGCGTAAGAAAATGGATGAATGGATGGTTGTTGGTAAACCACAAACTTAAAATATTACCGGTATATTACAGGTATTAACCACACACCAGGTCAACATCTTTATTTTTAGTCTTTAACAGAACATTTTACAGTATTTTAAACAACTGTCTCTTGTTGTAACACCCCATAATAACAGCCTAAAACCTTGTTATTTTCTGTTCAATTTATTTCCCTCCTGTGTGACTTCTCATGTCTTTTCATATTAGAGCGACATGTAAATCGTCTCTTACAGACAGAACAGCTGTAAGGTTTCTCTCCTGTGTGTGTTCTCATGTGTTGCGTGAGATCACTCTTGCAAGTAAATGTTTTCTCACAGTCAGAACAGCTGTAAGGTTTCTCTCCTGTGTGCGTTCTCATATGTAATGTGAGCTTATCCTTATAAGTAAAGGTTTTCTCACAGACAGAACAGCTGTAAGGTTTCTCTCCTGTGTGTATTCTCGTGTGTTGTGTGAGATTTGTCTTTAATGCAAACATTTTCTCACAGACAGAACAGCTGTAAGGTTTCTCTCCTGTGTGTGTTCTCATGTGTTTTGTGAGATCATTCTTTTGAGGAAATGTTTTCTCACAGTCAGAACACCTGTAAGGTTTCTCTCCTGTGTGTGTTCTCATGTGTTGTCTGAGAGTGCCATTTAGAGTAAATGTTTTCTCACAGACAGAACACCTGTAAGGTTTCTCTCCTGTGTGTGTTCTCATGTGTTTTGTGAGAGTGCCATTTAGAGTAAATGTTTTCTCACAGACAGAACAGCTGTAAGGTTTCTCTCCTGTGTGTGTTCTCATGTGTTTTGTGAGATCATTCTTTTGAGTAAATGTTTTCTCACAGACAGAACAGCTGTAAGGTTTGTCTCCTCTGTGAATGCTAAAGCGTCTATTTAAATGCTCTTTAAACCCAAATTTCTCTTTATAAACGGAACACTGGTGTTTCTTCCTTGCAGCTCCTTCGGCTGTGTGTGACATATTTCCATTGTCCACAGTGGCTCTGGTCTCTGGTGCAGACTTGTATTTGGGGGATAGAAATGAGTTTGAAACAATGGTGCTTCTGTCCCCGGTCTGGACTTGGTTATAGTGATCTCCATCTGCCTCTGTTTCCATCTGTGCAGCTGCATAGCTGAATGGAGATCTCCACAATTCATCACTG
>JAVJIX010000395.1:45000-222500 GCA_036785185.1 Paratrypauchen microcephalus
TTTTATGAAAAACACTCAAAATGCTTCTCCTCCCTCAATTTTCGACCAATTTTGCTCAAATTTGGTACATAGCATCGTTGGACTGAGCCACATCAGAGATATGCCTGGTGTTTTGATATCTCTTATTGTTTTGTCGTGACAGCCAATCAAACGCGTCCTAAAAGTCGCCAAACAGGAAGTGAGCTCATATCTCGGGAACCCTTCATAGGATTATTTTCAAACACGTATTATAGTCTGTCCCAGGATTCCCCACAAAAAATTACAGGGCCCCAGCTCAAACCCTCTAGCGCCACCAACAGGTCAAAATTTGAGGGGCATTTCTGCTTGTAACTTTTGAACCGTAAGTCAGATTTTCAAAAACTTGTTATCCCTGGGATCCTTGGGTGAAGACTGATCCAACGCATCCTATGACGTCATGTCCGCCGGAATAGAATGTCCGCCATCTTGGATTTTGTGAAAATCAATAAAATGCTTCTGTTTCTACAACTTAACTTGTAATTTCCACAACAAATGGTGTGCACCCACATTCTAGACAGTCTCATGATGCCCTTCAACAAATTTTACGTCCCCACCCCCAACCCTCTAACGCCACCAGCAGGTCAAAGTTGCAGGTACATTTTGGTTTGTAAGTTTTGAACCGTACGTCCGATTTTCAAAAACTTGGCCTCCCTGGACGAATCCAACGCATTCTGTGACGTCATTTTCGCCAGGGTAGATTTTCCGTTATTTAGAATTATGAAAAACACTCAAAATGCTTCTCCTCTCTCAATTTTGGACCAATTTTGCTCAAGTTTGGTACATAGCATCTTGGGACTGAGCCTCATCAGAAATCAGACCCCCCAGGATTTCGCGGGCATTTTTTGTGATTGTTTCGGGCTAAAATGCCTGAATTTGCGTGAGCTTTTCCAAAAAGTTGCGATGAAAGTTGCGGTGCTTTTAAGGTTTTTGTTGCGATTTTGTTGCGGGAGGAAGTGAAAGTTGGGATAAATAGTTGTGATTTTTGCTTTTTGTAATTAAAATGGAGTAATATTTTGAATACTGAGTTATTACTGACAAAGAATAATACAAGGACACAGAGATCACAGATATGGTCCTAAAACAACCTTACCAACATCGAAAATAAATTACTACTAAGAGGGGAACTGTTTCGGTCTTTTGCTGTTATTTTTGTGGGCAAATGGCGCCGCAGACATGTTTCTTTGCCATTAGAAGCCGTGTCCCAGTTCCCAGAGTGCGCGGCTCGGAGCGTGGCCCGACTGCTGTCCCACTTCTTTTTTGTCCCATGCGCAGTGAACACGCGGTCCGAAGACTGCAGTCGTTAAGCGGTCCACGGACTGCAGTCGGGGCTGAGCAAGTGTGCACCTCCTTGACTGCAGTCTGAGCCCCCTTCGGGCCGCGCTCCGAGCTGTGCGCTCTGGGAACTGGGACACGGCCGCAGTTTTGTTTTGTCACACAGAAGTAAAGCAGAATGTTGCGGCTTCCAAACTCAAACCTTTTAGCCGCCGAGAATATGAGGTTGGGTCCTGTGGCTCGCAGATTTGTGACGCGCAAAGAGGAGGCTGTGGTGACAGATACGCTGAGATCCAGATATGTTTTGTGCATTTATTACAAAAAGAGCGCACACAGCTATGACAGCGCAGCAGGATGAAATGGAACTCATGAAAACCAGCAGGATGAACAGATTAACGTGACAGATGAATGAATGGTTTGCGGCTACACCCCAACCCTGACTCTCTCCTCTGTGTGACAGGTGAGCGCGCGCTTTTACACGCACACACTTCCGTACGTGCACACACCCACACTCACGTGACCCACCGCCTCTGCCGCACACACACACACACAAACGCACCGTGCACCTCATCTCAGTTATGTCTCCTACACAGAAGGAAGTTGGTCGGCGTTCAATACGTCGCCGATGATTGGTCAAAATTAGTAAAAATTGCGGGAAAGTTGCGGTGATTGGTCAAAATTGCAACACCGCCCTGAATTCACGGGGATTGGCTGAAGTTGCAAATCGCAACATCGCCAATTCCCGGAAGGTCTGAGAAATATGCCTGGAATTTTTATATCTCTTATTGTTTTGTCGTGACAGTTAATCAAATGCGCCCTAAAAGTCGCCAAACAGGAAGTGTTTCAAGTACTTGGCTGCCACCCAAAGTGACTAAACTTATGATTCCCAGCAATTGTCTCTGTCCTTCTTTATAATGACAATAGGTTTTTTAAATTATATTTTATTTTTTAAAAGTTCTCTCCCCGTTTTTGCCCACTTAAAATGCAAAACTAGTTCATTATAAACGTTTTGCAGTGCTCCGAAGTTATTCCTCACTCATTATGCGTTCAGAGCATCAGTTTTTATTTGCCTTTCTAAACTCTCTTGTGGTAAAGTCAACGACAACTGGCATGCTAAGACACACTTCCTGATGATCAGAAAATAGACCTGCACATTGCTCAAATACATGGGAGAAAAAATGTAAACAGAGCCTTTAAGTGATTCTAACTTGTTTTATTGTATTAAACTGTTGTATGAATTATGATTATTATAATTATTTGACTCCTCATTTAGTTTTAATACAAATACACTGCTCCTGTCTTCTTCAGAATGAACCATAAATGTGCATATTTGGCATATTTTCTCTGAAATTAAAAAATAATATTGATTAAAAACAATGAATAGTACATTTTATTCATGTTTTTGGTAGTGTCTTTTGTAAAACACAGATTAGTGCTGTTAAAAGTCGTTCTGTTATGTTTACATCTTGGCTTGGACTAGGGTTATCAGATGTATTGAAAATGAGATAAAAATCAATACTAAAACTCAGTTGAGCAGGTTTTGGTACTAAAAAAGTCCCATTCACATTCACACCGACCTATTGGGGATAGAAAAGAAGGTTCTATGATTTAATGCTGAAAATCACATTCTATTGTCTAAATAAAGAGGGTTTCTTATTATCATCGTGGTATCGGGATCAATATCAGTCTATCAAGTCTCAGTATTAAAGTTTGACATTTTAATATCCCGACAACACTAGTTTGGTCAGTTTGGTCCGGTTTATTGTTGGTGTAATTCTAGTTTAGATCTGGTTTAGTCCTAGTTTACGTTTGTAATAATTGGAATATATTACAAATATTTTCTACAATTAAATCCTGGTGTTGTGTAGACCTGGTTTGGATCTGGTTTAGTCCTAGATTAGACCTGGTTTGGATCTGGGTTAGTCCTAGATTAGACCTGGTTTTGACCTGGTTTAATCCTAGATTAGACCTGTTTTGGAACTGTTTTAATCCTGGATTAGGCCTGTTTTGGAACTGTTTTAATCCTAGATTAGGCCTGTTTTGGAACTGTTTTAATCCTGGATTAGACATGATTTGGAACTGTTTTAATCCTGGATTAGGCCTGTTTTGGAACTGTTTTAATCCTAGATTAGACGTGGTTTGGAACTGTTTTAATCCTGGATTAGACCTGGTTTGGACCTGTTTAATCCATGTTAGGACCTGGTTTAGTCCTAGATGACATAATTGGTGGTAACTGGAATATATTATAGCAGTTATTTTCTACAATTAATTCCCAGTATAGTGTAGACCTGGTTTGGATCTGGTTTAGTCCTAGATTAGACCTGTTTTGGAACTGTTTTAATCCTGGATTAGACCTGGTTTGGACCTGGTTTAGTTCTAGATTAGACCTGGTTTGGATCTGGGTTAATCCTAGATTAGACCTGTTTTGGAACTGTTTTAATCCTGGATTAGACGTGGTTTGGAACTGTTTTAATCCTAGATTAGACCTGTTTTGGAACTGTTTTAATCCTGGATTAGACGTGGTTTGGACCTGGTTTAGTTCTAGATTAGACTTGTTTTGGAAAACAAAAACTGCAACAAAAAGAGCTTCAATTTTGTATAACTTTTAAATGAAATATCCCTGGAAATTCACTGAAATCCAGCGTTGAATAAGCTCGTCTTACCTGTGATCATCTCTCTCCTGCTCTCGTCCAAATGCGAGGAAACCACATCCCTCATTTTTACTCTAAACTTCCACATAGGGACACTCGGGCTCCGATCCTCCCCGGGAATGTGCGCTCCTTCTCGGACTGCCTTCCCCGTGCGTCCTCGCTGTTTGGAGAGAGGAGCGTGACGCAGGGCGCAGGGAGACGGCACACCCACGGACGTGTCGGACGTGTTCAGTGGACGTGACATCCACTGGCACCGGCGCGACGCGTTATTACCGCCGTGGAACAGTGTGGACAAAAGCGTGGCGCGGATAAACTGTCGAAAATCAACAACAAATGAGAATTAACGCGACAAAACGAGTAAAAATTTAAATCCAGAATTGATAAGTTGAGTTTAAGTGATTATTACCATTTAGACCTTGTGAAGTTGGTAAATTAGAGGCTTTAAATTCAGCAATAAAACTGAAGTCCTACTCATCTGCACCAAATCTACACTAAACAAAATAGACAGCCTTTCAGTCACTGTTGATAACTCCTCCATCTCTCCCTCCCCTCAGGTAAAGAGCCTGGGTGTCATCCTGGACAGCACTCTTTCATTCCAGTCACACATCAACAATATCACACGCACAGCCTCCTTCCACCTCAGAAATATCAACCGTCTCCGTCCTTCACTCTCCCCTCACACAGCCGCCTGGTCACCTCATGTCTGGACTACTGCAGTTCCCTCCCTCCTGTCTCCCCCAAAAAACGATTCATAAACTACAACTTCTCCAAAACTGCTGCCCGGATCATCACCAGAACTCCCTCTGTTCACCACATCACCCTGGTTAACCCTAACCCTACTAACCCTAACACTAACACTAACCCTAACCCTAACCCTAACCCTACTAACCCTAACCCTACTAACCCTAACCCTAACCCTAACCCTAACCCTACTAACCCTAACCCTACTAACCCTAACCCTAACCCTAACCCTAACACTAACCCTAACACTAACCCTAACCCGGTCCTGCAGCAGCTTCACTGGCTCCACATTCACTATCGTATTCAGTTCAAAATCCTACTCCTCACATTCAAGTCCATCCAGAACCTGGCTCCTCTTTCATGTCACCACACACACCCGCTCACTCAGGTCCTCCTCCGTCCTCCTCACAGTCCCTCACTCAGGTCCTCCTCCTCCGTCCTCCTCACAGTCCCTCACTCAGGTCCTCCTCCGTCCTCCTCACAGTCCCTCACTCAGGTCCTCCTCCGTCCTCCTCACAGTCCCTCACTCAGGTCCTCCTCCGTCCTCCTCACAGTCCCTCACTCAGGTCCTCCTCCTCCGTCCTCCTCACAGTCCCTCACTCAGGTCCTCCTCCTCCGTCCTCCTCACAGTCCCTCACTCAGGTCCTCCTCCGTCCTCCTCACAGTCCCTCACTCAGGTCCTCCTCCTCCTCCTCCTCCTCCTCACAGTCCCTCACTCAGGTCCTCCTCCGTCCTCCTCACAGTCCCTCACTCAGGTCCTCCTCCTCCGTCCTCCTCACAGTCCCTCACTCAGGTCCTCCTCCTCCGTCCTCCTCACAGTCCCTCACTCAGGTCCTCCTCCTCCGTCCTCCTCACAGTCCCTCACTCAGGTCCTCCTCCGTCCTCCTCACAGTCCCTCACTCAGGTCCTCCTCCTCCTCCTCCTCACAGTCCCTCACTCAGGTCCTCCTCCTCCTCACAGACCCTCACTCAGGTCCTCCTCCTCACAGTCCCTCACTCAGGTCCTCCTCCTCCGTCCTCCTCACAGTCCCTCACTCAGGTCCTCCTCCTCTGTCCTCCTCACAGTCCCTCACTCAGGTCCTCCTCCTCCTCACAGACCCTCACTCAGGTCCTCCTCCTCACAGTCCCTCACTCAGGTCCTCCTCCGTCCTCCTCACAGTCCCTCACTCAGGTCCTCCTCCTCCGTCCTCCTCACAGTCCCTCACTCAGGTCCTCCTCCGTCCTCCTCACAGTCCCTCACTCAGGTCCTCCTCCGTCCTCCTCACAGTCCCTCACTCAGGTCCTCCTCCTCCGTCCTCCTCACAGTCCCTCACTCAGGTCCTCCTCCGTCCTCCTCACAGTCCCTCACTCAGGTCCTCCTCCGTCCACCTCACAGTCCCTCACTCAGGTCCTCCTCCATCCTCCTCACAGTCCCTCACTCAGGTCCTCCTCCTCCTCCATCCTCCTCACAGTCCCTCACTCAGGTCCTCCTCCGTCCTCCTCACAGTCCCTCACTCAGGTCCTCCTCCTCCGTCCTCCTCACAGTCCCTCACTCAGGTCCTCCTCCCACCCCCTCACAGTCCCTCTCTCAGGTCCTCCTCCTCCTTCCTCCTCACATTCCCTCACTCAGGTCCTCCTCCTCCGTCCTCCTCACAGTCCCTCACTCAGGTCCTCCTCCTCTGTCCTCCTCACAGTCCCTCACTCAGGTCCTCCTCCTCCTCACAGTCCCTCACTCAGGTCCTCTGTCCTCCTCACAGTCCCTCACTCAGGTCCTCCTCCTCCTCCTCCTCCTCACAGTCCCTCACTCAGGTCCTCCTCCTCTGTCCTCCTCACAGTCCCTCACTCAGGTCCTCCTCCTCCTCCTCCTCACAGTCCCTCACTCAGGTCCTCCTCCTCCTCCTCCTCCTCACAGTCCCTCACTCAGGTCCTCCTCCTCTGTCCTCCTCACAGTCCCTCACTCAGGTCCTCTGTCCTCCTCACAGTCCCTCACTCAGGTCCTCCTCCTCCTCCTCCTCACAGTCCCTCACTCAGGTCCTCCTCCTCCGTCCTCCTCACAGTCCCTCACTCAGGTCCTCCTCCTCCGTCCTCCTCACAGTCCCTCACTCAGGTCCTCCTCCTCCGTCCTCCTCACAGTCCCTCACTCAGGTCCTCCTCCTCCTCCTCCTCACAGTCCCTCACTCAGGTCCTCCTCCTCCGTCCTCCTCACAGTCCCTCACACAGGTCCTCCTCCTCCTCCTCCTCACAGTCCCTCACTCAGCTCCCCCTCCTCCATCCCCCTCACAGTCCCTCACTCAGGTCCTCCTCCTCTGTCCTCCTCAGTCCCTCACTCAGGTCCTCCTCCTCCATCCTCCTCACAGTCCCTCACACAGGTCCTCCTCCTCCTCCTCCTCACAGTCCCTCCCGCTCACTCAGGTCCTCCTCCTCCGTCCTCCTCACAGTCCCTCACTCAGGTCCTCCTCCTCCTCCTCCTCACAGTCCCTCACTCAGGTCCTCCTCCGTCCTCCTCACAGTCCCTCACTCAGGTCCTCCTCCTCCTCCTCCTCACAGTCCCTCACTCAGGTCCTCCTCCTCCGTCCTCCTCACAGTCCCTCACTCAGGTCCTCCTCCTCCGTCCTCCTCACAGTCCCTCACTCAGGTCCTCCTCCTCTGTCCTCCTCAGTCCCTCACTCAGGTCCTCCTCCTCCATCCTCCTCACAGTCCCTCACACAGCTCCTCCTCCTCCTCCTCCTCACAGTCCCTCACACAGGTCCTCCTCCTCCTCCTCCTCACAGTCCCTCCTGCAGGTCCTCCTCCTCCTCCTCACAGTCCCTCCTGCAGGTCCTCCTCCTCCTCCTCCTCACAGTCCCTCACACAGGTCCTCCTCCTCCGTCCTCCTCACAGTCCCTCACTCAGGTCCTCTGTCCTCCTCACAGTCCCTCACTCAGGTCCTCCTCCTCCTCCTCACAGTCCCTCACTCAGGTCCTCCTCCTCCTCCTCCTCCTCACAGTCCCTCCCGCTCACTCAGGTCCTCTGTCCTCCTCACAGTCCCTCACTCAGGTCCTCCTCTGTCCTCCTCACAGTCCCTCCCGCTCGTCTCAGCACCATGGGGAGCAGGGCCTTCAGCCGCTCTGCTCCTCATCTATGGAACTCACTCCCCCCAGACCTCCGGAACGTTCAATCATTACCAATGTTTAAATCCAGACCCAAGACTCTTTTCAAAATATCTTACCCCACTTAATCATTCTCTCCCTGCTGACTGTTTCATTTTACTTTATTGCTTTGTCCATTCTCTTTGTTTTATTTTGTATATTCTGCCTGTTTTTAACTGTTTTTAACTGTTTTAATTGATTGTCTTTGTGCGGTGTCCTTGAGTGTCTAGAAAGGCGCCTTGAAATCAAATGTATTATTATTATTATTATTAAATTCAGCTCGTGCGTCTCCAATTAGGCGCAGAAGACAATGGCGCTCTGTTGTGGAAATGTGATGTATGTAAACAGTGCGGAGTATTCTTGTTACATTTACATGAGTTACTTTTTAAATAAATTCTATTCTTCTTCTTTTTATTTAACCCTAGAACACTTTTGTTATAAAAATAACACCAGCACTTTTGCCCAGTAATTTTGACCCGATATAATATACCCAACAAAAATAACTTGTCATGAAAAACAGATCAAAATATGACAACACATGATACATTAGAGGTTTTCTTTTATTTTCAACTGTGGGATGTGTAACAAAAAACATAGGAAGACCCTAAAAATGTTCCAAAATTACTGAAAAATTAGGAATTTGAGAACAAAAAAATTCCTAAAATAAATAAATAATGTTACTGTAAACTTGGTGTTTGGTCCTGGGACATGTGACACTTCCTGGTGAAGCTCAGACTCCTCGACACACGAACAGCTGCAGGAGAGGAACAAAAAATAGTATTTTTTCAGTGGGTAAAAATGACCAGTGACTAAAATATTGTTTTCACCATAAGAATTCCCTTTGAAATCAGCACTTTGTGATATTTATCCATAACCACTGCACTAAATAAGGACAGATACACATTCCAGGAGCACTCTGACCTGTTCCTTACATCCTCTTACATTAAATTCATCACATTCTTACATTCCTCTTTCACTATCGCCGGGGGAAAATCAGCCGAAAGCCTGTAGGAAAAAGTGGCTTTGGGGTCGGGAAACACCTCCACCTTCAAAGACGTCAAAAACACTGGTGAAGCTCCAGGGACCCACGACACTCAGAAAAATGCAACATATTGAAAATCATGTAAATACTTTTGCTCAGGTGAAAATCACCTGGCGATAGTGCTCTAGGGTTAAAAGGGAAAATGTGTATTCATGAACATAAAGTTGTAAATACGTCAGAATTAACTCAGGCCACATTTAGCTACAAGCTCATGTTTAGTCCCAGGGCAGAGGCAAAGCGACAGCAGGTCACAGAGGGAGCGCCTCATCAGCACTCCAAATATCGACAACATTTCACTTTTTAATATGTGACACTAGTTTGGAGTCACTTTGGGCCGGTTTCATCTAGTTTAGATCTGGTTTGGCTAAAAATTCTGATTTGCAAAAATTGGTATAAAATATATTACAGCCAAATATTTTCTACAATTAATTCCTGTAGACCTGGTTTAGACCTGGTTTAGTCCTAGATTAGACCTGGTTTGGACCAGTTTTGATCTTCATTAGGACCTGGTTTAGATCTGGTTTAGTCCTAGATTAGATCTGGTTTGGACCAGTTTTGATCTTCATTAGGACCTGGTTTAGATCTGGTTTAGTCCTAGATTAGACCTGGTTTGGACCAGTTTTGATCTTCATTAGGACCTGGTTTAGATCTGGTTTAGTCCTAGATTAGACCTGGTTTGGACCAGTTTTGATCTTCATTAGGACCTGGTTTAGATCTGGTTTAGTCCTAGATTAGATCTGGTTTGGACCAGTTTTGATCTTCATTAGGACCTGGTTTAGATCTGGTTTAGTCCTAGATTAGACCTGGTTTGGACCAGTTTTGATCTTCATTAGGACCTGGTTTAGATCTGGTTTAGTCCTAGATTAGACCTGGTTTGGACCAGTTTTGATCTTCATTAGGACCTGGTTTAGATCTGGTTTAGTCCTAGATTAGACCTGGTTTGGACCAGTTTTGATCTTCATTAGGACCTGGTTTAGATCTGGTTTAGTCCTAGATTAGACCTGGTTTGGACCAGTTTTGATCTTCATTAGGACCTGGTTTAGATCTGGTTTAGTCCTAGATTAGACCTGGTTTGGACCAGTTTTGATCTTCATTAGGACCTGGTTTAGATCTGGTTTAGTCCTAGATTAGATCTGGTTTGGACCAGTTTTGATCTTCATTAGGACCTGGTTTAGATCTGGTTTAGTCCTAGAATAGATCTGGTTTGGACCAGTTTTGATCTTCATTAGGACCTGGTTTAGATCTGGTTTAGTCCTAGATTAGATCTGGTTTGGACCAGTTTTGATCTTCATTAGGACCTGGTTTAGATCTGGTTTAGTCCTAGATTAGATCTGGTTTGGACCAGTTTTGATCTTCATTAGGACCTGGTTTAGATCTGGTTTAGTCCTAGATTAGATCTGGTTTGGACCAGTTTTGATCTTCATTAGGACCTGGTTTAGATCTGGTTTAGTCCTAGATTAGATCTGGTTTGGACCAGTTTTGATCTTCATTAGGACCTGGTTTAGATCTGGTTTAGTCCTAGAATAGACCTCCAAATACATGTCCCAGTTTACGGACGGGCTCATGTGAAACCTTCGACCTTCCCTCACTGAGCTGCAGAAGCTGCACTAGCACTGGTTTGTGTGCGTTAGTACTGATGTATCTGCAAAATTTCATGTAAAACTTTTTTGAGCCACAGAATCACTTTATTTTATGGTTCATGTGTTTTGTCTGTTAGCCTTAGTTTTCCTTTTCTGTGTTCCCATGACAACGAAACCAGTCTGGGACTTTCAGAATTCTCCTACATCCTCAGCTCGCCTCTGATTGGCTGAATCTGTTCATAGGCGCACACAGCCCTACTGAGCATGCCCAGTGTGTCAGGTGACCTCCAACAGGTGAGTCCTACATACAGGATCAAACCAGGACTAGACCAGGATCAAACCAGGATCAAACCAGGACTTAACCAGGACCAAACTAGGACTTAACCAGGAGCAGACCAGGATCAGACCAGGATCAGACCAGGATTAAACCAGGACCAGACCAGGATCAGCCAGGATTAAACCAGGACTTAACCAGGAGCAGACCAGGATCAGACCAGGACTAAACCAGGACCAGACCAGGACCAAACCAGGATCAAACCATGACTTAACCAGGACCAAACTAGGACTTAACCAGGAGCAGACCAGGATCAGACCAGGACTAAACCAGGACCAGACCAGGACCAAACCAGGATCAAACCATGACTTAACCAGGACCAAACTAGGACTTAACCAGGAGCAGACCAGGACTAGACCAGGATCAAACCAGGACCAAACCAGGACTTAACCAGGACCAAACTAGGACTTAACCAGGAGCAGACCAGGACCAGACCAGGACTAAACCAGGATCAAACCAGGATCAAACCAGGATCAAACCAGGACTAAACCAGGACCAGACCAGGATCAGCCAGGATTAAACCAGGACTTAACCAGGACCAAACCAGGACTTAACCAGGACTAGACCAGGACTAAACCCACACCAAACTTGGACTACACCAGGACCAGACCAGGATCAGACCAGGATCAAACCAGGACTTAACCAGGACCAAACCAGGACTTAACCAGGACTAGACCAGGACTAAACCCACACCAAACTTGGACTACACCAGGACCAGACCAGGATCAGACCAGACCACCTGGACTTAACCAAGACCAAACTAGGACTAGACCAGGACTAAACCAGGACCAGACTAGTCCAGGACTTAATCAGGACTAAACCAGGACCAGACTAGTCTAGGACTTAATCAGGACTAAAGCAGGACCAGACTAGTCTAGGACTTAATCAGGACTAAAGCAGGACCAGACTAGTCCAGGACTTAATCAGGACTAAACTAGGACCAGACCAGGACTAAAACAGAACTAGCACTGGACTAGACCAGGACTAAACCATGACTAAACATGGGTTAACCAAGGAATAAACCAGAACTAAATCAGGACCAGGCCAGGACTAAACCAGGACCAACTCAGAACTAGGCCAGGACAAGACCAGAACCAGACCAGGACTACAGGCTAAGCTCTCACACATGACATAACAAAAAACATTCCCTCTTCTTTAGGCTGCTTTATTCCACATTTACTCCAGAAGAACTTTGTGCAAGCTTGTCTCATTAAGAACCAAACTAAACCAGAACTAGAACTGGACTAACCGAGGACTAAACATGGACTAAACATGGACTAAACATGGACTAGACCTGGATTAAATTATGGTTAAACAGGACTAACTAAAGACTAAACCATGACTAAACATGGTAGGCCTAGGCCAGGTCTAGGCCAGGACCAGACCTAAACCAGGATGAAACAAGTACTAGACCAGGACTAGAGCAAGACTAGGCCAGGACTAAAGCAGAACTAAACCAGGATTTACTAAGGATTAGACCAGGGCTAACCCAGGATCATACCAGGTTTAGACCACAGTGTTTGTGTTTGTCCCTAAAACAGGACCAGACAAGAACTAGACCAGGACTAGTCCAGGACTAAAACAGGAATTGGTCCGGACTTGATCAGGACTAAATCAGAACTAGACCAGGGCTAGACCAGGACTGAACTATGACTAAACATTGACTAACCCAGAAGTAGACCAGGACTAAACCATGATCAGACCAGGACTAGACCAGGACTAACTCAGGACTAGATCAGGACTGAACCAGAACATGGCCAGGACTAAACCAGAACTTGATCCATACTAACTTAGGACTAGACCAGGTCTACACATAAACCAGATCAGGACCACACCAGGACTAAACCAGAACTAGACCAGGACCAGACTAGGGCCCGACCAGGACTAAACCAGGACCAGATCAGGACAAGACCAGAAGTAAACCAGGACTAGACCAGAACTAAACCAGGTCTAGACCAGGATTAGACCAGGTCTAGACCAGGACTAGACCAGGACCAGACCAGGACAAGACCAGAACTAAACGAGGACCAGACTAGAACTAAACGAGGACTAGACTAGAACTAAACGAGGACTAGACCAGAACTAAACGAGGACCAGACTAGAACTAAACGAGGACTAGACCAGGACCAGACCAAGACTATCAGTACACCAGAATAAACCTTCCCAGTGCTTGTGTTTGTTCCCTTCTGTGCCTCAGCAGCAGTCTTCTCTGGGAGCTCCTCTTGGACCTGCTGCCGTTTCCCTGTGTTGGACGTTCTCAGCTTCAGAATGAAACGTGTGAGGAGGAGAAGTCTGGACTTTCACAATCACTTCAACGATTTCACCTCAGAGCTGAAGCGCTGCTCTGGGCTACTGGAGAAGATTGTGTATGAGCTGGACCAGGTGTGTGAGAGGAGCAGGCACTGGAGTGAAAGGGTTCAGCAGCTCGGGCACCTGGCATAGCTATTGCAGGGGGATGGATGGCCGGGGGCATGGTGGCTCTGGCTCCTTTCACCGGTGGCATGTCTCTGGTGGCCCTGGGCATCGCAGCTGTTCCAGCTGCGGCTCTGGGTGCTGTGGGTGCCGTGTTTGTCTCAGACAAAGAAACAGTGGCGCAGGTGACGAAGTTACTCATAGGGTTTCTGGAGATGGTTGCATCCCTGAAGCCGTTACTCATGAATATGAAGATTTCTCTCGAAGACCTGAACAGAGACACAGAAGCCGTGGTCCGTACTCAGACCCAGATGCAGGAGCTGTCCTCTCTGCTCAAGGCTTTTATTATACAAGAGGCCACAGTAGAGCGCCTCCCAGAGGTGAAAGAGCAGTGCAGCAGGACCCTGGAGGAGCTGAAGAAGCTCAAAGATGAGTGATCTTTTTTTTTTTTTTTTCCCATTGCATTTATATAGCGCCTTTCATGACATGCCTTGTCATCCCAAAGCACTCCATAGTTCACCATTCATTCACTCTACACTTGGTGGTGGTAAGATACCTTCTGTAGCCACAGCTGCCCTGGGGCAGACTGACGGAAGCGAGGCTGCCAATCTGCGCCATCGGCCCCTCCGACCACCTCCAACACTCACGCACCCTCCACTTTCATACTAGGCAATGTGGGTGAAGTGTCTTGCCTAAGGACACAGCGACAGTTTTTTGCAACTGGCGCCCCCCTGTGGCACCTGGAATTCCCAGCGGTCTCCCATCCAAGTACTAACCAGGCCCTGCCTTGCTTAGCTTCTGAGATCTGACGGGATCAGGCTTTGACAGGCAGGTATGGCCACACAGGCAGGTATGATCTCATCTTTCTATTTCAGCTCTTTAAATATCGTGTCATAATTTGTGCATTTTGTAATATCCTTGTGAAAGTGCATGACTGAATTATTGGAGACCGTTAGAACGGCTAAAAGGATCCACTGAAATAGTTTCCTGAACAATGGGCTGTAAATGTGCTTGTATTGGAAGAATTACTATGGTGTCATCAAATATGATGTTATCAATGACTCGTGTGCGTGTAAAGAGCTTTCTTTATCATTAGTACAGAAACAGAAGTACAAGTCCAAGTCCATGTTGTTTCTTTTAACTGCTGTGTGTGAACTTTTAAAATGTGTTTTTTCCCCACCCCTGTAACCTCCCATTCATGTTTTATAATAAAAGTGCCCCAGCGGAGAACTGCGAGTGGAGGCTTGGAGCGCTTACGCTGGGTCACTTCTCCCCTTGCAAGTAAAATATAACTTTGGCTGTCTGCCTGGTTCTTAATGTCTATAGATGTGTGTAGGAAAGACGTGATTTCCCTCACAGCTTGAATAGCCAATATCCTCCCTACAACTGTATATAGCTGTGATTGGATATTATTTTATATTTTCCATCCATCCATCCATCCATTTTCTTCTGCTTATCCGGGGCCGGGTCGCGGGGGCAACAGTCTAAGCAGGGACGCAAAGACCTCCTTCACCCCGGACATTTCCTCCAGCTCCTCCGAGAGGACCCCAAGGCGTTCCCAGGCCAGCCGGGAGACATAGTCCCTCCAGCATGTCCTGGGTCTTCCCGGGGGCCTCCTCCCGGTGGGACATGCCCACCGGGAGAGGCGTCCCGAGGGAGGCATCCAGGAGGCATCCGGAACAGACGCCCGAGCCACCTCAGCTGCTCCTCTCAAGGTGAAGAAGCAGCGGCTCTACTCCGAGCTCCTCCCGTATGGCTGAGCTCCTCACCCTATCTCTAAGGGTGCGCCCAGCCACTCTGTGGAGGAAATTCATTTCAGCCGCTTGTATCCGCGATCTTGTTTTTCGGTCATTACCCAGAGCTCATGACCACAGGTGAGAGTAGGAACATAGATTGACCAGTAAATTGAGAGCTTCGCCTTTCGGCTCAGCTTCCTCTTCACCACAACGGTCCGGTACAGTGACCGCATCACTGCCGACGCTGCACCGATCCGCCTGTCAATCTCACGCTCCATCCTCCCCTCACTCGAGAACAAGACCCCGAGATACTTGAACTCTTCCACCTGAGGCAGGGACTCCCCACCCACCCAGAGAGGACGCCACCTTTTTCCAGTCGAGAACCATGGCCTCGGATTTGGAGGAGCTGATCCTCATCCCAGCCGCTTCACACTCGGCTGCAAACCGCCCCAGTGCACATTGGAGGTCCCGGTTTGATGAAGCCATCAGGACAACAGAGACAGCAGAGATGCCAAAAGATCCGGCCCCTGACTGCACCTAGAAATTCTGACCATAAATATAATGAACAGAACTGGTGACAAAGGGCAGCCCTGGAGTCCAACATGCACCGGGAACAGGTCCGACTTACTACCGGCAATGCGAACACAGCTCCTGCTCCGGTCATACAGGGACCGAACAGCCCTTAGCAAAGGGCCCCGAACCCCGTACTCCCAGAGCACTCTCCACAGGACCCCACAAGGGCCACGGTCGATCTTCTCCAGATCCACAAAGCACATGTGGACTGGTTGGGCAAACTCCCATGCACCCTCGAGCACCCGATGGAGAGTATAGAGCTGGTCCAGTGTTCCCCGGCCGGGACGAAAACCACACTGCTCCTCCTGAATCCGAGGTTCGACTATCGGCTGGATTCTCTTCTCCAGCACCCTGGAATAGACCTTACCGGGAAGGCTGAGGAGTGTGATTCCCTGATAATTGGAACACACCCTCCGCTCCCCCTTCTTAAACAGAGGGACCACCACCCCGGTCTGCCAGTCCAGAGGTACTGTCCCCGACCGCCACGTGATGTTGCAGAGACGTGTCAGCCAAGACAGCCCCACAACATCCAGCGACTTGAGATACTCAAGACGGATCTCATCCACCCCCGGGGCCTTGCCACCGAGGAGCTTTCCAACCACCTCAGTAACTTCAGCCAGAACGAGTCCGCCTCTGAGTTCCCAGCCTCTGCTTCCTCCTCGGAAGATGTGACGGCGGGATTAAGGAGATCCTCAAAGTATTCCTTCCACCGTCCGATAACATCCCCAGTCGAGGTCAACAGCTCCCCACCCGCACCGTAAACAGTGTTGGTGAAGCACTGCTTCCCCCTCCTGAGGCGCCGAATGGTTTGCCAGAATTTCTTTGAGGCCGTCCGATAGTCCTCCTCCATAGCCTCTCCGAACGCCTCCCAAACCCAGTATATTTTATATTGTATTTTATATTTTATTACTTATTTTTCTGTTTTATTCTGATTTGTATATACAGCTCTGGAAAAAAATAAGAGACCACTGCATTTTGTTCTGAAATCAGCATCTCTATATGTATTGTATCCATTCCAGCGTCTGTGGAATTCCAACACAAACACAAAGCTGAGCTACTTGCACCAGGAGTGGAAGGCACGGTGGCTAAGTGGCTAGCGCTCACGCTTCACAGCAAGAAGGTTCATTGAGTGGGTCGCCCGAGCCTTTCGGCGTGGAGTTTGCATGTTCTCCCTGTGTCTGGGTGGGTTTCCTCCGGGCACTCCGGTTTCCCCCACCAACCCAAAACATACACCATAGGTAAATCCTCCAGCTGAGGTGACCAAACTGAAGCAAAAACATCATGGAGATGGTCCCCGGTGCAGTAATGTGCTGCCCACTGCTCCTAATAACAGGATGGGTTAAATGCAGAGAGGAATTTCTCCAGTGTGAGATCAATAAAGTCACTTTTTCTTCTTAAAGTCACCCAAGAACAATATGAAAGACTTGTGGAGAGCATGCCAAGACGCATGAAAGCTGTGATTAAAAATGAACTCTTCTTAAGTGTAAACATTAGTATTATGTTGTTTTAAAATGAATTTGATCTTGTTTCTTTGCATTGTTTGAGCTCTGAAAACATGGATGTAACATGTGGATGATCAACTGGAAATGAGCAGTCAAAAGTTCACTGTCTACAAACAAAAATCTGTGAATTCAGTCAGGATTAAACAAAAAAGTAAAAAGTCATATTTCCCTTGGATTGATGACAATATAAAACTATTAATGAAACATAGATACATGGCACTTAAAACTGCAAATACTGTAAGTCTAAATTAACTACTGATAGACAAAAATTCACAATGCTATGGAACAAAGTCGTAAGACAATTGAGAAAAGTAAGAGCAGATGTCTTTATAACGATTATTAATAATTGCAGTGGAAATTCTAAAGCCATATGGGCACAGATAAATAAGTTAACAGGTAAAAAAAAATCCTCCACTCATAATAATATTCACCTACAAGAAAATAATGTGTTCTTGCAGAATCCACCTGATGTGGCACAAACACTTAATAACTATTTTGTCAAATCAGTTAAAATGATCGCCAAATGTTTCCCTGTAAGTGATACAGTTGTCACTTCTATACCCACTACAGTATCAGCTGAACCTCCTGCAGAAAAGCCCTGTTTCTGCAGCAGATGTTGATAAAGCCATTGTACTCTTAAAATCATCAAGAGCCAAGGATGTGTATGGTCTAGACACAGTCATCCTAAAACAAATTGGACGGTCTATTGTCACACCATTAACGCATAATAAATATGTCACTCAGTCAAGGGAAATTCCCTGAATCATGGAAGCTGTCAGTGTCATTCCCATATTTAAAGATTAAGATTAAGCCTTTATTGGTCTCACACACAAATGACACAAAGTGAAACATGGGAGAAATTTGACTTCTGCATTTGGCCCATCCTTTTCAGGAGCAGTGAGCAGCCATCTTTTTCAGTGCCCGGGGGGCAGTACCGTGAAGGGTCTTGCCCAAGGACCCACACTCATTGCCGGGGGGGATTTGAACCCACAACCCTCAGGGGGAAAGTCAGTGACTTACCAGTTGAGCTAACCAGCCGGTGTGCAATCCTCAGCAGCAAGTTAAACAAATCACTAATTATCTCAATTACAGCTCTTACCCATTGCATCCAATGCAATTTGGATTTAGGATCAATCACTCCACTGAAACCGCAACCTGTTATTTTTTGGAAAAGGTAAAATCATTAATGGACAAGGGGGCACAGTTGGGGCAGTTTTTCTAGATCTACGGAAAGCATTTGACACAGTCAATCACTTGATTTTATTACAGAAACTGCATAATTTAAATTTTTCAATAGAATTTATCATTCTCATCAAGTCCTATCTCTCAGCTCGAACTCAGTCTGTAAACATAAATAACCATCTTTCTCATGCTCTACAATTATCAACTGGTGCTCCACAAGGTTCAATAATTGGTTCTGCTTTGTTCAGCATTTTACTCAAAACTCAAAACATGCTCTAGGTAAAATCCTCCAGCTGAGGTCCTGACCAAGCCGAGTATAAGATCATGGAGATGGTCCCCGGGCGCCTGAAAGACGAGCTGCCCACTGCTCCTGAAGGATGGGTCAAATGCAGAGAAATAATTTCCCTATGGGGATGAATAAAGTCTGTCTTCTTCTTCTTCTTCTTCTTCTTCTTCTTCTTCTTCTTCTTCTTCTTCTTCTTCACTTTATTAATGATCTGCCTCTGGTATGTGAGAGTTGTAACATCTTAATGTACGCCGATGACACTGTTATTCTCTGCCATGGGAAAACAGCTGAGGAAGTTGCAGCAAAGCTGACGTATGCCATGTCACACCCTGGCTTGAAAAATCTTGCCTTCAACTTAACATCTCCATCTCCATCTCCATGTATGTACTTAAAAAAAAAAAAAATCACATGTAAAGCCACATATTTTAATTGCAGGACAAGTACAGGTTGTCACAGAATTCAAATATCTTGGATTATACATAGATTCAAATCTCAATTTCAAAACACATATTAAAAAAGTTAGCAATAAGATAAAATTCAGTTTATCTAATTTCCGTTACATCAGAGACTCATTATCAGTTGAGGCATCAAAATCTTCCTTCTTTGCCCTTATCCTGTCACATATAACAGACTGTATCATCAGCTGGTCTAATACATCATCCACAACAACAAAACCCACTGAATCACTCGATAAACAAGCTTTAAAAACACTTGACAAAAACAGTACAGATACCACCATTGTCACATTTTGCAGAAATACAAATTAATGACCTGGGACAATCTTATTAAATTTAAAAATATCTGTCTAATGTCTAATGAATGACTTCATTAATTTTAGATCTAGTGAGGGCCGAGTGACCGGAGGAGCAGTGAGGGCAGACTGCATTATTCCTCACAGAAAAACTGTATTTGGTCAGTGTGTTTTCTCCGTCCGAGCGTCCCATCAGTGGAACTCCATCTCCCTCATTCTCTGCTTTTAAAAAGAATGATAAAAAGTGGCTTTTAGAAACACAAATGTGTGAACACTAAAACTTTTATTGTATTTCTGTAATGTTATTGTACATTTGTGTCATTTTTAATGTGTAACTTTTTAAGTGTATTTTCTTTTAGGATGCCTTTATAACATCTGGCAAAGGGACGACCGATGCAAATGAGCTCTTATCAGCTAACTCGGGCACATTTACATTGTTTTGATGTTGATTAATGTGCATTGTCCCTTTTTAGATAATTAAATAAATAAATAAATACATAAATAGATAAATAAATAAATAACTGTATATTTTTTGTTATTTTGACCATTTGTCATTTTCTACAAATAAATGCTCTAAATGATAATATTTTTTATTTGGAATTTGGGGGAAATGTATGGGCAGAAATATGTGCCACCAGAAACTGAATTTGAATCACATAATTTGAAATTGTATTTTTTTATTTGAAATTGTATTTTTTAATTTGAATCATTGCATTAAAAAATTGAATCTGAATAGTACCATTTGAAATTGAATTTATTAGTTTGTAACAGGAATCTAATAAAAGCTCTCTCGAAATCTTTCTCAAAATTCAAATTCAGTTTACTGTGACACACATCCGGGTAGTTTAAGAATGGAAGGAAGAGCAATAGAGCTCCGATATACAGGATTCCTCTTTGGCCAATCAGCGCCTACGTTCAAGCACGAGTTGGTGCGAGTTGGCGAAGAAGGAGACACGCTCGACCATGACTTCGGCAGGGAGTAATACGGTAATGGTAATTTAACATACTTTAACGTTCTTTTGTTTAGCTGTTGTTATAGCCATTCTGTAAAGAACTTTACGTTTCGTCAGGTAGGCAGCTCATGTATCGCTGTCTTTGGCAGGTGCTTCCATATTGAAAATGAGTTGTTGTCACTCTGCCTTCTTGTACTGCTTGTTGGCTTATTTGGACGCCCCTTTTGATGACGGTCAAAATCAATATGCCGATTTTATAGTCAAATGCAAGCATTCAGCGCAGGATTAATGTTGCACATTATCAACTGCACACATGCTCGCAAGCTGGACATGCAAACGGCTAGCCTACAGCAGCTATGCCTTGAGTCTACATTTTGACTTTGTTCTTTCACAATGTAGGCGAAATTATAGTTATGAGCATTGGTGAATTAGTTGCATGTCACTGTTGGGAGTACATGTTCAAAGCAAACAGCTGAAGAGAAACTTTTTTAAATATACGTAAACGTAAACGGAGCACTGAGTAAAAATGATGTAATACACACGCCGCACCGATATGTGGCGCTGTAAACGGGAAACAGCCAGAGCCACTGGAAACGCAATACTACAAAGAGCGCATGCGCATAAAGTCCTTTCTCTTTCACAAACAAACACACGAAGATAATAATGATGGCGAACGCACGCACAAAAGCCGACTCTCTCGTTTGGACGACGACGAAGTGGAGTTACTTCTACGAGTTACGTTGGATTACAACACACGTCGGTATCAGCAGAACGTCTGCTGATAACGTCTGGTCTGCTCCTTGTTCCCTAAAGACAAAAATATGATTCTATTGCGATTAGTAATACTTGGAATTGGGACATGGCGACACTGTAGAATATCCAGCATTACAACAGCAAAGGAAATATAGAAGTGTAAGGGAAAAAGCATGTGAACGGTAATACAGGTGCCGTGAACTATGCCGTTACGGCTACTGTCACACACGTTTAGCGTAGTTGCCCCGATTTCCATGAAAACGACTGGGCTGTTCGGACCGCGTCTTAACTGTGCATGGGACAAAAACGAAATTGAACAGCAGTTGTCGCGCCGGATATGACGCACATCCCCCTCCACGCTCCGAACCGTGCACTCGCTGAATTGGGAAACTGTTTGGGAGTCCTGCCAAAGCAGATTATTACAGCATCACGGCGTCATCGCTTTCCAAAAGCTGCGTTGCAGACTTCACCGATGTTGGCGTTACTAACCGCCAGACAGCCCTGACGTGCAGTGGTGTAGAAGTTTAATTAGACAGTACATCACCAAAATACTGTGGTTTCAAGAAGGAATGCAATATTTTGGACATGTAATTTAATCTAACATTAAATTTTGTCAACGTAGGTGTAAGTCATTTGGGCGTTGGTGTTGTTAAGATGTATTGTAACTCTTCCAGCCTCCTCCATTTGTATACTTTTGACAGGGAGACAACTCAGAACTTCTGAATTCAGCAAGACATCTCCTAGATTTGCTGACAAATGCTACATCTTCCCCTGGCCCTGTTGGACCCAGTGCCCAACAGCAAACTGCCCAACAGCAAACTGCCCAACAGCAAACTGCCCAACAGCAAACTGCCCCAGAGACTCCAAGGTGTTGTGTAGAAATAACACACAGATTAACATGTATAACAGTTCAATCATTTGACCCATGAGACATTTTACTCTGTTCATTTAAATGAATAATCAGCAGAAAACAATGTGATGCATCATCTGAATACGGTGTCATTTTTGTAGACCAGGAACAAGTCAGGGAAGAGAGAGAGATGGTCGACCCAGTGTCCACTCAGAAATGTCAAGGACACTTCACATCACTGTATTTGGTTTCTATGTTAGACTGACTTGTTGCTTACATTCATCAATTTGAATTCTCAAATTAAGGTGAGAACTTGTATTTCACATTATTCATTCTCATCATCACAGGTCTTTTCCTGCCCTTTTTGGAGCAAAGGGAAAGCGTAGATGCGTTCGAGGGCATTCCAACAACTTCACACCAGTTAAAGAGATACACATTACATTTTATCTCTTACCCAAAGTTCTTGAGCGCACTCCCAAAGGCAGTGAAGAAATTTTCCATCTGCAAGCTGGTTTGGGACGCAGAACCACGCTCATACCAGAGAATTACACCCATGATGAGGTGAGGCAACATTGACAAGAAAATCTCTTTTTGTCATATAGTATTTTAGAATAGTTCACTATCAAAACAAATGTTCTTTTATCAGTACTGTCATGATTTATACTTCTCTTGAAGGTATGTTCAACCCTCAAAGATCTGTATCCAAAACTGGAGAGTGTGTCTGGGGGCTGGCTGATGTACAAAGGAGCAGGTATGTAGAACCTACCTATGGCCAATGTAATCTTGTAAAAAAAAAAAAAATGTGGATCAATATCATGAGTGAAGAGTACTGTCACATTTCATTAGAATTTAACAATTAAATAACTTTTCTTATTAGGAGCATGGGGCACTAGAAAATTATACATGGTGTCTCCTGAGGACAGTGGATATACTGGGTTACTCCTGAAGACTACAAGTGCAAGCGGAAAGAATGTCCTGTATATTGCACCAATAGAGGACGAACTAGAACAACTTTCATCTGCTGCGCGCAGACAGGACGGAGGAGAGCGGGAAGAAGAAGGGAGGAGGACTAGCACTGTTTCTGAATGAGAAATGGTGTAAACCTGGACACTGTACAGTGAAGGAGCAGATGTGTAACAAAGACATTGAACTGTTCGCTGTCGGCATGAGGCCGGGTTACCTACCCACATGTCATCACTCTGGCTGTGTATATTCCTCCCAGTGCTAATGCGGAGAATGCTTGTGACACTCTGCTCTCCTGCATCAGCTCTCTTCAGACTCAGCATCCACAGGCCCTCTTCATCATCACAGGGGACTTCAACCATGCATCTCCCTCATCTGTCCTGCCAACATTCACCCAGTATGTGACCTGCCCCACAAGAGACAATAAAACTTTGGACTTATTCTTTGCCAACGTCAAGGAGGCCTATGCCTCATCACCCTGTTCTGTTTCGAGGGGGGACGGCGATGTCCCAAAAAGGAGAACTGCCTTCTCCCAATCAGCCTTTTCTTATAAAGCTGCGACGGAGTGGAACAGACTCCCGAGTCATATAAAGGACATGGCAGACTTTTTAACATTCTCTCGAGCCGTTAAAAGCTGGCTCCTGGACAGTCAGTCCTGCTCTCACTAATACCAGACGGTAGTTGGCCAACAGACGTTACCCTCGTGGGTATCCTCTGTTGGCAAAGGCCCTATTTCTAAAGCTTCACCTCAAAATAATCGTACCAGTTAGGTAGGTGGCTGTCGGATGATACCCTCGTGGGTACCATTCGACAGCTGCTGCTCTTTATAAAAGTAATGAAAGGGGGTTATTATCATCAGCATTCACCTTTGCTCTCAATGACTTTGCTCCTAAATTATGCGCGTGATTACTACCTGTATGCGCTTATGAATATGCACGCACTTTAAATGTCGGATAATGTATAGAATTGTTTTGAGATTGTTTATTTTAGAAGTGCTTATATTTTAAGATTTTATCCTGCACTAGCTTTTTAAGATTGTACCTTGTATTTGATATGTGATTTATTTTTATTATATTGTATTGTATTTTTATTGTATTTATAATTGCACTTTATCGTATTTTTGTATTGTATTTTATGATGTGAGGACTGCAGATGGAAATTAGCTTTGAGCTAAATCTGGTGCAGACATCTTTTTAATGAAACTGCACACTGTCCTTAATAAACTAAGAAACTAAGAAAAAACCCCTCCCCCCCATAGGAAGAGCAGACCACAACATCATCTACATGAGGCCTGTGTACGAACCCCTCGTGCGCAGGCAGCCTGTAGAGCCCCGAGTGGTGAAGAGGTGGACAGCAGAGAGCGAGGAGGCTCTGAGGGACTGCTTTAGCACCACTGTGTGGGCTGAGCTCTGCCAGCCTCATGGGGAGGACATCAACGCTATCACGGACTGTATTACGGACTATATCAACTTCTGTTTTGAAAACACCGTACCCTCTCGGACGGTGCGGTGTTTTCCGAACAACAAGCCGTGGATTAACTCAGACATTAAAGCTCTGCTGAAGGAGAAGAAGAGAGCTTTCAGGTCCGGGAACAAAGAGGAGCTGAAGTCTGTACAGAAGAGGCTGAGGAGGAAAATCAGACAGGCTAGCGCCACCTTCAGGAGGAAGATGGAACAGCAGCTGCAGCAGCGGAATGTCAGGGAGGTGTGGAGGAGTCTGAAGAGTGTCTCTGGCTTCAATCCTCCGCCCGTCCAGACAGAGGGAGATCAATAGTGGGTGAACGATCTGAATTCACACTTCCTGAGGTTTGATCGATCACTCCCCCCTCCCCCCGCACCGCTGCATGGGCTCACCTTGTCCCCTGCACAATGGCCCAGTCTGTCACCTCTTCACACCTCTGCCTCAGCCCCCCAGCCCCCGAATCCACATCAAGTACCCAGCCAAACCCCCAGCACATGCCTTCGCTCTTTGTCCTTCACAACAGCTCAGGTTAGGAGAGAACTGAGCCGGATAAGGAGAAGAAAAGCTGCTGGACCAGACGGGATCAGCCCCAGGCTCCTTAAGTCCTGTGCAGATGAGCTGTGTGGAGTTATGGAGCATGTCTTCAGCCTGAGCCTGAAGCTGAAGGTGGTGCCACAGCTGTGGAAGACCTCCTGTGTGGTACCTGTGCCCAAGACACCGCACGCCAAAGACCTCAACAGCTTCAGGCCAGTGGCTCTCACGTCTCATCTGATGAAGACCCTGGAGAGGCTCGTCCTGGGTCACCTCCGCTCCACGGTGAGCTCGGCGATGGACCCGCTGCAGTTCGCGTATCGGCCCGGCATCGGAGTAGAGGAGGCCATTATCTCTCTGATGCACCGCTCGCTGTCCCACTTGGAGAGGCCCGGCAGCACTGTGAGAATCTTGTTCTTCGACTTCTCCAGTGCGTTCAACACCATCCAGCCGCTGCTCCTGAGGGACAAGCTGGAGTGGGCAGGAGTGGACTGTGACCTGGCTGAGTGGATCCTGGACTACCTCACAAACCGGCCCCAGTTTGTGAGAGCCCGGGACTGTGTGTCTGACCTCATGACCTGCAGTGTGGGGGTGCCCCAGGGCACGGTCCTCGCGCCCTTCCTCTTCACCCTCTACACTGCAGACTTCAGACACAACACGGACAGCTGTGTCCTGCAGAAGTTCTCTGATGACTCTGCCATCATTGGTCTCATCACAGACGATGATGACACAGAGTACAGAGGACTAACGCAGGAGTTTGTGGACTGGTGTCAGCGGAACCACCTTCTCATCAACGCGGGTAAGACCAAGGAGATGGTGGTGGACTTCCGCAGATGCCATTCTACTGCCCCCCCCACCAGTGAACATCCAGGGAAGGGACATTGAGAGAGTGGACTCTTACAAGTACCTGGGTGTTCATCTGAACAACAAACTGGACTGGACTCACAACACAGATGCACTGTACAGGAAGGGCCAGAGTCGGCTCTATCTCCTGAGGAGACTGCGGTCCTTTGGAGTGAGAGGGCCACTCCTGAGGACCTTCTATGATTCTGTGATGCCATCCTGTATGTTGTGGTCTGCTGGAGCAGCAGCGTCACAGAGAGGGAGAAGAAGAAACTGGACAAGGTCATCAGGAAGTCCAGCTCAGTCCTGGGCTGTCCTCTGGACTCGGTGCAGCAGGTGGGAGACAAGAGGGTCCTGGCTAAACTCATGTCTATGCTGAGTGTCGCCCCCTGCAGGACGCTCTGTGGCTCTAGAGAGCAGCATCAGTGACAGACTGATTCACTATCGCTGTGTTAAAGAGAGATTTCGCAGGTCTTTCCTTCCTGCTGCTGTCAGACTGTACAATGATCAATGCTCGTCATGTTCATCTCCATAGCAACCATGTGTCATCTCCATAGTAATAACTACATGTGCAATATTATTTAAAGTCACTTTACCTGCTACTTATTTGTGTAACAACCACTGTCCATCACTGCACTGTTCACAATCATCTGAGTCACTTTATTGTAGTGATATTATATATGACTGAACTGGAGTCACTTTAACTGCTGTTTGTTCACTGCTCAGAACCAAAGACATTTATTGTGCAGTGTTCCTGTGCCTTTTAACCTTACACTGTTGTGTTTTTTTAGTTGATTGTACAGACTTATTATTATTTATCTTAATTTTTGATGCATGCTCTTTTTTCCAACTGTTTCTGAAACTTGCGTTGTGACACTGCAATTTCCCCATTGTGGGACAAATAAAGGATGATCTTATCTTATCTTAGACACTGCCTCCTGACTCCAAGTCCTTTGCCAAAATGCCAAAGGCAATGTGCCACTCCAGTCAAACCAGCTTTCCTTTACAGATCTTATCTCTGCATGTAGAAACATGCCAGCCTGATACTTGTCCACAGGAGGTATGTACAGATCCATTGTATGGATAATGCTGGGAAATAACATATTACAATGTCATGGGCTAAAGGGATTTTTCTACAGTGGCCGGCTCCAACTGATGTAATGTGGATTTTTAAGATAGTTTAAGTAATGAACAGTATGGAATAACATCTATTGAAAGATGAATAACAACAGACATATGCAATCAAGCAAAATGAGCACTGCCATCACATGATAATTTATACATCAGTTTTGTCATTCCTCCTGGCAGTCAGATGAAGATGTGGATGTGGTTTCTGTGTCCACGAAGACAGAGGTATGTTGCCATGTGTTAAGTTTTTAATTTTGAGGTATTATTGTCTCCACCTGTTAGTGATTCCAGTTTCAGACTGCGTGTCCTATCTGTGGCCTGGATTTCCCTCCTGAGGAGCTGGAGGCACAGGCCAGTGACTGTGGCGAGAGGTAACAATTTATATATATATTTTTTTTAATCACAGTGTAGAAAATATGTCAAGATATTGCGTGAAAAGTCCCTCAGTCGTCCAGGTAGAATCCATGATAACAGGAGAAGTTCAATTTGTCAACTGGACAAAGTTTGTTTGGTTGAAAACGTTTCGCCGCTCATCCGAGAGGCTTCGTCAGCTCTAATAAGAATACTTACCAGTATTCTTAAGAATACTTACCAGTATTCTTATTAGAGCTGACGAAGCCTCTCGGATGAGCGGCGAAACGTTTTCAACCAAACAAACTTTGTCCAGTTGACAAATTGAACTTCTCCTGTTATCATGTCAAGATATTGTAGCATTTTGGGTAGGTATCCCTCCAAGCATCTGTCTACAAATGTATTGACCAGTTGGATTTAATACTTTTAATGGACTGAGCTCTTATCATAAAGATTGACCTCTGTCCACTTTTTAACTCAAACTTTAAAAAGTGGAGTTTATTGTATACCTATAAGGTCAGAGGATATGGGTTTCACTCTCAACTTCACACTTGTGTTTTGTCATTTCAGTAAAGCTTCAACTTCAGAACACAATATTTCTAGGTTTGTATGGTTGTATAGTCTCCTTCAAGAATCAGTTAGGCTTTCAAATTTTTGGGGGCCAAGTATCTCTTATGTGAATATTTCTCCTTTAGCCTTGATGACGTTATGCAGGCCATCGCTGCTGCTGTTAACAATAAGGAAGAACATTTTCTCACCGTATCAAGATCCCACATGGTGGAGCGGGGCCTTGTTCAGTGGAAGCGGCAGAAGAAGGCATTGCCTACCAGTCAATTAAAAATCAGGTTCATAGGGGAGGCAGGCCTTGATACAGGGGCACTACGGAAGGAATTCCTCACAGGTACATGTATTAGAATTAGAGCCAAGCAGCTTGGATTTCCCAACATTGTATGATTTTATCCCCTTGTTTCAACCATTCACCACCAAAATACAATTACCTGTTCCTTTTATTAACATTATCAGCATTTTCTAAAAGTTTCATTGAAATCTGTTCAGAATTTTTGAGTTATTTTTGCTAACAAGCAACCAAACAAACACAAACACAAATCTCCTTGGCAGAGTTAAAAATCATTTAAACTACACTTGTAAAAATATTGCAATAGAAGTGGCAATAGTTACATTAATGGGGTGATTCTTTGTGTTTAAAGAGATGGTTGCAGGGATTGAACTGAAGCTGTTTGAGGGTGACCAGACTGGAAAATGTCCCAAATATTCCATATTGGATCTTGATCAACAAAACTTCAGGTATGCCTTTGGGATAAAGTGAATAACATTTGTTTTTTCAGAATGGTTCCAAAATGGTTATTTGCCTGTCAATTCAGGAAATCAGCATTACTTTAGGCTCTTCTGTTGTTCATTTAAATAAAGTACGTAAGATTTGTGAAGACAGGCATTCAAGAGGGTTCAACTAAAACACACTGATGCGTGAAAAGTCCCTCAGTCGTCCAGGTAGAATCCATGATAAAAGGAGAAGTTCAATTTGTCAACTGGACAAAGTTTGTTTGGTTGAAAACGTTTCGCCGCTCATCCGAGAGGCTTCGTCAGCTCTAATAAGAATACTGGTAAGACACTTGCTTATATCTTGCTGCAGGGAGGAGCTAACTAGCTAACTACTTTCCGAAACTATCTCATTGGTTTCCGTCTTTTGTTTCTCTGGCGTCTAGATAACGATCCCTATTCATCCCTACACGCCTGTTTTTCACACCTCTGGCCCTGACCTGGCTCTAGCCCTATTGTTCCCCTGTTTGCTTGATCTGGGCTTAAGAATGGAATTATAGATGGGAGACAAATTATGTCTG
Organism: Paratrypauchen microcephalus; assembly: GCA_036785185.1. Taxonomy (NCBI): domain Eukaryota; kingdom Metazoa; phylum Chordata; class Actinopteri; order Gobiiformes; family Gobiidae; genus Paratrypauchen; species Paratrypauchen microcephalus. The sequence goes on from JAVJIX010000395.1 coordinate 73,879, forward strand.
ACTCCACCATTTCTGTTCAGAGAAAGATTCTCTTTTTTGACAAAAATAGCCTCTTTAACTCCCCTCTCAATCCAATTCTTTTCCCTGGCTAAGATCTGAACCTCACTGTCCTCAAAAGAATGACCCGTGGCTTCTAGGTGAAGATATACGGCAGATGAGTCCACTCTGGCACGCCCGCCTGTGTTGGTACATCCTCTTGTGAAGTGGCTGTTTTGTTTCTCCAGTGTAGCGCTCACTGCAGTGAGCGCTATAGAGAATCCTTCTCTGAACAGAAATGGTGGAGTCAGACATAATTTGCATCCCATCTATAATTCCATTCTTAAACCCAGATCAAACAAACAGGGGAACAATAGGGCAGCAGGTCAGGGCCAGAGGTGTGAAAAACAGTCGTGTAGGGATGAATAGGGATCATTATCTAGACGCCAGAGAAACAAAAGACGGAAACCAATGAGATAGTTTCGGAAAGTAGTTAGCTAGTTAGCTCCTCCCTGCAGCAAGATATAAGCAAGTGTCTTACCAGTATTCTTATTAGAGCTGACGAAGCCTCTCGGATGAGCGGCGAAACGTTTTCAACCAAACATACTTTGTCCAGTTGACAAATTGAACTTCTCCTTTTATCATAAAACACACTGACTTAATCACTAACAATCATAAACACTGAGGTTACCTAAGTAACTTTATTGTGTCACCCCAGCTTTACCGTGCTGGGTCTGCCAGCCTCTCTCCCCAACAGGCTTAGTATATGTTATGTCTCTTTCTCCTTTTGGCTTGTATTATGTTAAGTAGGTTAAATGTCGTGGTTTATGACCTTCAAACAGTATGTGCTAGGCTGAGGACATGACTGTGTTCTACTAAATCTAATTTTTTTCCAGGAGTGCTGGTGAAATCTGGGCTACAAGTCTGGCTCAAAGTGGACCACCACCCTGCTGCCTCAAACATTGGTGCTATAACTACTTGTGTGATGGGGAGATACAGACTCAGCACATTTCCAAAGAGGATGTCTCTGATGCTCAATATGTATCACTCATCTCCCAGGTAAGCAGTCTTAAAGGGATATGCCACTCCCAGGTCAAATTTGGGCATCTCCCCACAGTCCAGAGACTAAAATAAGTGGTGGAAAGTGTTTTTCTGGTGACCCAGCCATTGTCCGAGTCTGTCGCCACTGACCGCTGCGGTATCTGCAGCTCCTCCGCCTTAGACTGGAGTCTAACGGCGCCAGAGAAAGATTTCGGCCAAAAGGAATTAATTTTCTCGATGCGTTCCCCAATTACTTTCTGTGTAGTGCGCATTCATATCGAGTGCAAATAAATGTGCAAATCAACACGGAGAGCTTGACTTGGTCATTTTGGGTGGGAACTATTTTTCAGTGCGGAAAAACACAGCCGAAGCACACACCACGCTGCGTAACAGGGGAACTGCCTTCCTGGTGCGTAACTGGGATTCCCCTGTCAGCGTGGTTCCCACCCAAAATGACCACAGTACAGAATTCTGATGTCATAGAAATCATGTAAATGAGGGAATTTTGTTGCAGCATCAATACTGAGATATTTGGTCAGAGATAATTGTGATAATTGCGCCAACCAACTATTAGGAGTATCCACATCCGTGTTGTGGCTTTTATGCCACCTCAAGTGTTCAGTAGTCACTGATGTACGCATGCTGTGCTGTTCATTATCCCTTGTGTATTTTGTGTGTGTGTGTTTTTTAAGGTTGAGTCAGCCAAAGAGGCGACAATGACTCAACTGATGGATGATATTTTGAGCTGTGGCTATAATGGACCGGTTAATGTTGAAAAGAAGGATGAAATTGTTAGGTATTTCTTTTTGTTTTTTTCCCCATAGCTTTTTAAACAGTACAGCATCATAACACAATGATAATAATAGTTATACAAGGCCTCTAGATATGTTTTAGGGGTCATTAACATTAATATTTATATTTTGCTGTGTTACGTATAACTTCATGTTGAATGTCTTTTTCTCTTCTATATTTTAGAGCTGTTGTTCTTCATGCCACACTTCGGCTGCTGCCCCTTCTCTCTCAGCTCCGTGAGGGCCTGAAACTCTATGGACTCGCTGAGCTGATGAGCCAATACCCACACATCTGTCAGCCACTCTTTGTCCCTGGGGTGGAGGTGAAGGTGAGCCATGGCATGTAGGCTTTAGTAGGGATATACTGTTACCACTTTGAACTACCGGTGATTCCAAGTCCTAAACTCAGCTTATATCAAGCACCAATCATGCCCTTTACTCTTAAGTTTTTTTTACTATAGACACAGAGCATTTGTTAGCCTGATGCATCAGCCACTTACTTCACTTCATTTCGCTTCATCCATAGTGTCTGAACCCGAGCCATTTGGATTCATTCACATCACGTGGGTAGATACTTTATGCTTAAAACTACTACTACTGTTTGGTCGTGACGTATTTTATGCGCTGGTTGGCACTAGAGTGCATCGTTTGATTTCTCTGTTCGCTGATTAGACAATAATAATGAAGTTATTTAACGGACAGTGTGTAAGATCTTTACCCGTTAATTACCGAAATTGAAGATACCCATTCAAAAATACATTGTTTTCCAAGCCTTTTCACTTCCATCATGAAATCAAAGTATTCTTTTGGACTTAGATATAGTCACATAAAAGGGGGATTGACCCCATGTAGAGGCAGCCATTTTAGATACGAGAGCCGCAGAAGGACATAATGTATTTTGGTCTCCGCCTTCGATAGTACGCGTTTGGATAAACAACGCAAGCATGTGGCCGGATCACTCTTACTCCGCAAATACATTGCAGGAGTAAGCACCTTCATGTAAGAGGAAAAGAAGATGGACTATCAACACGGAGATCAGTCGACGTAGTAATAAAAACAGGATTAATATCGGGACTTCTTTCAAAAGGTGGAAATACCTGATGCAATAGAGGGGGGGTTACAAGACATGCCGAATTTGCGGCGTTGCTCCTGGACAAGTAAGTTTACATGATTTGTATATCAGTCTGAATTCTAAAATGCTATTGTCATTGCATGATCATACTAATATACTAGGCTGGTTTACATGGGTTAGGCTAGGCTGCAATGACAAATTATTAGCGAGCTTTGGCTAATCAGACTCCTCGATCATGTTTGCAATGTTGGACGATGTACATTCTTCCACGGTTTTGAAATGCGGCTTTGTTTTGCTTCGTAAAGCCATTATAGATTGCTTTTAATCCCGTTTCTTATTCCCAGTTTGTTGTTATACCCACGTGGTGTGCTGAATTGCTAGTAGCTTACTTCACAGTGTCTCTGCTTACTTCGTATTAGCACTGGAATTAGCAGTAAAAAAAACGTGGTAACTCCCCATCAGGCCAACTTTTAATTCTTACAAGACTTGTGTAGGCAATTGATGAGGGAACTGTATTTCATCATTACATACGGGAATGTGGCTAAGGACTTTTTCTTATTGTTTCAAAGTTACGAGAGAAGTCTTGCAACCATCTCATCAACTCCGATGAAGGGAAAGCCCCCAGTGCGTGAAGATCTGCCAGTGTGTAGCATTTCAAGTGGAACCGAACGGTAAGTTATAGCATGATGCATTCAGTTGATGCATTTTGTGTTGTATCTTGGTATAAATGAAGATGACAACAGAACATATCTCCTTACTTATTGTATAGCGATGGACGCTTGAATGCAATTACTGAAGCAGAAGAAATGGCGAGTCTAGAGCAAAGGTAAACAATGATGAAACTGGTTTCACATGTTAGTACTTACTCTAAGTTATTGTATTTTATTTCTCTATATTATATCTCAAAACCTCAATTTTCATTTTGATGACATGCATTTGTTTTTCTAAAGCTTGCATGCCATGAGCTTTCAAGATTCAGAGATGGATGAGGATGCCCACAATGACCCCATGAACAGCACGTAAGTAACAACAACAACTTGTTCATACTGCTGCTTGTGCATTGTCAGTGCAGTGTAGGTTACCAAAATAAATTATGTTTTCCCCAATACAGCATTGACTGGGCAGATGAGGATCCTGAAAGTGATGGCGGAGAAAGGGATGACAGCTCAGATGATGAGTATCTTCCCCCAATATCTATACGGTGAGTCAGCAACTGTAATGTAATTGCTTTTTGTTTGTGACATGCTTTTTACATCACATGTGGGCTGTATGTGTCGTGGTACAGCTGGATAAAGGAGGGGTATCATGCACATGGTGTAGGTATATTCTTTGGGGGAGGCTACTAGATGTGGGTGCTCACAATGTCAACAAAGATGGCTATTGCAATTAGGTTAACAGCCGGCATCCTCAGTTAATAGTGTGAATGGGTAAAGGTGTTGAGCGGGAGGGAAAGGCATGATAGGAGGAAACCGGGTGGGAGAAGCCTAATTATATCCAGGTGCAGAGACGAAAGGCGTAGCTCCAGCTCCTGTATGTACTGGATTGATTGGCTGGTTTGATGTGAAAATGATTATCCCTATAGGATTGCAGAGACTGTAATCTAAGGCATTCATTGTTCTTCCTTCATAGATTGGGTGGTGCACTGAAAGGGGCTCCCTCCATCGACCATCTCACTATTGTTGGCCAGGATGAGACTGTACATGACCTGCCTGATGACAAGGACTGTCCAGATGAGCCCTTGCCCAGTGCTGTGGTGGAGGATTTGCCATGTAAGGAGAAGGTTGACAGTGAAAAAGACATTATCGGTGTCCAGGCAGCTATGATCTATGAGAATTGCCTGAAGCAGCTTGTCCAGTTCTTAGCCCTGCCTGTGGACAGATGTACCGGTGTTCTCTCTACTGGTGAAGTGTGCAGTAGTGTTGCTCCATTTCGCCTAAGTATCTCCTTCAAGGGCACAGCAATGGCTGTTGAATGGGTAAGCATCGACCAATGATTGTCATGTAAGAAGTGCCGTGATTGACAAACCCAGCTGCATGTGGCTTTTATATGAAATGTCTTTTCTGGCTTTTAGGTCTGCCCCAACGGACATTGTCTGTGGAATTGGAGTTCCCAACCAACGTTGAGGTTTGGCATGCAGGCCGGGGATTTTCTTCTTGCCACCAACATATTGCTGTCTGGGAACAACTATGCAAAGGTTGCACTCCTCTTCAAGTTCATGAACATTGGCATGGTGCATCGCAACACTTTCTTCACAATCCAGGACACGTACTGTTGGTGCAGTGAAAGACTTTTGGGAAGAGAGGAGGTCTGAGACCATCAGTCAGCTACAGGGAAAAGATGTGGTTCTTTTAGGTATTTGATATTTTTTTGTCACTTTTTTACATGGGTGTCAAGGCACATTTTCATGGCAAGAATCATGGTCTATGACCTTTATTACAAGCATGCGTTTTGTATCATCATTGTGTTTCACAGGGGATGGGAGAAACGACTCACCCGGACACAGTGCACAGTTCTGCAGTTACACCACTATGGACCTAGACAGCAAAGCAATAGTCCATGTTGCAACCATTGACAAATGCCAGACATCATGGAACTCCAACATCATGGAGAAAGAGGCTTTCATCCAAACTGTGGACAAGCTCTCCAAGGAAGTCAGGGTGGTCGAGATCTGCACAGATGCTCATGTTCAAATCTCAGCCCTCCTAAGTAAGTTGTCATTTGATCACATAAAGGACCAAATAGGAATTGTTGAGTAATAATGTCTATAATAACAGATGTAATGCTTTGCTATGTCTTCACTCCACAGACCCTGAGAAAGGCAAATACAAGGACCTTGAAATATTCCACAGCTTTGACATGTGGCATGGTGCCAAAAGCCTGGCTAAAAAAATTTCCGCTGTAAGTATTGTGCTCGGCCTAACCAATCTGTAGGCGTCGAATTTTCAAACAATAGTCTTCTTTTTGTCAAGCTCTGATGAAATGTTTTGGTCAACCTTTTTTTCATTGAATACATTTGTAGTGGTTTGTTGTTGTTGCCAAAATAAAAGGACACTGTTCTCCTGGACTGGTTGAAAGACATTGTCAACCATTTTTGGTGGTGTTGCAAGACAGCCAGCACAATTGAGCATTTCCTTGTAAGGACATACATTCCCATTGCAGTTGCACATGTTGGCTAATACATGTAGTTACATGCAACATGCTGTCAGGTAATTCTCTTGTTTTGAATTTACTGTATTTTGTACAGGCACTTTGGGTTGGGATTCTACACCACGTTGGCAGAAAGATGTGCATAAATATCTGCGCTTCAGGTAAAATATATAGACATGCATTTTTTCGCATTGTTTTACTGAGCTATTGGCCTCGTGGTTTTTGTGACTTCTCTCATGCAAAGATTTCATTGTCATTACACAGATCAACAGCACACCTAGAGTCATTCCAGAACCATATCCTGATGTATGTCAGCAAGCGTCATATGCCTTCACCTATCATGTTTATGAAGCAAGGGTTCTCTTGGCAGCACTGGATTATAATTTTCATCGCAACAGACCTTCATGGCGGAATGAAGAGGGCAATCAAATGTATGTATGAACATGTGACTGTGAATTTGTTTTTATATCACTGAAAAGCATGCCAGCATCCATCCATTTTCTATCAAATGCTATTTTTAAGTAAACACACGTCAGTTCTGCAGTTTGTCACTGTCATAAATTACTGTCCTGCAAATGGTTATTATTTATTTACTTTTTTTCCCCGTTTCCTTCAGTTTCAGGCGGAAATTCAACAAAAATGCAAGAAGATACAGTCTATATGCATTGAAATGTGCGAAGGATTACAGCTATATTCCAGACATGCAGGCAAAAATCATCAGAGCAAGACTGGCAAGTGAAGGCGGTATGCCCCGTACAAAGACCATGAGAGATGACGATCCGAGAAGACTTGGTCTTGTTCCACCCATTCCTGCACCAACAATATCAGAACTCCAACAGACACAAGTCAGCAGAGGTCTAGGTATGTATCAGCTGTGTAAGCTTTGACTAGACCAGTGCTTCCATAGCAGAGAGAAGAGGCATTTTGAATTAAAACCGTGAAAAACACTTTAGTCAGTTTAATGAGCAATTTGTTGCTGTCGGCAGACAGCTATCAGCATGTCAATAGACTTTCCATCCTCCCTTTCACTCCATATCTGTTTCCTAGTCTTGAAGATCAAGTCCATTCATTATACACTGAGCCACCCATCTATATGGAATAGTCTAATTGTTCTGTTCATTAGCATAGATATGCGCACACTAGAATGAACAACAATTTGATATATACTTGTCTAATTGTTCCTTCACTTTTTACAGAACCTGCTGGCATTTAACCGGATCACACCACACTCACGATTTAAAAGGTGCCAAACAAAACCAAAAGACTGTTGAAACAAAAAAAAAAAGAAACAATTGTCAGCACACTTATATACTATTGTTCATTAAATGGCCAAGCTTTAGGTCATAGACCTTCCTCAGGGCACAAACCTGAGGAAGGTCTGTGACCGAAAGCTTGGCCATTTAATGTACAAAAGGATGTAAGTGTGCAGACTTTTTTTTTGTTTGTTTGTTTGTTTCAACAGAACCTGCTGGCAATACAGACGCAGACCTCTGATGATGACTATTCACTGCTCAATGTGGGTCCTGCAAAGTCCATCAAAATGGCTGTGGAGTGAATGTAAATACACTGTTAATAGGGTGTAAATAAGAGTAAATCTGATTTGCTTTATACATCTGTCAATTGTTTGTCTTCAATTACACTTAGACTGTTACTTGTTGGGGAGACGGGTGTAGTAAGTAGGCCTGTGTCATAATGCAAGACAAGGAACAGTCAGTGTTGTTCAAGATCTTTTCATAAAAATCTTTACACTATTATACACATTGTAAAGGATATAGATCAAGATCAAAAAGATCAAAGTCAGCTTTATTGTCAATTCTGCCATATGTGTTCAACATACAGTGAATCGAAATTTCTTTTCTCTCTGGCCAAGTAGTGCAAAATACAATATAAAGACAAAACACAACAAAAACTAAGACAGAAAACTAAATCTAAACTAAAGTCTAAGATCTAAAATCTTAAAGCAGTGCAACATAATAAATAAATACCTACATACAGATGTCCAAAATGTGCAGTGTGCATAAAAATGTGCAATGGAAGATACAGCAGTGAGATGGTAATGTGCATTGAAGTTAAGATAAAAATAAGTGTGCAACAGTAGTAATTCTAGTGCAATAACAGGAGTAAACAACAGTACAACAATAGTACATTTCCAGTAGTGAATGTAAATGTGTAAACAGTCGTCCTTAAACTGGAGCAACATTACAGACTTAGCAGCTAGTCAGATTCGAAACGTCTGTGGCTCCAGTTTCATATCACTAACTTCTTGTAGTACTTTTCGGCTACAATATACACTTTCGCTATTATAGCCTTGTGTGAGCATCACTTTTGTTACTTCTAGCGCTTCTAAGTTTTTGTTAGCAGACACTCACCATTACAAGGCTCAGAGAGGCGCAGTTCTGTTCTCGAATACCGGGATATATATTGTGGCCATACCTGCCTGTCAAAGCCTGATCCCGTCAGATCTCAGAAGCTAAGCAAGGCAGGGCCTGGTTAGTACTTGGATGGGAGACCGCTGGGAATTCCAGGTGCCACAGTGGGGCGCCAGTTGCAAAATACTGTCGCTGTGTCCTTAGGCAAGACACTTTACCCACATTTGCCTAGTATGAAAGTGGCGTGTGCATGAGTGTTGGAGGTGGTCGGAGGGGCCAATCTGCGAGGGGGCGCAGATTGGCAGCCTCGCTTCCGTCAGTCTGCCCCAGGGCAGCTGTGGCTACAGAAAGTAGCTTACCCCCACCAAGTGTGGAGTGAATGAACAGGGAACTGTAAAGCGCTTTGGGTGTCATGAAAGGCGCTATATAAATCCAATGAATTATTATTATTATTATATAACAACAGAATTACCATCTGTAGGGGTAGTATTAGCAAACGGTACGCAGCATAACACTATAGTAAAGTTAGTAGTGGTTAAGTTTTGGAATAATCAGCACAAAACTAACATGCTCTGTCGTGGAAGTCGAAGACATCTTGCTGTTACGCGCGGCTGTACTGAAACACGAAAACAGGAAGAATTATTGTGTACGACCCTCTTCTTCTTCTTTCGGGTTAAAGGCGGGTTACGCGTTGCTTGCACATACCGCCACCTACTGGTTCTTGGGAGATTCTGCTACTACTACTGCTACTGATCCTGGATGTCTGCCGTAGCTACAAACGGAATTGCACTGCCACAATCCAGCCATGCGCCACGAATCCTACACACTGTACCTTTAAATTAAAGGCCCACTATGCTCTAGCTCACTCGACCAGACACTTTCTCTCTGGGTAAATTCATGATGCACTGTTTCTCTCACCAGGCTGATGCCGACTTTGTTTTAATGGCATGCCACGCTGACTTCAGTGAGAAGGGCTCCAACAAGGAACAGATGGAAGTTAACCTAATGAACCATCTGCAGGACTTCTTGCAGAAGCTGGACGAATGTAATTACTTTTTTTTCTTGTAAACTCTCTGTACTTTGTTTCTCCCTAATACATCTTATGAAATTTCTATGTAGATGACAATATCATACAGGGATACAAGTCTCCAAGTGGGAAGAAGGCAGGGCAAATAAAGTCTCTAAGTGTACATAAGTATGATTACTATGCGTGAAGAGTCCCTCAGTCGTCCAGGTAGAATCCATGATAAAAGAAGAAATTCAATTTGTCAACTGGACAAAGTTTATTTGGTTGAAAACGTTTCGCCGCTCATCCGAGAGGCTTCGTCAGTTCTGGTTAGAGTCTGCGCTGCGCATTGGCCCGTGTGGAAGGGAATGTATTGCGCGTTCGCATCCCTCTCAACAGACAAATGAAAAAATAATCGTTTGGACTCGATTATATGAATTTTGAGATCGTTTGACACGAAAATCTAAATCGTGATCAAAATTCGATTAATTGCACAGCCCTAACATCACTATTCACCAAAGCAAGTTTTGGTTTATGAGCATTTATTGATATTCAATAAATGCTCATAATTCACAGCATGGAAAATTTACACCATTCCTCTTTCTCTGGAGAAAGTCCTCTGTTTTATCAAACAGCAGTGTCTTCTATTTGTATCTTGGTTATTGTTTCTTACTTTGCTGAAGGAGATTGTCAGTCATTTTGTTCTGGTATAAACTCTGTGGTTCTTTGAGAGAAGTTAATCTAATCCAAATTTTCAACTGTGTACAGCTTGTATCCATGAATCTCCATGAATTCAGGTCTGGTGTGGTGGGGTTAGGGAGGCATCAGGAGGCGTCTTCTGAACATTTCCTTCTCAGGTTCGTTACCATGACAATGGTGAAGGTGTGCTTCATGTGATCCCTTCATCTTGAGACTGATAAATGTATAATAAGACCACAACCAAGAAAATGAAAGAAACTTTTAGGACATTTCTGAGTGAAATCAAGAAATATTCTGAAATATTATTTTGTGCCAATCGTCCCCACCCCAGGTCTCAGCAGGCGTCCCAGAGTCCAGTGGTGTCTGTGTGAAGACGGAAGAGCCCTCACTGCTTCAACAAAGACAAACTGAGCTCAGAGAGGAAACACAGGAAGAGGACATCAGCACAGAGACACATTTACCCTCAGAGACTGAGGGAGAAACAGAGCACTCGTCTGAAACTGATGAAGACGGCAGAGCTCCATTCAGCTTTTCAACCTGTGACAAAACATTTGACCGAAAGGCCAATCTAGATAAACATGAAAAGATGCATGTAAAGAAACCATTCAGCTGTTCAACATGCAACAGAATATTTACAACAAAAGGTGATCTAGCTGTACATTTTAAGAGACACCTGGGTGAAAGACCCTACAGCTGTTCAACATGTGAGAAGACATTTTCTCAAAAGTGTCATCTAAATGAACATGAGAGAATACACACAGGCGAAAGACCTTACTGCTGTTCAGCATGTGAGAAGACATTTTCTCAAAGGAATAGTCTAAATATACATGAGCGAACGCACACAGGGGAAAGACCTTACAGCTGTTCAATGTGTGAAAACTCATTTTCTTTGAAGAGTCATCTTTTTTCACATATGAGAACGCACACAGGGGAAAGACCCTACCGCTGTTCAACATGTGAGAAGACATTTTCTCAAAAGGGTAGTCTAAATATACATGAGAGAATTCACACAAGGGAAAGACCTTAAAGCTGTTCAGTGTTTGAGAAGACATATTCTGATGCGTTATTTTTTAAACATGTGAAGACACAGAGGTGAGAGACCTTACAGCTGTTCCATCTGTAATTTACACGTCTGTATCATTTAAATATTCACATGAGAACTCGCAGAACAGAGTGACTGAAGGATTATTGATTGTGTTCATGAAATTCTCTTGTTCTAAATTGTTCTAAATTGTGTTCTAAATTCTGTTTTGGAGTTTGCTGCTGACGACTCAAAATAAAGATGTTTGGTCCAGATCCAGCTCTTGTATCTGATTTTGAACCATAACAGAGAAACAACCTCTGAGAGAGTCACAGGCAGCTGCTTCTACACTTTTACAACACACTGCATGGTGTAAAGGCCCTTCTCCTGAACTACAAGAAAAACTGATTCTGATTCAGACTGATTCTCTGCTCCTGGCCCCGCCTCTTCATAGCCGCATTACACCAAAGCAAGTGGCAGATTTTCATGTTTATAAGTTTGTTTTTTTGTGTGTGTGACTTCCTTTTAACACTGGTCTGGAGTAGACATGTTTCAGGAAATTGGTTTGAAATTGGTCAAGCGCCAAATGCAGGGAAATCATTAGAAGGTCCTTTAAAGCTCTTCAAGTACAATATTCTAAGAGCTTTTAAGTACCAGTACGTCTCAATACAATGCATTTCTGTTAAATCTTGATCAATCATCACTGTTTCTTCATTTAAAAAAAAAAATAAACATGTTTTTGGCTGAAAAAAGCAGCCAGTTCCAGAAGATTGAATTTAATATACAAAAAAGACAGGCTTTGCAATTAATTACATTTCTGTTGTGTTCCATGTCCCCAGAGCTAGTCTTCGAGGAGGAAGCAGAGGCTGGGGACTCTGGAGCGGACTCACTCATCACCCTGGCTGAAGTTACTGAGGTGGTTGGAAAGCTCTTCGGTGGCAAGGCCCCGGGGGTGGATGAGATCCGTCCTGAGTATCTCAGGTCACTGGATGTTGTGGGGCTGTCTTGGCTGACACGTCTCTGCAACATCGCGTGGTGGTTGAGGACAGTACCTCTGGACTGGCAGACCGGGGTGGTGGTCCCTCTGTTTAAGAAGGGGGACTGGAGGGTGTGTTCCAACTATTGGAACTACACTCCTCAGCCTTCCCGGTAAGATCTATTCCAGGGTGCTGGAGAGGAGAATCCAGCCAATAGTCGAACCTCGGATTCAGGAGGAGCAGTGTGGTTTTGGTCCCGTCCCGGCCGGGGAACACTGGACCAGCTCTATACTCTCCATCGGGTGCTCGAGGGTTCATGGGAGTTTGCCCAACCAGTCCACATGTGCTTTGTGGATCTGGAGAAGACATTCAACTGTGTCCCTCGTGGGGTCCTGTGGAGAGTGCTCTGGGAGTACAGGGTTCGGGGCCCTTTGCTAAGGGCTGTTCGGTCCCTGTATGACTGGAGCAGGAGCTGTGTTCACATTGCCGGTAGTAAGTCGGACCTGTTTCCGGTGCATGTTGGACTCCAGGGCTGCCCTTTGTCACCGGTTCTGTTCATTATATTTATGGACAGAATTTCTAGGCACAGTCAGGGGCCGGAGGGGATCCGGTTTGGGAACCACAGGATCTCATCTCTGCTGTTTGCAGATGATGTTGTCCTGATGGCTTCATCGAACCGGGACCTCCAATGTGCACTGGGGCGGTTCGCAGCCGAGTGTGAAGCGGCTGGGATGAAGATCAGCTCCTCCAAATCCGAGGCCATGGTTCTTGACTGGGAAAAGGTGGCTTGCCCTCTCCGGGTGGGTGGAGAGTCCTCCTCAAGTGGAGGAGTTCAAGTATCTCGGAGTCTTGTTCTCGAGTGAGGGGAGGATGGAGCGTGAGATTGACAGGTGGATCGGTGCAGCGTCGGCAGTGATGCGGTCGCTGTACCGGTCCGTTGTGGTGAAGAGGGAGCTGAGCCAAAAGGCGAAGCTCTCAATTTACCGTCGATCTACGTTCCTCCCCTCACCTATGGTCATGAGCTCTGGGTAATGACCGAAAGGACGAGATCGCCGATACAAAAGGTCGAAATGGGTTTCCTCCGTAGAGTGGCTGGGCGCACCCTTAGAGATAGGGTGAGGAGCTCAGTCACACGGGAGGAGCTTGGAGTAGAGCCGCTGCTTCTCCACGTCGAGAGGAGCCAGCTGAGGTGGCTCGGGCATCTGTTCCGGACGCCTCCTGGACGCCTCCCTCAGGAGGTGTTCCGGGCATGTCCCACCGGGAGGAGGCCCCGGGGAAGACCCAGGACCCGCTGGAGGGACTATGTCTCCCGGCTGGCCTGGGAACGCCTTGGGGTCCCCCCGGAGGAGCTGGAGGAAGTGTCCGGGGTGAAGGAAGTCTGGGAGTCCCTGTTTAGACTGTTGCCCACACGACCCGGCCCCGGATAAGAGGAAGAAAATGGATGGATGGATCTATTGTGGTTACAGCTATCAAGTTTTTCATTTTTTTTCCCCATCAAGCTTTATTTATAGAGCCACTCACTCAACACTCACGTTGACCAACACTTTTTACAATAAAATCAAAACTTAAAACATTCACCATTGAAATAAATAAAGCAGAAGGTGACTGTGTCTTATCCTCTGACCCACACAGTCGCTCAGCCTGGTCACAGACTGGATTTGAACTAGAACCTCAGGGCTTCAGTACAGACCCTGAGCCCCTGAACCACAACAGCACATCAGGCCTCGGAATATTTTCAGCTTTAAGTATTTTTAAGGTAACTTGAATCACATATTTTCACATCATACTTTTAATTGTCGTACAGTTTGCTGGAGTGAAGACTGAGGAATATGTTGATGTTGAAAATATTTCAATATTTTTGGTACATTGTTTGGAAATACCAGATCACATTTTTACACATAACATCTGTGGCTCAGTGGCAGAGCACTTGTCCATCAGCCCAGAGGTTGACAAATCACTTTTAACCACCACAGACTGTTTTTGTGTCTTTGGGCAAGACACTTCACTGGCTGTGTCTGGGCCTCAGCCAAACAGACCTCCGTGTTCAGACGCTGGTGCCACCTTCAGGGTGAGTATTCTGTAGGAAGTGTCTGGCACAGGGCCATGAGGACATTATGCAGTGGAGCTGGGATCGAACCGGAGACCTTTAGGTTAGAGGGTGAAACTGTGAAACTGTGAAAATGTGCTCTAACTCTTCTCACATCTCTGCAGTCGGAGTGAAAGGGCGCCCTCTCAGTGGAAATGTCCTAAAGACCAGGGACTAGTTTTGAATCAGACGTTTCTCTCAACCCTAAACTCCTTTATGACATATGGAGCTCCCCCTGGTAACCACTGCCTTAGAATTACATTTCATTTTTATTTTATATTCCTAATTTGTGGCTGAAAAGAGTAATACAGTTTCTGATTCGACTCTTGTGTTAATTACTCTATGAAGAGTGTAAAAAGAGACATTTGTTTAATTTGACAAAAAAACAAACAAACAAACAACAACAACAAAAAAAACAAAGGAAAAAGCTAAACTAATAAATATTTAGTAGAAATATAATTTGTATTACAATTGGGTGGTGGGGATTTGTGCAGTTCATTCTTTTGTCCACACGATGGCGCCAAACTCCGCTAAACAAAACTTCATGATAAATTATATTAAATAAGTAAATAAATTACTATATACACAATATTTTTGTTGTTATTATTATTTTAATGAATTGTTGAAATGTATTAGTAAAATATCTTTTCTTAAAACATGAAAATTTTAAATGTAATGGCAGCACGGTGGCTGAGTGGCTAGCGCTCATGCTTCACAGCCAGAAGGTTCCGGGTTTGATCCCCGGGTCGCCTGGGCCTTTCTGTGTGGAGTTTGCATGTTCTCCCCGTGTCTGGGTGGGTTTCCTCCGGGCACTCCGGTTTCCCCCACCAACCCAAAACATGCTCCAGGTAAAATCCTCCTGAGGTCCTGACCAAACCGAAGCAGAAGATCCTGGAGATGGTCCCCGGGCGCAGTAATGTGCTGCTCACTGCTCCTGATAACAGGATGGGTTAAATGCAGAACTAGAATTTCCCCACTGTGGGACTAATAAAGGCAGAGCTTTTTGTTTCTTTCTTCTTTCTAATAAATATTTTAAATTTAAATATTTATACTCTAATTATTCAACTATTTCTGTTATTGTTATTATTGTTTTGGAATGTTAAAACTGAAGTGTTTTGTGGATATGTGCAGTTCTCGCTTTTGTCCACACGATAGCGCCATACACCCATGAACAAAACCAGAAAATGAAGCAAACAAAGCAGGTTAAAAAGTTTATTGTTGAATATCTGTAACTAAGGACGAAATGGTTAACCCTAGAACACTTTTGTTATAAAAATAACACCAGCACTTTTGCCGGGTAATTTTTACCTGATATAATATACCCAACAAAAAGTACTTGTCATGAAAAACAGATCAAAATATGACAACACCAATGTTCCCCCTAATTTTTCATGTGTCTTCACAAACACACGAACTCCCTGAGCGTTCCTTGGACCCTGTGAGCGACATCCGACATGCACACTGTGGCCACACCAGTATCACACCTGAGATCATCACAAGTTACAGCTTATGAATCAAATTACTGCAGTTATTTGCGTTACTTTTAATTTAAGTGATTTTTTGGTCCACTTAGAATGACAAAGAGAAAAATCTGTTCATGAGCTTTGTATATGTTGCATGTCAGTGAAACATTAAACAGTACAATATTTTGAAAAATAACCTCAAATAATTAAAATAACTTCAAATAAAAAAACTGTGGGCTACGGCCCATAAATGAGCAGTGTATAAATCTGTAAAATTACATTAAGAGATTTTTTTAGCTTGATAAATATAGCCTGCATACAGCTGCTGATTTGTTTTATGGATTGTAGGACCTATAGGCCATAAGATGGGTCTTTCCCAAAATAATGATCACCAAAATAAGTATAAATTATTATCACTTTATATCTTGTTTTTTTTTTAAAAATAATTAGCCTATTTCAGTCATTTTGCATGAGTGACAGATCTCTGTGGTGTAATGCTCTGGGGATTCACACTGTGAGAAAGTCTCGTCTTTTTGGCTCACAAAAAACTATGAAAACAAAGTAAACAGGGGAAGATGACATTATGGCTCTACCTGTCTCCTCTTCCTGTGTTCTTCCCTCCATGATCTGTCGCTTTGACAGCGGAGATGTGCAACTACAACTACTGAAGGAAGCTAGAGAAACGCGGTGGAAATGTGTCTGTAGTTGGCTTCTCCCTGACGCGTGTCACATTCACATGTGCATCTATCAGACTGGTCGTTCCGTGAGTCTAACCAGCGCTTTGTTTGTCAGTTGAGGTTAGATTTTATTTTATGCGCTGCACACACGCACCTAGAGGGAGCTCTGGTTAGCATTAGCGTATCTTAAAGGGATATGCCACCCCCAGGTCAAATTTGGGCATCTCCCCACAGTCCAGAGACTAAAATAAGTGGTGGAAAGCGTTTTCCTGCTCACCCAGCCATTGTCCGAGTCTGTTGCCACTGACCGCCGCGGTATCTGCTGCTCCTCCGCCTTAGACTGGAGTCTAACGTCGCCAGAGAAAGATTTCGGCCAAAAGGAATTAATTTGCTCGATGCGTTTCCCAATTACTTTGTGTGTAGTGCGCATTCATATCGAGTGCAAATAAATGTGCAAATCAACACGGAGAGCTTGCCTTGGTCATTTTGGGTGGGAACTATTTTCCAGTGCGTAAGAATACAGCCGTATCACGCACCATGTTGTGCAACAGGGGAACTCCCTTCCTGGTGCGTAACTGGGATTCCCCTGGCAGCGTGCTGCGTGATTCGGCTGTATTCTTACGCACTGGAAAATAGTTCCCAGCCAATATGACCAAGGCAAGCTCTCCGTGTTGATTTGCACATTTATTTGCACTCGATATGAATGCGCACTACACACAAAGTAATTGGGAAACGCATTGAGCAAATTAATTCCTTTTGGCCGAAATCTTTCTCTGGCGACGTTAGACTCCAGTCTAAGGAGCTGCAGATACCGCGGCGGTCAGTGGTGACAGACTCGGACAATGGCTGGGTGAGCAGGAAAACGCTTTCCACCACTTATTTTAGTCTCTGGACTGTGGGGAGATGCCCAAATTTGACCTGGGGGTGGCATATCCCTTTAACTCTGCTGCACTGTTATTACTGTTATAGCGTGTATGGGCAGGGCACGTACACAAGTACTGTCAATGCCATGATTGGCTGCGTAGCGTAAGTGAATCGTACCGTATGATTGGCTGAACACCTGTCACTCACTGAGTTACAGCAAAATGATACAGAAAAAAATATAGATCTAATTCATTTACAGTGCGCTGCATAAGGTTTTCTTGTGCGCTGAGAATGTGCGAGCAGTGCGCAGCTTAGAGGGAACACTGGACAACACCTGATCAATTAAGAGTGGTTTTCTTTTCTTTTTTTTATTTTCAACTGTGGTATGTGCAACAAAATGAAAAAAAAAAAAAAAAAAAATGTAGGAAGACCCTAAAAAAAATTAGGATTAAATTACTGAAAAATTAGGAATTTGAGAACAAGAGATACAGAACAAGATACTGTAAACTTGGTGTTTGGTCCTGGGACATGTGACACTTCCTGGTGAAGCTCAGACTCCTCGACACACGAACAGCTGCAGGAGAGGAACAAAAAATAGTATTTTTTCAGTGGGTAAAAATGACCAGTGACTAAAATATTGTTTTCACCATAAGAATTCCCTTTGAAATCAGCACTTTGTGATATTTATTCAGAACCACTGCACTAAATAAGGACAGATACACATTCCAGGAGCACTCTGACCTGTTCCTTACATCCTCTTACATTAAATTCATCACATTCTTACATTCCTCTTTCACTATCGCCGGGGGAAAATCAGCCAAAAGTCTGTAGGAAAAAGTGGCTTTGGGGTCGGGAAACACCTCCACCTTCAAAGACGTCAAAAACACTGGTGAAGCTCCAGGGACCCACGACACTCAGAAAAATGCAACATATTGAAAATCATGTAAATACTTTTGCTCAGGTGAAAATCACCTGGCGATAGTGCTCTAGGGTATAATCATAATAATATTAATATTAATATTAATATTAATATTAATATTAATATTAATATTAATATTAATATTAATATTAATAATATTAATATTAATATTAATATTAATAATAATAATAATAACAGTAAAATGAATAAACTAAACTAATAAATATTTAGTAGAAATATACTTTGTATTACATTTGGGGAGATTTGTGCAGTTCACTGTGTTGTCCACACGATGGCGCCAAAATCATCTAAAAAAACTTCAGGACAAATTATATAAAATAAATACATTACTTATTATATACACGATTCCTTTTATTATTTAATTTAATAAATGAATTGTTTAAACATATTAGTGAAAAAGTGTGTTTTCTTAAAACGTAAAATTATTAAATTAATTATTCAATTATTTCTGTTACTATTTTTTTTTATGTGAATATATTTATCATTTTAAATTCAGCAATAAGAGTGTGTGATTATTTGTGTGGAGTGGAATATAAGTCCAGTTTTTGGGAATATGTGTAGTTACATTTTGAAATTGGGTTGATTGCGGAAATCAAAGTGCCCGGAGGAAACCCACCCAGACACGGGGAGAACATACAAACTCCACACAGAAAGACCCAAATCTGACAGTCACACAAGGGTCGAACCTGGAACCTTCTTGCTGTGAAGTGTGAGTGCTAGCCACTCAGCCACTGTGCCGCCCAAATGAGAATCCTTCCTTGAACAAAAATGGAGGTTTCAGACATAATTTGTCTCCCATCTATAATGCTATTATCAAAACTAAATCAAAACAAACAAAGAAAAACAATAGAGCAGCAGGTCAGGTCCAGAGGTGTGAAAACACCCATTATGGTCCTGAATGGTTCTGCTAACAAGACCCACACTCCACTCCCACTGCAGATCTAACAGGCTTAACTAACAGAAACAAAAAGGTGGGATAGTTTCATAGTCATTTCATTGTAGTTAGCTCCTCCCTGCAGCAGTGTCCAATAATTGATCAATAATGTTTTTGTTTTTTTTTAAGTCTAAGTCATTCTTCTCCACCTCAACACATCTGGATAATTCATACCCACACCACTCTCAGGGCTCTGCCAAATATAAAACTTTGAATCTACCCACACCCGTTCTTCTTAGGGTGACCAGACGTCCCTATTTACCCGGGACAGTCCCAGTTTTGAGCCCTGTGTCCACTGTTCCTGCCGATTTATCCAAAACCACGGAATTGTCCCAGTTTGATATAAGAAATGTCCCAGGTGACACCTGCCAACAGGAAAGAGAGGCGGCAGTAGCTCAGTTGGTAGAAAGTTGTGAAAAAATGTCAGGAAGTGGTGCTGAGTTCTAAAATATGAAGAAAGAGACGCATCATTCCAAACATAAAGTAGACTCTTTTACATGCAAGAAGAGCATTTTTGGACTGTCTAAAGATGCACAATGTAACTTGGCAGCTGCTTGTCTTGAGATGTTATTGGAATGTTCCAGGATATGGCTTTAAAGGGCCCATATTGCTTTTCCGATCATTTCCGATCTGTTATAATGTTTCCCCATCACAAACACACCTGGAGTTGTGCTTTGTTTCATTTGCCCATGTTTAACACAAAAACCTGCATATTTAGGAGTTCTTCTCTCAAACAGAAAACACTCTGTTCCACCTTGTGATGTCATGTGGTGATACAGGAAGTGCTCCACTGTGTCTTTAAATTCCATACACCTTCACTAGAATCGTTTAGATGGTTTCAGCCCTGGAATTGCCCATTTCTCTAGTGAACAAAGGTTAAATGTAGCTGTTAACGTGAAAAGATGGTGGAACAGAGCATTTTGAGCTTTGGAGATGTAAACAGACTAATAATGTACGGTATATGTGTGAATGAACAAACAACATTCTAACATGGCTCAAAGCTCACAAGAGTCCATTTTACATAATATGGGACCTTTGAGAGAGAGAGACAGAGCGTTAGAGCAGGAGGCGTGCTTGATCAGTTTTAATCAGAGCAAACTTGTGTGTTATCAGCATTATTTTTCTGGATTAGTCTCCTCTGAGGTTTTGCAATCCACTGGTCATAGCACATTTCTAATAGAGGAGTGACTTCCAGAGGGTCACACACGCTGGTGGATCCTGATTATCAAACAGGTCACGTTATCTCAAGTCTGTTTCTTAACACCCCTGTGGTCTGGCGCATTCAGGCACATTCAAGGGTGTAGTTCATAGTGTAGCTATTAGGTCAGGGCCTACATTTGCCTGACAAATCCACAAGGACTGAGCTTGGATTTAAACAGAGTCGCAGTAGACGCCTGTCTCACATCATCAGGAAGACTGTTCCAGGTTTTAGCTGCATGAATCTGAAACACGGACTCCCCGTGTTTAGTCCTGACTCTGGGCACCAGCAGGAGGCCGGTCCCTGAGGTCCTCAGGGTGCAGATGGTTCATATGACACGAACATGTCAGAGATGTGCTTTAGTCCGAGGCCATGGAGAGACTTGTACACAAGCAGAACTAGACACTGTCAGAAATAAATGTTGCCCCCTGCTGTATGCAGTCAGTAGTGCATGCACGAAAGTGAGACAGCTGTACACAAGCCCAAGGAGGGGTTCAACTGGGTAGAGGTAAGATCGGGCCTAAAAAATCCAGCCCGACCCGACCCGCGGGTATTAAAGCCCGACCCGGCCCGAGCCCGACCAATTAACTTGATTTGCAGGCCCGAGCCCGAAGCAAACCCGAAATTTCATATTTTATTTGTGAGGACTCGGGAGGAGGAGGGGTGATTTATGATAACAAATTAAAGCCTGTCTTTTGTAACCAAATCTAAGTTAAACAAGACTGTATAAACATTTACATCTTTTATATTTGTTTCTGCAGAGGTACATTAACCCACAATTTTCCATCATTGACAGATTTTTTAAAGAGTTGACGGGAAAAATTTAAGGTTGTCCGTCATTTTGACGGGTTGAAAATTGGGCCATAAACCACAGCAGCAGTACGTCCTTAAGAATCTAGCGCGGCACTTTAAGAGAGAGAAGCAGAGAGAGCGGAGCGGAGGAGAAGCAGAGAGAGAGCAGAGCGGAGGGGAAGATTATTAAGAGAGCGGAGCGGAGGAGAAGATTATTAAGAGGGCGGAGCGGAGGAGAAGATTATTAAGAGAGCGGAGCGGAGGAGAAGATTATTAAGAGGGCGGAGCGGAGGGGAAGATTATTAAGAGAGCAGAGGGGAGGGGAAGATTATTAAGAGAGCGGAGCGGAGGAGAAGATTATTAAGAGGGCGGAGCGGAGGGGAAGATTATTAAGAGGGCGGAGCGGAGGAGAAGATTATTAAGAGGGCGGAGGGGAGGGGAAGATTATTAAGAGGGCGGAGCGGAGGAGAAGATTATTAAGAGGGCGGAGCGGAGGAGAAGATTATTAAGAGGGCGGAGCGGAGGAGAAGATTATTAAGAGGGCGGAGCGGAGGGGAAGATTATTAAGAGGGCGGAGCGGAGGAGAAGATTATTAAGAGGGCGGAGCGGAGGGGAAGATTATTAAGAGGGCGGAGCGGAGGAGAAGATTATTAAGAGAGTGGAGCGGAGGGGAAGATTATTAAGAGGGCGGAGCGGAGGGGAAGATTATTAAGAGGGCGGAGCGGAGGGGAAGATTATTAAGAGGGCGGAGCGGAGGGGAAGATTATTAAGAGGGCGGAGCGGAGGAGAAGATTATTAAGAGGGCGGAGCGGAGGAGAAGATTATTAAGAGAGCGGAGGAGAAGATTATTAAGAGGGCGGAGCGGAGGAGAAGATTATTAAGAGGGCGGAGCGGAGGAGAAGATTATTAAGAGGGCGGAGCGGAGGAGAAGATTATTAAGAGGGCGGAGCGGAGGAGAAGATTATTAAGAGAGCGGAGCGGAGGGGAAGATTATTAAGAGAGCGGAGCGGAGGAGAAGATTATTAAGAGGGCGGAGCGGAGGGGAAGATTATTAAGAGAGCGGTGTTCACGTGTGCAGAGCTCTGGCTCTGCGGCTCCTGTTTAGTAGTTCAATAGCAATTACCTTACAGCGCCTTCTCTGTTTTATCCACATTATTTATTTTAAAACAAGTATTCCTTAGTTTAGTATCCACACATCGTTTTAGTATACATTTTTATAAACATATATTTATTTAAAAAAAGTCAGCGAGAGAGAAGCCCGAGCCCGAACCGACCCGAAGCAATGATTGATATTTTAGGCCCGACCCGACCCGAATTTCGGGTAAAAACATAGGTAAAAGGTAAAAACCTACATGTTACGTGCACATTGTGTCAAAGACCAAAGACTATGTCCACGTCCAATGTAAGAAACTCAAATTTAATGAAGCATCTCTGGGCGGCGCGCGCTTCTGTTAAACTAGTGGCCCCCAGCAGGCCCCTGGCCCCCAGCAGGCCCCTGGCCCCATGATGATAATCTCATGCTCGGTGCCGTTAACAATGAAGGCCACGGTGACGGAGTCGCGCCAGCCAAGCAGCAAAAGTGTATAATGCACTGTAAAAAATCCAAATTATTTGACATTTTTTAACTAAAAAAAAAAAGTAACGCATTAGTTACTTTCCTAGGTAACTAGTTACTTTTATAGTGTAGTAACTCAGTTACTTTTTTGGGTTAGTAACTAGTAACTGTAACTAATTACTTTTCCAAAGTAACGTGCCCAACACTGCTCACGTCCATCATGGACGACACCTCTGACCCTCTGGACTGTAGAGGAGCTGAGCAGCTCCTTCAGCAGCCGACTGAGGCCCCCCCAGTGCAAGAAGGAGCACGACCGCAGATCCTTCATCCCCATCACCACCAGAGTGTATAATTCTACTGTAGAGTCCAGACGGGAAGTATTTGATATACTCTCTTATTTACTTATTTTTTCTTATTATTACTATTTGTCTGCTGCACTTTCTGTTCAAACTTTCTTTTGCACTAAAGTGTCTGGAGCTGATGTGACAAGTGAGTTTCTCCTGTGTGAGATCAATAAAGTCTGATCTGATCTGATCTTATCTTATCTTAGGGTAGTTTAACCTACTGAAGACATGGATAAGTCTCTCCAAGTCTGAGAGACTTATTCAGAATTCAGTCTGCTCGTCCAATCAGATGTGAAACAAAGGAGCTCATAGGTCAACTGCCATTTACAAACAAACTGACATTTCTCTCACCGCAGAATAACAGAATTTATTGCATTGCTTCTTGATTTTGCGGAAATGTTTTTTAGTCCCTTGTGACGGGCTTTTCCTCGTAAGCAGCCATATTTGTTTTGACACGGACAAACCATGCGTGCGATTATTGGCTAATCCAATAATTGGCTAATCCACTTGTCAATCACACCCACCTAAAAACAAGGAGATTCACTATTGGCATCTCATCTGCTGCACATATGCATCCTGGAACTAAAACTATAACTACAGACAGTTTGTCAATCTAGATAAAAGGAGGTAAGACATATATTTATTTAGTTAGTTCTTTTATTCCTTTTTATTTTTTATTTCAATCTGCATACATTTTAGCGAGCAGTCTAATGAGTAGTTTGGACTGCTAATCCTAACTCATCTTTCATATCATTACCCATCAAAACACCCCAAAACAACCAACGTATGTACCCTGGCAGAGAAGATATCGCACATTTTTAAAACCTGTTCAGTGATCCGCACATAAAAACTCCTTGTAAAATATTTCCGAACACTGTGGTTGGATTTTGAGTGGAGTAAAAGCCCCAGTCTTGTTATCCAGTAACAGCTATTGACTTGGACTTTAAAATTATCCTGTACACATGTTCCACACACATTCCTGCTTGGTAATTACACAGGCGTTTTATCACTTTTCTCTTTCTGTCTCCCCGTACCCCCTCTCCACGTGGCGACCGGTTCCAAAAGCTGTTTTATTAGCATAGCATTGTAATCACAGCTCAGGGCTTTGAAGGAGGGCTCTATGTGTGATGACTTTTCTCATGAAAGCCACATCAATAAGCAGCTCTGGAAAAAAAACAAAAAAAGAGACCACTGCAAAATTATTAGTTTTTCTGATTTTGCTACTTATAGGTATGTGTTTGGGCAAAAGGAACATTATTGTTTGAGTCTATAAACTACTGACAACATTTCCCCCAAATTCCAAATAAAAATATGATCGTTTAGAGCATTTATTTGCAGAAAATGACAAATGGTCAAAATAACAAAAAAGATCCATGTTTTCAGAGCTCAAACAAAGCAAAGAAACAAGATCAAATTCATTTTAAAACAACATAATACTAATGTTTACACTTAAGAAGAGTTCACAAATCAATATTTGGTGCAATAACCCTTATTTTTAATCACAGCTTTCATGCGTCTTGGCCTCCACAAGTCTGTCACATTGTTCTTGGGTGACTTTATTCCACTCCTGGTGCAAGAACTGAAGTAGCTCAGCTTTGTGTTTGTGTTGGAATTCAACAGACGCTGGAATGGAATGGCTGTGATACATGTAGAGATGCTGATTTCAGAAAAAGATGCTGTGATCTCTTATTTTTTTCCAGAGCTGTATAGAAGTTTATCCCATACTGTGGAAGATTCCAGGCAAAGCAATATTTTCATGGATCCTCCCCAGAAAAGTTCCAGATTGCACCTTTAAAGGACCCATATCATGCCTTTTTCTGATACCTGGAGTGATGTTTTGTTTCATTCACACATGAACACACAAATGCTGCAGATTTAGTTCTTCTCTTTGTCAAAAACACTTTCTTCCACCTTGCGATGTCATGCAGTAATACAGGAAGTGCTCCACTGCATTTCTAAAACTCCATACACAGGGTACAGGGTTCCAAAAGCACAACGTGGTAATAGCAGCTCAGCGCTTTATTGACCCATCCCATGTGACGTCACAAAATTGTGGCCGCCATTTTGGACATGAAGTGGGACACCACAGCCAACAACACAGCAGAGATCAACGGAACGTTCAAGGACACAGATATCGAATATAGCCACTGCGTTAAGTTACTTCTTATTTGGCAATCATGCCGTTGTATTGTTGCGCACCCGGGTGTAGTAATCACCAGCACAGTAGGCAGGATATGTCGTTTTATCGTATCCCAAAGGATCCGGACAGAAGGAGAAGATGCGGCTAATCGCCTACGTACACAACACAGACACTGAGCCTAATAACACAGTTCTGGTTCATTTCCTGGTAGCAGCAAATTTATAACGGCCATGAACAACAGACTAAAAAGTTATGTCA
Organism: Paratrypauchen microcephalus; assembly: GCA_036785185.1. Taxonomy (NCBI): domain Eukaryota; kingdom Metazoa; phylum Chordata; class Actinopteri; order Gobiiformes; family Gobiidae; genus Paratrypauchen; species Paratrypauchen microcephalus. Next base: position 99,229 of record JAVJIX010000395.1, read on the forward strand.
GGGACATTTAATGACATTTAGTTTGTCCAGAGGACCGATATTAAATTAAAAATGTGAACAAACCTTAGCGGTAATGAGATGACGAACACCAGCTCCAGGGACGACCCACTGATAGAGACATGTAACCCAGCCAGATACGAAATATTTGTAGGCATCCAAACTCTTGTATGCCTTCAGGTCACATCCTGTGTAGGGCGATGGGTTACTTGTGACATGTACACATCATGAGGACCGAAGTCTGGTAACGACGTCTGGTAACGACGAGGTCTTGGTGTACTTTCTGACGTCCGTAAACAGTCCGGGCGGAAGCAGGTAGACATCACGATCTAAACCAGCTATTTTCAGCTTTTCCAAATCTCTCTCCCTCTGCTCACCCTGTAAATGTGCTTCTCGCTGGATAGTGGAGGTGTCATCTCGTTCACTTCGTTTAATCCAAATCTCGAGTGTCCGACTTGTCTTCATCGCATTCAAACACGTTCATACCGCCGTGATGTTCATGTCCAAAATGGCGCTTGATTTTACGAAGGTCACGTGTTTGGGAAGCGTCAATAGTGGCATACGGTTCGAGTTTTGCTGACATAACATTTTGGGATGGCTAGTGAAGACTTTTGTGAAGAAATGACAAGTGAGAAGGAGAACAAAATGGAGAAGGTGAGAATGGACAGAGCTGAGAAGGTGAGGAGGGAGAGGGTAATGCATGTCAATGAGGATGGGCGTTTTGAAGTAGAGATAGAAAGAGGCGAGAAAGGTAGGGCAGTGCAAATGTCTTTTTGGAAGTCGAGTGAGCGCATGGCGTACGTGTTAAAAAATTAGCTTATAGGAGTTTACCATGTTATTTACTTGGTAAGCCAAAACCACACGCTTTGAAATGACTTTACAAAGACGACAAAGAAAGGATCTGGAGCCGTATCCTGTTTCCCTGATTTCAGAGGGCGTGATTGACAGACGGATTAGCCAATCAGAGAGACGCATGGTCCATTTGTATCAAAATACATGGCTATTTACCCGTTAAAAGGGAGAAAAAAACAACATAAAAGGACTGAGAAACAGAGCGGATTTTTACATAATCAACAATTAAAGAACCAAACTATTACTTATTTCAGGTAAAAGTAGTTATGTTTTTTATTCTGAATGTTACAAGAATTTTTCTGCATGTGAGGGACACATGCTAAATATCAGTGGCTACAAATTAGAAGCTGTGGTTAGATCATCTCTAGTTTGGCCAGAGGTTTTTCATGCTTTATGGTCCAGTTTCCGGCCCCCAAATGTGTATGGGATTTAAATGACACTGACACTGCTGCTTAAATGACTCTTAAATGACACTGACACTGCTGCTTAAATGACACCATTTGAGCTTAATTACGCTACACATTGTGTGTTTTACCTATTTGTATTATATACAAGTTTACTGTACTTTTGCTATGGGTTTATGTGATGTTTTAGTCATTGTGTTTACTGTCTTGTTTATCAGATGTTTTATGTTCACTGTGGCCTAGGGGGCGCTGCAATTTCAAATCCTGTGTGTGCGACCTGTACATATGGTTTTTGACAATAAAGCTGACTTTGAACTTTGAACTAGCTGGTCATGAAACCATGTTATAATGTTCCCAAAGACCTGCCTGACCAGCTAGTCCCCTCTACATTCTGTTCGAATCCAGAAGAGACTCGAACCAGACCATAGAGCGTGAAAAACCTCCGTCCTAATTTAAAGGAATATTAAGGTTTTTACAATCAAAGTTCAAAGTTCAAAGTTCAAAGTCAGCTTTATTGTCAATTCTGCCATATGTGTTCAACATACAGTGAATCGAAATTTTGTTTCTCTCTGGCCAGGTAGTGCAAAAAGACAGTGTACAAAATACAATATGAAGACAAAACACAACAAAAAACTATCTAAGACAGAGATCTAAGTTAAAACTAAAGTCTACGGTCTAAAATCTTAAAACAGTGCAACATAATAAATAAACTATACTATATACAGATTTCCAAAGTGTGCAGTGTGCATCAAAAATGTGCAATGGAAGATACAGCAGTGACTTGGTCATGTGCAGTAGAATGTGCATAGGAGTTAAGATAAAATAAAAATAAATGTGCAACAGTAGTAATTCTAGTGCAGTAACAGGAGTAAACAACAGTACTAAAATTCCAGTAGTCAATGTGCAATAACAGTAGTAAACAACAGTGCAACGGGGGTAAAATTCAATAACAGGAGTAAACAACAGTACTAAAAATTCCAGTAGTAAATGTAAGTGTGCAATAACAGTAGTAAACAACAGTGCAACAGGAGTAAAATCCAGTAATAAATGTAAATGTGCAACAGTGCAACAGTAGTCCTTAGCAGCAGTTTTTTTTTTTTTTTTTTTTTTTTTTAAGTGTCTAGAGTGATAGGTCTTTTTATGGAATACAGGTTATGCCAATATGGGGGGTGGGGGTGGGAGATGGGTAAGGTGGGAGTTCGGGTGTGAGTTCAGCCTCCTGACAGCCTGGTGGATGAAGCTGTTTGAAAGCCTGGTGGAGTGGGCCCGGAGACTCCGGTACCTTCTCCCCGAGGGCAGGAGGCTGAACAGGCTATGTGCGGGTGGCTCGGGTCACCCACAATGCTGGACGCTCTGCGGGTGAGCCGGGTGTTAAAAATATCTAGGAGGGAGGGGAGAGAGACACCAGCGATCCTCCCAGCTGCATTCACTATGCGCTGCAGAGCTTTCCTGTTCTGTTCAGTGCAGCTCCCGTACCACACACAGTGATGCAGCTGGTCAGGACGCTCTCAATGGTGCCTCGGTAGAAGGTGGTCATAATGGGTGGAGGGGCTCCAGCTCTCCTCAGTTTGCGGAGGAAATAGAGGCGCTTCTGAGCCCTCTTTGCCAGTGATACAGTATTCACTGTCCAGGAGAGGTCCTCACTGATGTGCACCCCCAGGAATTTGGTGCTGCTCACCCTCTCTACAGCAGCACCATTGATGGACAGTGGGGGGTGCTGGGTGGGGCCTCTCCGGAAGTCAACAACAATCTCCTTGGTCTTTTCAACATTAAGAAGGAGATTGTTATTGCTGCACCACTGGGTCAGAAGGCTCACCTCACTCCTGTAGTTTGTCTCATCGTTATTAGAGATGAGACCCACCACAGTCGTATCGTCCGCAAACTTCACTATGTGATTGGTGCTGAACGCTGGTGAGCAGTCGTGGGTCAGCAGAGTGAAGAGCATCGGACTGAGCACACAGCCCTGGGGGGCTCCTGTGCTCAGTCTAATGCAGCTTGAGGTGTTTCTGCCGACCCGCACTGCCTGTGGCCTCTCACTGAGGAAGTCCAGCAGCCAATTACACAGTGAGGTCTGAAGCCCCAGGTGGTCTAGTTTGATAATGAGCTGCTGTGGGATTATAGTGTTGAATGCTGAACTGAAATCTATGAACAGCATTCTCACATATGAGTCTTTATTGTCTAGGTGGGTGAGAGCCGGGTGAAGTGCAGAACAGATTGCATCCTCGGTAGAGCGGTTGGCCCGGTATGCAAACTGGTATGGGTCTAGGGTGGGGGGAGGATGGATTTGATGTGTGCCATGACTAGCCGTTCAAAGCACTTCATGATGATGGGGGTCAGTGCAACAGGGCGATAGTCATTAAAAGTGGCCGGAGTGGGCTTCTTTGGCACGGGAACGATGGTAGTGGTTTTGAAGCAGGAGGGAACGACAGCCTGGCTCAGAGAAGCATTAAAGATGTCTGTGAAGACATCCTTGAGCTCCTCTGCACAGTCTTTCAACACACGACCAGGAATGTTGTCCGGGCCCGCAGCCTTGCGGGTGTTGATCCTGGAGAGTGTCCTCTTCACGCTGGCTGCAGACACACACAGGGGCTGGTCGTGGGGAGGTGGTGGAGTTTTTTGGGGCCGGGTGTCATTTCCTGCCTCAAACCGTGCAAAGAAGCTGTTGAGGTCATTGAGCAGGGTGATATTATTGTCACAGGTCTGTGGCAAGGGTTTGTAATCCGTGATGTTCTGGATGCCCTGCCACAGACTCCGTGTGTCCCTGCTATCTCTAAAGTGTCCGGTTATTTTCTGTGTGTATTTGTGTTTGGCTTTCCTGATTCCACGGGACAGGTTGGCTCTTGCTGCCCTCAGATGGGGACATCCCCAGCTCTGAAGGCAGCGTTCCTGGCTCTCAACAGCCTGTGAACCTCCCCTGTCAGCCATGGCTTCTGGTTAGCCCTGGTGGTGATGGTTTTTGTGTGTGTGACATCACCAATGCATTTGGTGATGTAGGAGGTCACAGTGTCTGCGTACTCCTCAATGTCAGTGTGATTGTTGTATGTGGCGGCCTGTTTGAACACTGCCCAGTCTGTTGTACCGAGGCAGTGCTGTAGTGCAGACGAGGCCCCCTCTGGCCACACCTGGATCTGCTTCAGAGCCGGCCTAGAGACCCTTACACGGGGTCTGTATGCCGGTCTGAGCACAACAGAGATGTGGTCAGAGAGGCCTATGTGGGGGAGGGGGTAAGCCTTGTATGCTCCCTTGTGTGTAGTGTAAACCATGTCCAAAATGTTGTTTCCCCTGGTTGGGAAATCAACATGCTGATGCATTTGTGGCATGACAGTTTTGAGGTCTGCATGATTGAAATCCCCGGCAAGGATAAAAAATCCGTCCGGGTGAGCAGTCTGTTGCTCGCTAATAGAGTTATACAACTCATACAGTGCCTCCCTCCTATCAGCGCTGTTCGGTGATGGGGGACGTAAACAACCACTAGCAATATTGCCGTGATTTCACGCGGGAGATAAAAAGGCCGGCACTTCAGAATCATAAACTCCACTAGGGGTGAACAGTGTCTACATACCACCACAGCGTCCCGACAATAAGTGTCCCGAAGAAAAATTATTAAACCCCCTCCGCGGGATTTAACTCCGGGGACACCGCTAGCTCGGTCCGAGCGGTAGCATGTTAGCTCGTCCAGGCGCACCGCTGAGTCCGGGATGTTGTCATGGAGCCATGTTTCCGTAAAAACAAAAACACAGCACTCCCTCACGTCGCGCTGGGCAGCCCTCAGTCTGATGTAGTCCATTTTATTGTCCAGAGACTGCACGTTGGCGAGGAGAATGGATGGAATGGCCGGCCGGTGCGGGCTAGCCGTTAGCCTAGCTCTGATACCGCCGCGCCGGCCTCGCTTCTGCCTCCTCTCACACCGCTTGCGGCGTCTCCTCTCCGGGCGGGGGGCGGCAGGCGAGTCCGGTGTAGCAGCGTTAGCAGCATTAGCAGCAGGCCGGTGTCGAAGTACTCCGAAGCGCGCCAGCTTCTCCTCTAGTACAGTGTCCAGGGAGTTGTGCTGGCCAGTTCTGCCTATGTCCAGCAAGAACTGCCTACTGTACTTGTTAGAAAACACTGAAGACGAACAAGATAGACTAGACAAAGACGGTGAAAACACTATCTGAACCTTATTTCGTTAATAAAACAACATCATTTACTCACCCATTGTACTTTGGTTTCATTTGGAGCATTTCCAGAGATCTTGTAGTTTTATCGATATCCATAACGTGAGTGCTCGGGACAGGAGATTGCACTCACCAAATAACACAAACTTTAGCACTTTTCAAATCACAGAAGCTCAATGTTCGCCTGCACTTTCACTGGAGTCAAAAGTGGCCTGTAATCCGATATCCATCCATGTTTTCGTGTTTGGGTCCATTCTGAAAGCAACGAGCCACAGCTTCAATAACTCCGGATTGTGATGAGGAAGTCTGTGAAAACTCAACTTCATCCAAGCTGTCATTTCGTTTTCACAACCGGGATAAATGCATGTTCGCACCATTTCAGGTTTTCTCAAGCGGAGATGTTTATGAGTGTAACCGAGAGCTGAGAGCGTCATGTTATTTGCAAACCAGCTGTGAATGCGTACATGCGCACTGTCCTCGTCATCCAAAGAAAACATGGATGGATATCGTATTACAGGCCGCTTTTGACTCCAGCGAAAGTGTAGACTAACATTGAGCTTCTGTGAAATCTCCGGAAATACTCCAAATGACACCAAAGTACAATGGGTGAGTAAATGACGTTGTTTTATTAACGAAATAAGGTTCAGAGTGTAAAAACCTTAATATTCCTTTAAGAAGATCCAACAACAGAAGTTAATTTGTAGCACATGTCTCTCAAATGTTGAAGATATCTCTCCAAAATACTATGTCACATCTAACACCTGAGATAAATAAGAATTTGGTGATTCAACTGTTGATTCTGCGCTGTTGTTTATTACTTTATAATCATTTACTACAAATTACAAGTATGTTATTATTAGTATATGAGGTATTAATGAGTAATAAACATTTGTAAATTGTTTGTAGATGATTAATTAATGGATCTCCATAACATTCCTAATTCCGTATGTAAATAGGCTCTTTAATGTCTTAATGTCCGCTCAAGGACAGATGGAAAGAAGCTTGTAGTGAAATCTGGCACAGAGCATCTTTTCTTTTTAGATCAATGTATTCTGTGCACTGTTGTTGTCCTACGTATTCAGTATTCAAAAGCAGGATGCAAAACAATGCACTACAACTTCACAAACCTGATGCAATGTGCAGAAGGTTCATTAGCGGAGTGCACGCTGATTCTGCTGTGCAGACCAGGTCGGTATTGGTGTATTGTCTCATTGGAGGATCATAACCGTACATTTACACACTTTGAATATCCTGACCGTCTTGCTCTGGTCCAACCGTCTTGCTCTGGTCCAACCGTCTTGCTCTGGTCCAGTCTGTTGAGGCTTTTGTGTTTTCTTTTCCTTGTGACTTTCCTGGTCCCAGAGTGGGGCACATATGGACTGAGTGAGTATAATGGTTCAAACCCAAACACTTCAATGTTTGGGTTTGTGACTGAAATAATCTGACAAGGATGAGCTCTCCCTGCTGCCGGTTTCACAGGTTTTATTTGTCTGTCCAGGTAGGTATGTGAGATTCTGTAAACCTTGTATCGTCTCAAAACAAGGTCTGAATATGCTGAGCGTTCTTCCGTTACTCTCAGGCTTTGGTTTTGGGCCTGAACTGGTGTGTACCAGATTCTAAATGTTGGCACACTTTTTATGGAGACTGCGTGGTCTCCTGGTGGTCTCCTTGGTCTGGTCTAAATGTGGACCAGATTTAAACGGGCTGGTAAAATGTGTGACTGTCAGATCGGTCTGAAAACCTTCACTTCCACAGGTTAAACTGATTTTTGCTTTTGTTCATTGTCAGTTCAGACCTGGTTTTGAACTGTAAATCTTGGGTTTGGGTATTTGGTTTGGTCTGAACTGGTCTAAATGTGAGCCAGATTTAGACTGGTTTGGAGTGTAAGGGCTCTGGTCCTCACTCTGAACTAAAATACTGGTTATTCTCCTCCTAAATTCTTCCACAGGATTGACTCTAACCCGAACTCTTCTGAAATCTCTTGTTGCAGATCTGAACTGTTTAACCTAAACTTGAGTCTTTCCAGGTCCCAGAGGCTGTTTGTGGTGAGTATCTGTGCACCTACTCACACACTAACCCTACAAAAGCACGGGCGGTGGGTCTAATCCAGCCACAGGGGGCGCTGTGTCCCCCTGTGCCAGTCCCCAGCCTGGATAAATGGAGAGGGGCTGCTTTGGCGTAAAACCTGCCGCCTTTATCTTGATCACACATGTTTGAGGAACCCTTTTATTAGTCTGTCTACATTTTTTTTTATCTCTTCATCTTTAGTTCAGTAGAGATTGGCAGAAATGATCCAAAATGATTTTTGTAAAGGCGTATGGGGTTTAAAAACACAGTGGAGTCACCCTGTATTACCCCATGACATCACAAGGGTTTGTGATTGGTTTATGTGTGAATGAAATGACAACAGAAAACGAAACTTCCAGGTCTGTTTTTGATGAGGAAAGGGGATTACAGTGGTCCCTTGTTTTAACGCGGGGATTATGTTCTAAAAATAACCCGCAATAAGTGAAATCCACGAAGTAGGACAAATGTATTTTTTACAATTATTCCACATGTTTTAAGGCTGTAAACACCTCACCACACACGTTATACTTTTCTCAGACTGGAATTAACATTTTCTCACATTTCTCTCCTGTTTAAACACTCAAACTTTTGTAGAGTGTTGTAGAGTGTCAATGGTGCTGCTGTAGAGAGGGTGAGCAGCACCAAATTCCTGGGGGTGCACATCAGTGAGGACCTCTCCTGGACAGTGAATACTGTATCACTGGCAAAGAGGGCTCAGAAGCGCCTCCATTTCCTCCGCAAACTGAGGAGAGCTGGAGCCCCTCCACCCATTATGACCACCTTCTACCGAGGCACCACTGAGAGCGTCCTGTCCAGCTGCATCACTGTGTGGTACGGGAGCTGAACAGAATCAGAATCAGAATCAGAATCATTTATTAATGGCCACACAACAAGTTGGTGGAATTTGTTTCCGGTACAGCAAGAATGCTCACATCTCTTCTGTGTCTATTACAGGACAAACCAAATATACAACACACTTACACAATACGACATACAACAACAGATAAATGACCAGTTATAAGCGGGATTGATTTAGAGTCCGGATGGCAGTGGGAAAGAAACTGTTGGTGAATCTGACAGTTTTGGAAGTGATGGATCTGTAGCGCCTCCCAGAGGGCATGAGTCTGAACAGATTATTGGCAGGGTGTGTGGGGTCTGAGGTGATTCTATTGGCTCTTTGTGTGATGCGTCTGTGATACAGTGTGTCTATGGAGGGGAGAGTGTGACCAGTGATTTTAGTTGATTTATTTATAATGCGTTGAAGTTTGTGTTGTGAATGTGAATCCAAATTACCGAACCAGACTATTATTGATGATGTAAGGACGCTTTCAATTATTGCTGTGTAGAACTGAAGAAGGATGTTGTGTCTGATTCTGAATTTTTTTAATTGTCTGAGGAAAAACAGTCTTTTATTGGCTTTTTTGTATGTTTCGTTTGAATGCTGTTTCCATTTTAGTGTATGATTGATATGGGTACCCAGAAATTTAACTGTCTCTGTAATGGTGATTGTTTCATTATCAATTGTGATTGGTGTTTTCTGTGAAGGTGAGCGTGCAAAATCAATTATGAGTTCCTTTGTTTTTGATGTATTGAGGAGCAGGTTGTGACTTTGACACCAGGAGGTTACATGGGAGATTTGCTTACGGTAATGACTTTCATTATTGTCAGTGATGAGTCCAATTATTGTTGTGTCGTCAGCATATTTGAATACGGATATAGAATTGTGGATGGATGTCAGTGTATTGGTGTACAGAGAGAACAGCCAGGGGGAGAGGACACATCCCTGGGGAACACCGGTGCTGAGGGTCAGGGGCTGGGATGAGAGGCCACTCATCCTGACCCGCTGCTTTCTCTCTGACAGGAAGCTCCTGAACAGAACAGGAAAGTCCTGCAGCGCATAGTGAATGCAGCTGGGAGGATCGCTGGTGTCTCTCTCCCCTCCCTCCTAGACATTTTTAACACCCGGCTCACCCGCAGAGCATCCAGCATTGTGGGTGACCCGAGCCACCCCGCACATAGCCTGTTCAGCCTCCTGCCCTCGGGGAGAAGGTACCGGAGTCTCCGGGCCCACTCCACCAGGCTTTCAAACAGCTTCATCCACCAGGCTGTCAGGAGGCTGAACTCGAACTCACACTCACACCCGAACTCCCACCTTACCCATCTCCCCCCCCCCTCCCCCCATATTGGCATAACCTGTATTCCATAAAAGACATATCACTCTAGACACTTTAAAAAACTGCTGCTAAGGACGACTGTTGCACTGTTGCACATTTACATTTACTACTGGATTTTACTCCTGTTGCACTGTTGTTTACTCCTGTTATTGATTTTTACCCCCGTTGCACTGCTGTTTACTACTGTTATTGCACATTTACTACTGGAATTTTTAGTACTGTTGTTTACTCCTGTTATTGCACTAGAATTACTACTGTTGCACACTTATTTTTATTTATCTTAACTCCAATGCACATTCTACTGCACATGACCATCTCACTGCTGTATCTTCCATTGCACATTTTGATGCACACTGCACACTTTGGAAATCTGTATATAGTATAGGTTATTTGTTATTTATTATGTTGCACTGTTTTAAGATTTTAGATCGTAGACTTTAGTTTTAACTTTAGATCTCTGTCTTAGATAGTTTTTGTTGTGTTTTGTCTTCATATTGTATTCTGTACACTGTCTTTTTGCACTTGGCCAGAGAGAAACGAAATTTCGATTCACTGTATGTTGAACACATATGGCAGAATTGACAATAAAGCTGACTTTGAACTTGAACTTTGAAGATTTTCAACAAAATGTATTAATAGTGAAGCGGGGGGGGTGAAGTGTGCGGAGGCGCCCCCCCCACCCCTCTCTATAACGTTTATATAAATCTGGCAAACTGAACACTTTCTATACTGTACAGGAGACACGGAGGAGAACGACTGACAAATCGGCAAAGGTCTACAGTCCCTTAGCCAATCAGGACGCAGAACACAATGTTGATACACTATAAAAAAATTTAAAGGTCCCATGGCATGAAATTTTCACTTTCTGAGGTTTTTGAATGTTAATGTGAGCTCCCCTACCCTGTTTAGCCCCCCCCCCATGGCTAAAAGTTGTGAAATGTCTAAACTGAGCATTTGCGATCCTTTTCTGCGTTAGAAAAAAAAACAGCTCAAACGGGCGATTCTGAACAAGGAAACTATGTGACGTCACATCGAAAAATGCAGCTCCACCCCCGTCTGGATGTCTACCCACCGTCTCTGGAAATCACGCCCAGAGAGTTTAGACTGCGAATGAGCTACGCAATGCGAAATGCGTTTTTTTATTTGCTTGGAGACACGTGCGAGTGTTTCTAGACTCGGAAGTCCTTTACCCGACCCTCTGGACCTCTGAAACAGCAGTGGTTTAATTTTATTTTCTGTGAAAATGTGTTTTTTTCATTGAAAAGGCTCTCCTTTCTTCCTCCGCACTTAAAACACGAAAGTGGGGCCAGCGCACAGACGCAGCGCTAAAACAAGGAACCAGCGGTGTATTTGCCCCCCCCCACCCGCTCATCTAACCTATCTCTGTCTTTCTCATTTGCATTCAAGCAACAAGGCCCAGAATGAGGTGTTCAGACAGAGATATTCTGACTCTGTACATGTGTCTTTCTCATGCACCGAGTCTTGATTTTGAAGAAGGATTCATTTACAGTATTAGGGAACCATTAAGGAGCCATATAAAAGCATCAAGAAGTACCATGTCATGGGATCTTTAATAAAAAATATCCGCAAAACAACGAGGCCGTGAAAAGTGAACCGCAATTTATTGTCAAAGTTATACTATTGACATTTTTTGTTTTACATGAGTGCATGTCAATTATCTGCTCAAAACATGGGAACAGTGTAGTAAGAAGTTGAACCAAGTGCACATTTTCAACAATTGTGGAAAAAACAAGTGGCTGATGTACACAAAAACTGACTAAACAGCCATAAAGCCAGCAGTTGCATCTTGGCGGTCTTACTTGCGCAGTACAGTTCGTTTATTCTTGTGGAAATCGTCCCTTTCGAAGGTATTTTGTTTTGCAGCCCTTGGTCTTCAACGATGTTAATTGGCCGACATCTCTGGTCAACTTCTCTGTACTACTTTTGTTGACAACATTTCCGCAGGTGCACTCCGCCAGCGTCGTTTGTCGTGCTCGGCTTGATGTCGGTATACAAGTAGCGTCCTTGCTAGTGGCTGAATCAAAAACGTGTTTTGCTTTAAAATGGTATTTTAAATTTGTGCTTCTGTGGAAAGAGAGTTCATCGCTGCAATATATGCAGACTACCCTAGTTTTATCTAAAGTTCCATCGGGAAGTTTTTTTGAAGAGAAATTTGCTGCTGAGCATCCCAGTCACAGTCTTATCTGTCATCTTTGCATCGGCGTATGGATAGACCTGATCACCGAACTAATCACCTGTGCCGCTTTTCAGGTCACCATCCACGCTTTCCATAAAGGAGCACGTGCGGTCAAAATAAATTGTGTCATTAATTTGCGTGAAAAAAAAATTGGTGCAGTATTTTTTTGTGATTAATCACATGCGTTAAAGGGATAGTGTAGTTTTTTTTTAATGTTAATCTGTATGGGTTTCCTTGTTCCGTGTGTTGACACCGGTTTACCTCTGACACTCTCAGCTGATCCCGGTTCGGCTCGCTTTCTGGAGCCCACGTAAGTAGGTCCGGTAACTTCTCTGGACTTGTCTTTTTGGACAAATATTGTTTTGAGAAGAAAAACAAGCTTTATTAACTGTCCTGGCTAACTTGCCGGACCTACTTTCGTCAGTTCCAGAACCGGGGCAGAACTCGACTCAGAGGACACTGTCCGGGGTAAGTCAGTGTTAGTGCACGACACTGCTGAAGGGGGCGCCGTACAGAAAAAACAAAAAAAAACAAAAAACGCACTATCCCTTTTAAAGTGCCAATATTACGCTGTTTTCTGATCTGTTACATTACCCTGCATGTTTAGGTGGAGTTCTTCTCAAACAGAAAATGTTCTGTTCCACCTTGTGATGTCGTGGTAATATAGGAAGTGCTCCACTGTGTTTTTAAACTCCACACACCTTCACATTTGGATCATTTCAGCCCCAGAATTGCTGATCTCTACTGAACAAAAGGTAAAAAGATCTGTTACCTAAACTACAGCTTCATGACATCACAAAGTGGAACAGCATTTTGAGCTTTAGAGACTAATAAAGTGTTACTCAAACATATGAATGAAATAAAACACAACTCCAGGTCTGTTTTTGAGGAGGAAACAACATGACTTAAAGCTCACAAAAATCCATTTTGTGTTTTGTAGGTTGGAGTCCAAGGTGGAAAGCTGTTTGGAGCGGCACAGATCTGCAGGCTCCAGCTGGAAATGTGAACTGTCCCAAACCTGCACTGAAGAGCTCGTTCTGTGCTCAGGTAGGAATGAAGAGCTTCTATTGATGCGGTAAAAATACAGGAAAAGAAGCACAAGATCTATGGCAAGCCATTTAAAAGCTAAACTGGATATTTGTTGCAGATATCTAATTCAGTTTTGCCTAGTCAAAAAGAACATTTCGGATCCACAACTACATTCTTCCTATGCATAATTGTCATTTCCGATATCCAGGAGATGACCTCTCCTGGACTGAGAACATCACGGCAATCACTAAGAAGCCTCAGCAGCGTCTACACTTCCTGAGGGTCCTCAGGATATAAAAATATTGTTTGATTGATTGATTGATTGATTGAACACACATGCACTGACTCACCCCATTCCTGTCCCCCACTCTCCCCTATCCACCCACTGTGCAATTATTTAACACAGTGCAATACTGTGGGCAATATTTATTACTGTGAAATATCTTGAACTGTGTTTTGTAGCAGATCCACCTGTTGACACTGTGCTATAGCTGTTGACAACTGTTCTGTGAAACATCTCCCTCTACAACTCAAATTTCCACTGAACTTTAACTTGTTTTTCACTTGTTATTCTGCGGTGAATGACCCAGCCTTGGGCTGACCTGTGATTGTTGAAATGTCTTTGACGCATTTGCTCATGTTCCCCCGAGGGGTATAAGAACTTTGTATGTTTTTTTTATAATCACCAAAGCTATTATAAGCGTTATCTTAATAGTAATTTTGGTTGTGTTCTCCTGCGTGATTCTCTGCATTTTTAAATCGTTCAATAAGATGATGACTGCACACTACCTGTAAACAGAACTTTTGCCCCAACACCAGACCCAGATTCTGATGACGATGAGTCAAACAGCTCAGACTCAAATTAAGTAAGGTGTGACTTGGATGGTGCACTGCTATTAACGGGCGCCTTAAATCTTTTCCATTATACTCATATTAATTGATTATGTTCATTAATTTGTGGTGTTTATAATTTTATTTTTCTAAGCTTTCAGCTTTAGCTACATTCTTGGTGCTCTCAGCCACAAAAACAGCTGCATCTATTTCTCCACTGTTTATGTAAAATTTGCTTTTTGGTTGATTAAGAATAAAATGTGATTTTATTATTATCAAGAGGGGGGATTGTAATGAAAATCTACATAACTGTTCATGTAATCAATAATAAAGGTCTGATATAAGTTGGCTTTGTGATTTCTAATGAAATGTGGTGTTTCGACTAGCCACATGTAATCTCTTTGTTAATTAGTTTTAAACTTCAGTTATCTGTGAAGAGGGCCTCTTAGAGGCCTCTTGTTGTCACATAATATCCCCCTGAGAGGTAGAAAAACAAAGATGGTAAATCAAATAAAATCTTAAACTGCAAACAAGAGTAACTTAAAAAGTAGTGGTTTTCAGGAAAAACCTCACGAGCTACTGCACCCTGCTGCCACTCTCTGAGGCGCTCAGGGTGTGGGGGAAAAAAATGTGTACAAGAAGAGCATGAGCAGACTCTACTTCCTAAGAGACTTCAGGTATTTCAATGTGTGCAGTAAGTTACTGCAGATCTACTGTAGAGGCCAGCGCCCTGGACTCTGCTGTGGTTCTGCTGGAGGAGCAGCACCAGTAAAGGGACATTGGACGGATTGACAAACTGATCGGTAAAGCTGGTCACGTGATCGGCTGTGAGCTGGAGACATTTGTCACAGTGAGGGACAGAAGGACAAACTGCTCTCCATCATGGACACTCCTGCTCACCCACTGCACCAGACCATAGAGGGACAGATAATACTCCCTACAACTGTACAACAACTCACCCTTATGTAACAGATAATTGTATCTGTGACATAAGGGTTAGGGGAGCTAAGCAGGGCAGGGCCTGGTCAGTACTTGGTGGGAGACCGTTGGGAATTCCAGGAGCCACAGGGGGGCGCCAGTTGCAAAAAACTGTTGTTGTGTCCTTAGGCAAGACGCTTCACCCACATTTCCTAGTATGAAAGTGGAGTGTGCATGAGTGTTGGAGGTGGTCGGAGGGGCCGATGGCACAGATTGGCAGCCTCGCTTCCGTCAGTCTGCCCCAGGGCAGCTGTGGCTACAGAAAGTATCTCACCACCACCAAGTGTGGAGTGAATGAACAATGAACTGTAAAGCGCTTTAGGTGTCATGAAAGGCGCTATATAAATGCTATGAATTATTAATAATAATTATATATACCAGTGGCGGCTGGTGAAAAAAAAATCTTGGTGGGGCTGATAATGAATAGATTTCCAATAGATTTCCCTGCCAATTATTGTTTGTTATGTGAGAGAGACTAACCTGAGTTCTTATTACACATTTATGCTAGTGTGGTTACACCTTTTAGTACAGTATTACGGCTATTAAAACGCACGGTACACATGAAATGATTCTTATTAGTATAATGTGAGTAAACTCTTAAATGAAGGTGTAGCCTTAAACGAACTGGCTCCTTCCCCACAATGGCAAACAAACAGGAAAAAGGTACTGTAACTCGCGCGTTGAGAAGTCTACTAAATGTGGTGGGTGTCCTTCGTGCTCTCGTCGCGGTCTCTCGAATGGCCCTCTCCGGTGTAGCTGGCAGGTCACTAGCTTACTCGCAAAGTCCATTAACAAGCCACTGGACTGACGACTCGACTACATGGTCCACTCTACCTTGCATTGAATTGTCCACTCAACAGGTAGTTAAACATCACCATTTAAGTTACACCAAGTCTTCAGACTGAAAACTTAAAGGGACAGTGTGTAGGATTCGTGGCGCATAGGTGGTTACTAGCTATTCCACTTCCTCTTTTGGCTATGGCAGACCTCGAGGGTCACCCGGACGCGACGTAGCGCCGAAATCTCGCGTGCCCGCGCACGAACCGCGCACCGCTGTATACATAAACCGCGGTCCCCCGTTCACTTTTTTTTTTCTTTTCGCATGAAAACACACAATCCCGATCATGATTCATGACAATCTACACATCAAATGAAACCTTACAGTCTCCTCTTTTTGACTATGCAATTCATTTCCCTGCAAAACAATCACTCCCCGAGCACATGGGGCTTTTATACAGAAAAGCACAAAACTTAGCTTACTTAGCTTACCTTTGAAGGCTTTGCACAGGTCAAACTCTGTATTTCATCATAAACTTGGTCTCAATCTGTCCATAAGGATCCAGCGAATAAAATCCAGTAAAACAATTTAGTCCAAAATACGTGTTATATCCATTACGATGTGTGATCCGGCAGCATGCTCCCCCCTCCCCCCCTCCCCTTCCCCTTCTCTCCTTCGCTCCTGGCTGCATATGGGAGCAGAGGAACGAAGGAGAGAAGGGGAAGGGGAGGGGGGAAGGGGGGACCCATATACAGCGCGGCTGTGCAGCTGTTAGCAGGAGCCGAGGCGAAGGATGAGCCCAAATGTCCTTCTGCGGCTCTCGTATTCAAAATGGCTGCCTCTATATGGGGAAGATCCCCCTTTTATGTGACTATATCTAAGTCCAAAAGAATACTTTGATTTCATGATGGAAGTGAAAAGGCTTGGAAAACAATGTATTTTTGAATGGGTATCTTCAATTTCAGTAATTAACAGGTAAAAATCTTACACACTGTCCCTTTAACTTATCTGGCAATAAAGCATCAAATTCACCTTCCGTGAATCAGTTTAATTACTAAGACTTGGGACAAGCTGAAAACGTGACTTCTTCCAAAAGTGCATCTCCCGAAAAAGACCCGCGCTCATCCCCTGCATTACTTCCTGACTGAACTTTCAACTTGCTCGTGATTATCTTATCACAGATGGCACAGAAAATAAATAAATTCAAAACAATAATTCAGACGTCCTTTCACAAGAATTCATCCACGTATTCCCTGTGGATTAATACGCCTATCACGTGACTAATCAGTCTGGGACATGGCTAATAGCGCACCAAACTTTCTGGAGCAGGTGCGGAATTTACGGCGCCCCAAAACCATTTTATTCGGCGATGCTGATAGGCTGATAGGAATCATATTTTTTAAAATTTTCCCCTAGCAACTACACACGATTGGCTATTTCGCTACACTTCGAGGGCGCTTGGATGCAAAGCCCCAAGAAGAGAAGCAATACAGTGGAAATTTACTGTTGAATAAGAGTCATTTGGTGGAAATGTTGTTTGAATAATTCAGATTACATGTAGAGACACACAAATAATTAAAACTGACATTGATTAAAAAAAAACAAAAACAAAACATTTTTAGTATTTTATATTTTTCCTCTCCTCTTTGGGAAGGGCGGCGCCCAAGCGCCCCCTATGGGCCAGCCGCCACTATATATATATATATATATATATATATATATATATATATATATATATATATATATATATATATATAAGAAAAGAAAGATTATATATATATATATAATGTGCAATATTGTTTTTTTTTTTTTTTTTTTTTCAATACTCCTATCGTAAGCAATATAGTTTTTCCAATTTTTTTTTTTTTCAATACTCTCCCGGTCACTGTTTTTTATTATTATCACTACTATTATATATATATTCGATTTATATACTTATTTTTAAAATTATTATATATGCACCTCATCTTCCACGGTGGTTTTTTTGCCTGCATGCAGCTCAGGTCTTCTTGTTCAGAGGCCTGGGAGCTTCAGAGTTCTGCAGTATCTTTGCTGTTCCTGTGCTGCACTTTTCTGGACTGAGATGTCTGATGTTTCTCCTGGATCTGCTGTAACCTCCTCCAGTTTGGGGGTTACAGCCCCGAGTGCTCCGATCACCACGGGCACCACTGATGCCTTCACCTTCCAGGCCTTCTCCAGCTCTTCTTTAGCCCCTGGTATTTCTCTAGTTTCTCGTGTTCCTTTTTCCTGATGTTACCATCACTTGGTATTGCAATGTCCACCACCACAGCTTTGTCAGACGCTGCCTCGCTCAGCGTGATTCTTATTGGGGCTTCGTACCTAATCTCTGGTTGGGGAGTTGGTGTTAACTCCCCTCTGACCTGGCGTTCTGGCTTCCCGTTGCCATAGCATTTGTGTTGTACCTCATCAATCTATAGTTGTGATAGCAGTTGCAATTTGTGGATGTTGGAACACTGAGCTACTAGTTGTTTGGCCGTTAACTTGGACTGTGGGTATCGTAGTAACCATTCATCCCACATCCTGTTCCAGGGTTACTGGAGTAGTAGCGTTCCAACAGAGCCTTGTTCTCGCATCTCGCCCATTTCCGCCTTGTTCCAGTAGCCCATTTTTCATCAAGGTGCTCTGGTTCCCCAGCACGCTGGAGGGGCTATCCAATCCAGTCCAATCCAACTTTATTTATAAAGCACTTTAAAAACAACACAGTCGACCAAAGTGCTGTACACAGGTTAAAACACAAAAACATGACACACAGTAACATTAAAAACAGAAGCGTGAAAAGTCCCTCAGTCGTCCAGGTAGAATCCATGATAACAGGAGAAGTTCAATTTGTCAACTGGACCAAGTTTGTTTGGTTGAAAACGTTTCGCCGCTCATCCGAGAGGCTTCGTCAGCTCTAATAAGAATACTGGTAAGACACTTGCTTATATCTTGCTGTAGGGAGGAGCTACCTAGCTAACTACTTTCCGGAACTATCTCATTGGTTTCGGTCTTTTGTTTCTCTGGCGTCTAGCTTAACGATCCCTATTCATCCCTACACGCCTGCTTTTTCACACCTCTGGCCCTGACCTGGCTAACCCTATTGTTTCCCTGTTTGTTTGATCTAGGCTTAATAATGGAATTGTAGATGGGATGCAAATTATATCTTACGCCACCATTTCTGTTCAGAGAAGGATTCTCTTTTTTGACAAAAATAGCCTCTTTAACTCCCCTCTCAAACCAATTCTTTTCCCTGGCTAAGATCTGAACCTCACTGTCCTCAAAAGAATGTCCCGTGGCTTCTAGGTGAAGATATACGGCAGAAGACGGTCCACTCTGGCACGCCCGTCTGTGTTGGTACATCCTCTTGTGAAGTGGCTGCTTGGTTTCTCCAATATAGCGCTCACTGCAGTCTTCACTACACTGAATGGAGTAGACCACATTGCTTTGTTTGTGGCTCGGTGTTTTGTCCTTTGGGTGGACGAGTTTTTGTCTTAAAGTGTTTGTGGGTTTGAAATAAACTGGGATTTCATATTGTCTGAAAATCCTCTGTAGTTTTTCCGACACGCCGGCCAGGTACGGAATCGCTACCCCTTTCCTCCTGGGTTCGGATTCTCTATTATCTTGTTTCTTGCCCTTGTCTCTCTTGGTTTTGTTAACAGCCCATTTGGGATAACCACAAACAGAGAGGGCTTCCTGCACATGTTGTTCTTCTTTTTCCTTACCCTCTGTGCTTGTGGGAACCACTTGGGCCCTGTGTTGTAATGTCCGAATAACACCCAGTTTGTGCTGCAGTGGGTGGTGTGAATCAAAAAGCAGGTATTGGTCTGTGTGTGTGGGCTTCCTGAAGACTTCTACTTGGAGTCCCCGGTCTCCTCCTATCGTTACTGCACAATCTAAGAACGCCAATGTGTTATCCTTGGCATCTTCACGGGTGAATTTGATATTAGGATCTACAGAATTGATATGTGCAGTAAAAGGTTCCAAATCTTGAATTTTGATTTTTGTAAAATTATCATCAACATAACGAAACCAGTGTGTGGGAGGAGTGCCTGGATATGAGGCTAAGGCCCTCTGTTCAAATTGTTCCATGTATAAATTAGCCATGATAGGGGAGACCGGTGAGCCCATCGCACAGCCATGAATTTGCCTGTAGAAGTTCCCTCTGAACTGGAAATAGGTGGTATTTAGACAAATTTCCAGCAGTTGGCAGATTTGGTCAGGAGAGATGTTGATGATAATTTTACAAAAATCAAAATTCAAGATTTGGAACCTTTTACTGCACATATCAATTCTGTAGATCCTAATATCAAATTCACCCGTGAAGATGCCAAGGATAACACATTGGCGTTCTTAGATTGTGCAGTAACGATAGGAGGAGACCGGGGACTCCAAGTAGAAGTCTTCAGGAAGCCCACACACACAGACCAATACCTGCTTTTTGATTCACACCACCCACTGCAGCACAAACTGGGTGTTATTCGGACATTACAACACAGGGCCCAAGTGGTTCCCACAAGCACAGAGGGTAAGGAAAAAGAAGAACAACATGTGCAGGAAGCCCTCTCTGTTTGTGGTTATCCCAAATGGGCTGTTAACAAAACCAAGAGAGACAAGGGCAAGAAACAAGATAATAGAGAATCCGAACCCAGGAGGAAAGGGGTAGCGATTCCGTACCTGGCCGGTGTGTCGAAAAACTACAGAGGATTTTCAGACAATATGAAATCCCAGTTTATTTCAAACCCACAAACACTTTAAGACAAAAACTCGTCCACCCAAAGGACAAAACACCGAGCCACAAACAAAGCAATGTGGTCTACTCCATTCAGTGTAGTGAAGACTGCAGTGAGCGCTATATTGGAGAAACCAAGCAGCCACTTCACAAGAGGATGTACCAACACAGACGGGCGTGCCAGAGTGGACCGTCTTCTGCCGTATATCTTCACCTAGAAGCCACGGGACATTCTTTTGAGGACAGTGAGGTTCAGATCTTAGCCAGGGAAAAGAATTGGTTTGAGAGGGGAGTTAAAGAGGCTATTTTTGTCAAAAAAGAGAATCCTTCTCTGAACAGAAATGGTGGCGTAAGATATAATTTGCATCCCATCTACAATTCCATTATTAAGCCTAGATCAAACAAACAGGGAAACAATAGGGCTAGCCAGGTCAGGGCCAGAGGTGTGAAAAAGCAGGCGTGTAGGGATGAATAGGGATCGTTAAGCTAGACGCCAGAGAAACAAAAGACCGAAACCAATGAGATAGTTCCGGAAAGTAGTTAGCTAGGTAGCTCCTCCCTACAGCAAGATATAAGCAAGTGTCTTACCAGTATTCTTATTAGAGCTGACGAAGCCTCTCGGATGAGCGGCGAAACGTTTTCAACCAAACAAACTTGGTCCAGTTGACAAATTGAACTTCTCCTGTTATCATTAAAAACAGAACATGATAAAAGTCAACTACTCACACTGAGTTAAAAGCCAATCTAAAAAGATGAGTTTTAAGAAGGGATTTAAAAACAGGAAGTGAGTCGGCCTGTCTAACATTCAGTGGAAGTGCATTCCAGAGTCTTGGAGCAGCCACTGAAAAAGCCCAATCACCCCTAAGTTTCCTTTTTGTCTTAGTGACAAGGAGAACCTGACCTGCAGACCTGAGAGAGCGGGAGAGTGTGTAGGGAACCAGCAGGTCAGACACATACTGTGGGACCAGGCCATGGAGACAATTAAAAACAAATAAAAAAATCTTAAAATCAATGTGAACCTGAACAGGTAGCTCCCACAGCTCCCACAGATGAGCACTGCCGTTGTGTCCTTGGGCAAGACACTTAACCCCACCTCGCCCCCAGTGTCTGCGGACACTGGTGGCCCTCATGGCAGAAGATACATCAAGGCCCGTTGTGACGTGAGCCACCTGTGGGAGGATTCTCCAGCTGAGGTCCTGACCAAGCTGAAGCAAGAAGATCATGGAGATGGTCCCCGGGCGCAGTAATGTGCAGCCCACTGCTCCTAATAACAGGATGGGTTAAATGCAGAGGACTTTATTGTCTCCCAAGGGAGACAATAAAGGCTAATCTTATCTTAATCTTAATGGAGAGATTGAAGAATGGGAGTTATGTGATCGAATTTCCGAGAACCAGTTAAAAGACGAGCAGCAGCGTTTTGGACTAGCTGAAGACGGAAAAGTAAGGCTTTGTTGAGACCTGAGTATAAGGCTTTGCAATAATCTAACCGTGTCGAGATAAAAGCATGGATTAAAATTTCAAAATTATGACGAGATAAAAGCGATTTTACTTTGGGAAGTTGCCTCACCTGATAAAAACTGGTCTTTATGACTGCTCTTATTTGGGCATCAAGTTTCAAACCAGAGTCAAATTTAACACCCAGGTTTGTGACAACAGGGTTTATTGCCTTAGTCAAGGAGCCCAACTCAGGAGGAATAACAGCAGTTGAATCACCAGGAGTAAGGAACACAACTTCAGTTTTATTCTCATTAAAATGGAGAAAATTACAACACATCCATGCTTTCACCTCACTAAAACAATCTAAAAGGTCCTTTAACTGCTTCAGAAGCACATAAATTTGGCAGTCATCCACATAAAAATGGAAAGACACCTTGTATTTACGTAGAATTGACCCCAGAGGCAGTAGGTAAAGGGAAAATAACAAAGGTCCAAGGACTGACCCTTGAGGAACTCCACATATCAATGGAGCAGAAGACGACACAGCCTCCCCAACTTGAATTGAAAATCTTCTGTTGGACAAGTAGGATCTAAACCAGGACAGAGCCAAGCCCCTAATGCCCACCCAGTTTTCCAAGCGAGACAAGAGAATCTGGTGGTCCACTGTATCAAATGCTGCAGTAAGGTCCAATAACAGCAGAGCAACAGTGTCTCCAGAGTCTCAGGCCAGAAGAATGTCATTAAATACTCTCAGCAGAGCAGTCTCTGTACTATGGCCTTTTTTGAATCCAGACTGGAAAACTTCAAAGATTGAATTTTCATTTAAGAAAGAATCAGAGGCAGCTTAGAAATTGGCCTGTAGTTTGAGAGCTCAGTGTGATCCAGGCCAAGTTTCTTTATCAATGGCTGAACAACTGCATGTTTAAAACTAGAAGGTACAAGTCCATTGAGAAGGCAAGCATTAATAATATCTAGGACATTTTTTAATTTATTTATTTTATTTAACCTTTATTTAACCAGGAAAAAAGACTCATTGAGATTAAAAATCTCTTTTACAGGAGCATCCTGGCCAAGACAGGCAGCAGTTCAGTTACATGTCGGTTACAGGTCACTTTCAAAACACAACACACACACAATTGATAAAGTTTTACAGTTCAGACATCACAGTTTCTAGATAAAAATGTCAAACTATTTCACAATAAATACAACATAATCAGGAATAGCAGCTACATACAGATGTTGCAGCATCCCGGTCAGTTAAATTTTTTTTTAAAAGATTCTAAGGAGACCAGCTCACTCAGTTACAAGACATAAGGGGCCAATGTGGGGAACACTTCTTTAAAAAGACGAGGGGGAATAACATCGGTGGGAGAGCCCGTAGGCTTGATCTGACCAACCACTTTTTCTATAAATGACAAAGTAACAGGCTCAAACAGATGAAAGACAGCAGTACAGGTTACAGCTATATCAGGCTCGTTTAGAGGAGGACTAATAAGGGCCCTAGTAGTCTGCACCTTATTAATAAAAAATTATAAAAACTCCTCACACAATTTGGATGGGTCATCAGGACTGGGTTGTGGGAGTGAGAATTGATTTAACAGTTTTAAAAAGCACACGAGGGTTGTGGCTGTTAGAATAAATTATCTCTGAAAAGTACCTGGCCCTAGCTGATTTCACTAGTTTTTGATACCGATGCCAACTGTTTCTCAACATCTGAAAGGAAATTTGCAGCTTATCCCCTTTCCACTTTCTCTCCTCCCTCCTGCACTCGCGCCTGGCAGCACACGTAACGTCAGTCAGCCAGGGCTCTGATTTAGGTTTAGACAACCTGGATTTTATAGGGGCTACAGAATCTAACGCAGCTTTACACGCAGAGGTAAACGCATCACAGAGTACATCAACAGATGGATCATTACCTGTGAAATAATTTACATTAAAAGCAGAAGAGAAATGCACAGCAGTAGATGAATTAATCACGCGACTACTGCGCACAGAGCCGCACGGTTTGTTCAAGGTACAAGACAGAGGGATCTCAAACAGAACCGGCAAATGATCAGAGAAAGATGCATCACAAATCTCAACACTGGCAACAGTAAAACCATAGGTCAGAACAAGATCGAGAGTGTGCCCAAGCTCGTGTGTGGGGCCGGTTACACACTGAACAAAATTAAAACAGTCAATCAAACTTAAAAAGTCTTTTGACAGTGGCTTTTCAGGACAACAAACGTGAATGTTTATGTCCCCTGCAATAAGGATACGATCATAGATCGCCACAAATTCAGTCAGGAACTCTGAAAAGTCATTAATAAAATCCTTGTTGTATTTGGGTGGGCGATAAACTATTGCGCACAACAACGGAGGCGCAGCGCTCACATCAAACAGGATCACCTCAAAGCTGCTGAATGACACAGCGGGTACGAGCTCCTTACACTTAAAAGTATTCTTAAAATAGTTGCTAGACCTCCTCCACGGCCTGATATCTAGGGGAGTTAAAGTACAAACAATCCGAAGGCAATAGTTCACAAATGGCACTCAACTCACCCACAGTCATCCATGTTTCTGTTACGCACAAGAAGTCCAATCCGTGCGACTCACATAAATCCTTAAGTATAAAAGTTTTGTTCGCTAGCGATCTAGCATTCACCAGGGCAAACCGAGCAGGAGCCGGCGTGTTAGCTGCTAGAGCGGTAGCCCGAGCTAGATTCAACCCGCGCAAACCGAGGTGAGTAGCCGGGACACGAAGGGAGCGAGGCCCATCGCCGGTGCCAGCCAAAGGCACCAAATGGGGGCCGATCGGGTCCAAAGAACGCCACGGACAGGAGCGGTGATAATCCGAGAATATCCCAGGAGATGTCCGTGCAGAACGTGCCAGCCAAGCCTTCAGCTTCACCAGCCTGCCCCCGCGCTTTCCCCGGCGTCTGGGGCGCACTCTGCGCGCAGGAGGAGCTGGCACACGGCGCAGGTAAGCCGGTACAGTAATCCCTCGTTTATCGCGGGGGTTTGGTTCCAGAAATAGCCCGCAATAAGTGAAATCCGCGAAGTAGGACAACTTTATATTTTACAATTATTCTACATGTTTTAAGGCTGTAAACGCCTCACCACACACATTCTACACCTTTCTCAGACTGGAATTAACATTTTCTCACATTTCTCTCTTGTTTAAACACTCAAACTGTCTTAGATTTTCATCAAAATGTATTACTAGAAGCGGGGGTGGGGGTGGGGGGGTGCGCTCGGACATGTGCACCGTCACGAAACAAGGCAAAGATTTAATCCCGGTTTAGACCTGGCCTAGTCCTGGTTTAGACCTGGCCTAGTCCTGGTTTAGTCCTGGTTTAGTCCTGGTCTAGTTCCGGTCTAGTCCCTGTTTAGTCCAGGGCCAGTCCAGGTTTAGACCTGGTCTAGACTTGGTTTAGTTCTGGTCTAGACCTGGTTTAGTCCAGGTTTAGACCTGTTCTAGACCTGGTTTAGTTCTGGTCTAGACCTGGTTGAGTCCATGTTTAGTCCTGGTCTAGTCTCTTAGCCAATCAGGATGCAGGACACAATGTTACACTATAAAAAAAATGTTACACTATAAAAAAAATTGGGAAAAAAAAATTTGAAAAAAAAAAAAAATCTGTGAAACAGCAAGACTGCGAAAAGTGAACCACGATAGAGCGAGGGTTCACTGTATCCCCGAAAGGAGTGGAGGGCAGAATGTTCCTCCTCCATCATGCTTAAAGTCACAAATTTGGGTCGGAGATCCAGAAGTGTTTGGCGATTATACAACAGCAGAGATTTGACATTTACCATGACAATTGACAGAACCACCAAAAACACAAGCAGAGTACGCAGAGACAGACGGCAGGCCACACACACCGGCACCATCTTGTCCCTCAGCTGGCCTGGGAATGCCTTGGGGTCCCCCCAGAAGAGCTGGAGGTGTCCGGGGTGAAGGAAGTCTGGGAGTCCCTGCTTGGACTGATGAATGATTTTAATGTGAAGTACTTTAGTCACCTTGAATGTTGTAAAGGGCTCTATAAATAAATGTGATTGATTGAACACCTCGGATACAAGGGTTCTGTGACCTGCTGCAGACTGGGACAAAATTCTCTGTGCATGTTCAGTAAATGTAGTGCCTGTTAGCGTCACTACTTCCTGTCTAACTGTATCTCCATGGGCTTTTTGCCGAGTCACACTAAAATGAAGAAATATTTAAAGATAAGACAGGGGCACCGAGCTGAGGGTTGGCGTCACTTCACAAATGTGCTGTAAACTTCACCAGACACACTTCTTCTAGAAAGGTCTGCGTCTCAATACTGATGCTAATGATAGTTTTCATTTTGAGGTCTAATGAAAACTAAAATAACATGACAAAAATTACCTACTGTACATATAAAGACAATTATGCAGTTATTACATTACATTTTAATTGGTGAGGCTGACGGATTATACTATTATATTTTATTATCATTAGCTTTGTTTGCTAGCCAGCCCAACCCATTCAGTTCCTAAGAAGTCGCCTCTGATCGACTTGATTCTAACGAAATCTCAAAATATCATACGGCTGTGTTTGCAAATGAAACTGCGTCACTGTTTCAAGGAAAATAACCAAATCACAATTCATCATCACACAAGATAAGGCAGTTTCATGAGGCAGTCTTTGTTCTGTATGTATCTGCAACATGATGATGCAAATGGTCGACACGGCCTGCAGTTATTTCCATAATGGACCGAGTACCGTCCTGGATAAACATGCACCTTTGTTTAGCTCAGACGTGGCCCATTGGATCATTGTAGAATCTGCTTTCCCATTTGAACCTTGAGAACCATACAGCCCCTTTAAGTTATGAGGGGCCTCTGTATTTGAATCTGGCCCGAGAGAACCCTAAATCTAAGAACGTCTGGAAATGTTTAAGTCTGTATCTCGGACATACAGAAGTAGTGTGTTTACAGTGGGCAAACCTTTGTTCGGGGCGTTCTCCTTTGATTAGCGTCGAGGCACCCAGGCCCTCTGTCTGGAATTAGCTTATACTCGATTTTTGTAATAAATAGTATTCACACTAACAGAGCCTGGTTTTTGGATTCTTCCTACAACATCCCACCTGTGCCCAACCCAAGCCGGTGAGAAACGACATCATTTCATTAAACACACAGCAGAAGGTCTAAATAACCTGTTATAGAAGATAATACACTTCCTGAATGAAAATAAATCAGATCTGAACTGTGACTGTGCACTTTTTTTTAACCATTTATGACAGGGTTCTAGGCATCGTCCTCTCACTCTCACGTTTCTGTTGAAAATCAAACACCTCAGCAGGACCATCACTGAGGATCTTGCCAACCAGTGACCTAAGCCAGCTTGATGGATGAATCCACCTCTGAGTCTCCACTGCTTCCTCCTCGGACATGATGGTGGGATTGAGGAGATCCTCCTCCTTCCACCGTCCAACAATATCCCCACTTGAGGTCAACAGCCCTCCACCTGCTCTGTAAACAGTGTTGGTGAAGCCGTCTGATGCACATGCAGCAGAAAACCAGAATGTTTTTGTGAACATGACACTAGTAAGTAAACACAGGAAGTGAGTTTTGTACCAAGCTAACAGTGTGAGGTGATGTTTACGCACACTGAGAAGCACCTTTTAATTCGCACTCTAGGCTAAGCCCATCAATTGTGTTTTATTCAACTATAATCCAGAGTCTATTTTTAGGTCTAGTTTTAAATCCTAGGCCATTATTTATTTATTTATTTATTATATTGTTCTGTTGCATGTTACTTTTTCGTGCTGTTCTTGATCTGTGCGTTGCAACACTGGAATTTCCCCACTGTGGGACTAATAAAGGCATATCTTATCTTATCTTATCTTATCTTACTGTAATTTATTGAATTATATGCTACGATTGTATAGATACTAAATTGTTTTTATGTTTGTGACCATAACACATGTACTAAATTGTCTAATATCTGCAACTGCAACACATTTTCTATTGTCTGCTGTATCTTTATGTCTGGGACTGTGGATGGAAATTAGCGCTGTGCCAAATCCGGCATATTTACACCGGTTTGTGTGATCTTATACAAATTGTGCGTTCATTAATATGCATTGTCCCTTCCAAATAAATGAATAAATAAATAAATAAAGAAGAGATGTGTCCACCTGTTTAAGATGACCATAGGTAAAACAGTAGCAGTAGTCTGGATCATGTGTTTTCTCTAAAGCTAACTCAATTTAATTGTTTATCACTGCTAAAATGCAACAAACCTGTGAACCTATAACTGAATCTGTTTATATTTCCTTTGGTCTCTTGTTATGGCAGTCACTCTAATAAAAACTCTCTAACTCATTCTGTTTCTCAGTTGGGTAAAAGGTCCAGTAAAGTGATTGGAGATCCCCGGCATCACCCTGAGTCCTTGTACTCCAGGCAGCTCCTTCCATCTGGGCAAAGGTCCCTGGTCTCTAGATGCAAAACTAAGCGTTTAAAAACTGCTTTATCCCAGCAGCTGTTTATTGGCTAAAAGCTGTAAATGACTCCTTCATTCTTCATGTTTTTCTTTTATTGACATCTGTAGCACACACTGGAGGGACTATGTCTCTGAGCCGGCCTGGAAACACCTCACGACCCCCTGGAAGAGCTAGAGCAAGAGTGTGTGGAAAGGGAAGTCTGGAACTCTACTCAAACTGCTGCCTCCAGGACCTCGCCCCGGTGCGGTAAAGTGGAAGAAAATGGATGGATGTAATACTTTAATTTGTTTATAGTGTTTTTGTTTGTAAAACCAGTTCTACCTGTGGGTATAAATAAAGTTATTTCCCTAGACAGTCTCAGCTGTGCCCTTTGAAATGGCCAATTATTCTGCTACCTGATACAGCTGTAAGTCCTCAAACACACACCTGTTTTACATAAAGTCAAAACAGAGTCAAACCGTCAACTATAAATATCCTCAACAAGAGTTCAACGAGGATTACAACACCAAGAAGATTCAATCATGGAGACACTCTTTCTGCTCATAGTGGGATCATTAGGTGAGTACTGCATCTGATTATCACAGGTTTTCTATCAAATATTTAAATTAAATAAAACTGGTGGCCCATATTTGTAACTTACTTTAAATAAATGATCTTTAAGTCTTTATTTGTCGCACTTTCTCTTGTGCCATTGCATCCATAGATTTATGTGAATTCTCAAAATGCATTTCACTCCCATGGGGACATAAACATCACCTTTAATGTAGCTCCAACACACACCGAATGTGACAGTTTTGTACATAACAAGATTTCGACAGATTGTACAGAAGGATTTTGATATCTAATTTTAAGCCTGATTTATCAAAGATTAAACTAAACGTTTATGATGAGAAAACAACATTATATATAATAGATCAGCCGATTCCGATTAGTAAATGAGAAGACTGGTCTAACAGTGGTCCTGCTCCTCTCTCAGCCCTGGCTCCAGTCTCATCTCGACAGTT
The DNA here is from genome assembly GCA_036785185.1 of Paratrypauchen microcephalus. Classification (NCBI taxonomy): domain Eukaryota; kingdom Metazoa; phylum Chordata; class Actinopteri; order Gobiiformes; family Gobiidae; genus Paratrypauchen; species Paratrypauchen microcephalus. The sequence goes on from JAVJIX010000395.1 coordinate 128,303, forward strand.
CGTCTTTGTCTATGAGCTGAAGACCCAGAAGGAGGCACGGAGCTACTGCAGACAGAACTACACCGACCTGGCCTCTGTGGAGAACATGGAGGACGTACGCACCCTAAACCAGACAGCAGACCGGAGTATACGGCAGCAGCTCCAGCCTCCAGACGTAGTCCTCACCCTAAACCAGACAGCAGACCGGAGTATACTGCAGCAGCTCCAGCCTCCAGACGGAGTCCTCTATGTAAGTGTAGAGACATTAGTGGTCCTGGTGCTGGGGTGGATGTAGCAGTGGTCAAATTAGTAGTACTGGTGATATCAGTAAAACTGTTCTAAAAGTTGTAGCAGAAACCCATGAATGACGGCCTCCTGAGCGGCACCAAAAGGGCAGACAGATGTACTGACCTGACACACACAGTGTGTTCAGTCGTATTTTAAAGACTTGAGAGTACAGATGTTGTGTGGTCCATGTTAACAGAGTGCCTGGATCGGGCTGTATGATGACGTCAACACTTGGAGCTGGTCCCTGTCAGACCCGGACTACTACAGCGACGGCCAGGAGAACTACAGGAACTGGAGTCCTTGGAAGCCAAATAACAGGGGCGCAAACCAGTTCTGTGTCAAGATGAGTTCGACCGGACTCTGGTTTGACTACTGGTGTACCTACAAATATCCGGCCATCTGTGTGGATCTGACAGGTGAGACTATGGGCTGATTCCACCTCATGCAGCTCCACTTCACCATGACCCCACAGTACTGACACACCCACTGTAGAGAGTGAGAGAGTGCAGCGCTGGTGCTCCTCCACCGTGCTCACATAGACCAACCATACACCAACTCTCTTTTATTCTGGGCCGGTGTCCGACCAGATCCAGCTCCACAGTTCAGAATGAACCAAACAGGAAAGAGAACAACATCTGGATTTACAAAGTAAACACACTCCGCACATGCTTTATTTCCATCAGATCACTAACACAGTAGTTCTGTGGTGCAGCACAAAGGAGCGGGGCTGCATGATGTGGAACCAGCCGTGAGGCCGGTATTGTGCTTAATACGATCTAATAAACAAATAAATGCAGCCTTTCATTTTAACTGTGATGAATGATGCTGCAATAATTTAAGATTAAGATCTTAAATTAAGATGAATCCTTTATTGGTCTCACACACAGTGACACACAGGAGAAATCTGACTTCTGCATTTGACCCATCCTTTTCAGGAGCAGTGAGCAGCCATCTTTTGGCACCCAGGGGGCAGTACCGTGAAGGGTCTTGCTCATTGCCACGGGGGATTTGAACTCAGGTTCCCCCGGGGCTAACCAGCCGGTTAGCTACACACCAAACTCAGATAGACATTTATATGCATTTTACTGTCTTCTTATTATATAAAAACTTCTATTAAGACAAATTGTAAAAAGTTAAATAGCTTATTTGCCTGACATGTTTCAGGAAAACACAACATCAGCACAATAATAAAACTACACACCAAACTCAGACAATTCAGCTACAAGATTCCATGTAAAACGTGCAATAAAACAAACATTGGGGGGACGAGAAGAACATTCAACACAAGAAAAAAGGAACACAAAAAGGAGTGTGAGAAGGGAACTAAAACACGGCGAACAAGATCTGAGAAAGAAAAGACAACGTAAAAAAAACTAAAGTCCACAATATCCAACCATCGTAAAAGGGGAAACCATGTCATGGACTGGGCTAAAACAGGACCAGAGGAGCACAAATACAAAGATTGATACGAGAGGGTACTGAAATTGCTTAAATATGCAATGTGGCTTATTATAATACTTTATACTACTTTCTACAGCATTGACTTGTCATTTCTTTTAGCACAGCTTTAAATAATTTAAATAAATAGAGACAATTCCACCCTTTGTTGGTCCTGACATATAGTAATAAAAAGAACCAGCAGATGGCGCTAAGCCTGTATCTGATGCTACACTGAAAGTCGTTTGGGCCAAAAACAAAGTCGCTGCACTGATGTGGTCACATGTTCTGTGTCGCTCTGCTCAAACATGTGAATGAAACTAAACTAAGAAAAGAGATTCAATTTAAAAAATGTAATGATCACAAATCTAAGAAAAAAATAATCATGTCAATTAACCACATTTAAAAAGACACCTTAGTTAATTGCAGTTAATCTCGACTAATCACATTATTTTCATAACTATAATGTGCCAAATTGTCAGTTTAGATAAATGACATACTGTAAAACATTGAATAAGGTTAACAGTTCTTTAACAGGTCTGACAAAGCTGTACAAACAGCATGTGACATAGACCTATGAAAGACTCAAATTAGCCTCCATTTTATGCCATAGCACAATAAAAAGTTGAACTAGGCCTACACATGTGTCGTCCATTTATCTGTTCCTCATGTCCAAACGAGCAGGTGCTGCTCTGCCTGTCAATCATAAGGTCTTTGATGGGGAGGCTGGTCTAACCTCCGTGTGGACTCACAGAACCACTGGTTTAATGAGAACCAGAAAAAACATTCACCCAAATAGTTAACACATTAATTTTCCCAAACACAGCTCCAGGTACAGTACATACATGAGGATACCACACATCAACCAGGTTAAAAGCTCATAATATTGTTGTCTTGGATCCAGACTAGTTCTCTCTGCATGTTCTTTGTATTTTCTGTACATATATTTCTCTGTACTGTGTTATCTGCTGTGTCTCAAGCCAAACTCAGCCGTACATTCAGGTTTGGATATTTCAGTGGCATGTTTGAGCCAGAGGGATAATGTATAAAATATACAGATATTAGGGATCATTCTGGATTTTACAGACAAGAAATCTCACAGTTAAACAGCAAATTGTACCACAGACTTCTGTCCTCCAGTTCAGTGTGAAACGATGGGGATTCTAGGATGTCGTGATGTCACAGAAATGTCTCAGAGTAAATGCATACAGGCCTTAACTTATTCTAACTCACTGTTTATGTGTTACGTCCCAGGATCCTCAGAGACCTTTGTGTACACTACTGCCTCCTTCACCTGGGAGGAGGCTCAGCGGTACTGCAGGCTGCACCACACAGACCTGGCCAGTGTGAAAAATGCAGCCCAGAACGACCAGATCCGGGCCCTGATCCCCTCCGGGACCTTGGCCTGGATCGGCCTCAGGAGGCAGTCCTGGAGGTGGCTGGACGGAAACAACTTCACTTTCTCCTACTGGAGAACCCAAGACCCAGTGCAGCCTGATAACGCTGAAATACACGAACAATGTGTCGTGGCAAACTTTGAGTTTGAGTCTGAAGGAAGATGGGAGGACTCAAACTGTGACAAGATGAGACCTTTTATCTGTTACTGGCCTGGTGTGTATCCTGTTGTTCTTCAAAATATGAGTTGAAATGACTTGGATTCTTGAATTTCACTGATCAAAGGCCCAAATTTGTTTCCATCAATTTGAGCAAAACAGAAAAACAAAAATTAACCTACTGTAAAACTGAAGTCATTTCAACTCAAGAAGATAATTGTAAATAAAACGTATTATTATTATTACTATTATTATTATTATTATTATTATTATTATTATTACTATTATTATTATTATTATTATTATTATTATTATTGTACACCAACTACTAACTGCACAATTATTGAATCATTTCTTCTTTTGTTTCAATGAAGGAAAACAAGCTCAAAATACAGCAAAACGCAAACGGTGCAAATCCAAATGACCCTGTGGTGCTTGAACAACTGCTCCAGCAGGTGAGTCACACTAGTGGCACGTAAAGGCCGGGTTCATCTGTATTAAAGGAGACATATTGTGCAAAATTGACTTTTCAGAACTTTGAATCATGTTACAGTGGTTTTTACCCTCTCAAAGTTGTATTTAGAGTGATTCATGCATGTTTGACTAACGTTTACACATATATGTATAAGACGTCAATGCTCTGATCAACCCCCACCACCGGTACATGCTCGTGTTGTCAGGATATTCAAATTTCAAACTCTATTTCAATACTAATACTTTTTAGCAAAGCTCAAATTTTGTTTTACAACATTGTTGAAAATAACAGTCTGTTATCTAAAAAAGTGTTTTTTATTATCATTGTGGCACCAGAATCAGAATATTGAGTATCGAGTCTAGTCCTTAGTGTCAAAATCAAGTTTAAAATTGTAGTATTGTGACATCACTAGGTGGGGGCAGGGGAAAATGAGCTCCCACTGGGCTCTGCAATTTTCCAACCAGGAAATCAGCCAACTTGTTTCTTCTTTGTTTTACGTTGATATTGTGACTGGAAATGTGCAAATTATAACATAAAGATCCACCCGTGTCAAAGATTATAAATATATAGCAGAAACAAGCACAGTCTGTCTTCTTTAATATCTAACACACAATGAATTTAAGTGTTCTAAATTATGATTTTAATGTATTCATTTTTTTTAGATCGCACTGCACGTGTGGAGAGCCAACACCACTGAGCTGCTCAAACTCAGCTTATATAAAGACGCCAACGGAAATTTATTTAACAAAACAACCACCCTGTAAAAATGTACTGAGAACTAGAGATGAACTAATGAACCACATACAGAGCATCGAAAAACAGAGAAAAAATCTAAAATTCTGTGTCTCAAAATTAGAACAGTGTTAAAAAGTTCAATATTGGGAAGTCGCGTGTCACACTCTAATCAGCTCATTAACTGAACACACCTGCAAAGGTTTCCTGAGCCTTTAAATGGTCTCTCAGTCTGGGGCAGTGGGTACACAATCACTGACACCCTCCACAAGGAGAAAGACACAAAAGGTCACAGAGTGCTGTATCCAAACATGTTCAGAAAAACTTGAGTGGAAGATAAAAATGTGGTCGGAAAAGGTGCATCAGTGAAAGGGACGACCGCAGCCTTGAGAGGATCGTCGAGCATCTTCCACTCAAGAATTTCTCAGCGTTATCTTAATAGTAATTTTGGTTGTGTTCTCCTGTGTGATTCTCTGCATTTTTAAATGGTTCAATAAGATGATGACTGCACACTACCTGTAAACAGAACTTTTGCCCCAACACCAGACCCAGATTCTGATGACGATGAGTCAAACAGCTCAGACTCAAATTAAGTAAGGTGTGACATGGATGGTGCACTGCTATTAACGGGCGCCTTAAATCTTTTCCATTATACTCATATTAATTGATTATGTTCATTAATTTGTGGTGTTTATCATTTTATTTTTCTAAGCTTTCAGCTTTAGCTACATTCTTGGTGCTCTCAGCCACAAAAACAGCTGCATCTTTTTCTCCACTGTTTATGTCAAATTTGCTTTTTGGTTGATTAAGAATAAAATGTGATTTTATTATTATCAAGAGGGGGGATTGTAATGGAAATCTACATAACTGTTCATGTAATCAATAAAGGTCTGATATAAGTTGGCTTTGTGATTTCTAATGAAATGTGGTGTTTCGACTCGCCACATGTAATCTCTTTGTTAATCAGTTTTAAACTTCAGTTATCTGTGAAGAGGGCCTCTTAGAGGCCTCTTGTTGTCACATAATATCCCCCGAGGGGGTATAAAAACAAAGATGGTAAATCAAATAAAATCTTAAACTGCAAACAAGAGTAACTTAAAAAGTAGTGGTTTTCAGGAAAAACCTCACGAGCTACTGCACCCTGCTGCCCTCTCTGAGGCGCTCAGGGTGTGGGGGAAAAATGTTGTGTACAAGAAGAGCATGAGCAGACTCTACTTCCTAAGAGACTTCAGGTATTTCAATGTGTGCAGTGAGTTACTGCAGATCTACTGTGGAGGCCAGCGCCCTGGACTCTGCTGTGGTTCTGCTGGAGGAGCAGCACCAGTAAAAGGGACATTGGACGGATTGACACTGGACAAACTGCTCTCCATCATGGATATATATATATATATATATATATATATATATATATACATATATATAAAATGTGCTCCAACCACCTTACACAGTGGTTGGTCTCTCTCACTCATCCAGCTCAGGTCCTCTCCAGAGGCCTGGGAGCTTGAGAGTTCTGCAGTATCTTTGCTGTTCCTGTGCTGCACTTTTCTGGACTGAGATGTCTGATGTTTCTCCTGGATCTGCTGTAACCTCCTCCAGTTTGGGGGTTACAGCCCCGAGTGCTCCGATCACCACGGGCACCACTGATGCCTTCACCTTCCAGGCCTTCTCCAGCTCTTCACTAGAATCTTTTCGATAATTTCAGCCCTGGAATTTGCCATCTCTACTAAACAAAAGGTAAAAGGTGACTGTTAACTTGAAAACTACCACTTCATGACATCAAAGGGTGGAACAGAGCATTTTCAGCTTTATAGATGTGGACAGACTAATGCAAGGTAACTTATGTGTGAGTGAAACAAAACACGACTCCAGATATGTTTTTGATGTGGTAACAGCATTCTAGCATGCCTTAAAGCTCACAAGAGTCCATTTTGTGTAATATTGGACCTTTAAACGCCAAGTCACACATGATAATGCATTTGACCTACTCGTCAGTGTCACTGGGGCAAATGTAGAGTCTTGCCACCTCCTGATCTTGATCTTGAAGATCTTTACTTATTCATGGGTTTCAGATTCTGGTTAGATGACTTTTTAAAGAGTCTGTACTACGTATATTGTATTATAGCAAAATAAGTCTGCATCTATTATGAAGCATTTTATTGATACTTTGCAATGAAGTCGTGTCAGGGATTTTCTACACATGTATCTATGGTGATAATATTCAGGTGTTACCATGGTGACACAATGCACACATTAGCAAACACTGACAAAAAAAAGTCTAAAAACTCAAGAAAAAATACAACATGGATTTAAAGTCTAACTTGAGGAACAGAGCGTAAGACAGTGCAGTGCCTCGAGTTTCACTCTCCCAGGGAATGTTGATTACATCAGCTGCAAAGTATCAGTTGTTTGGGAATCAGGACCTCGCAGATCATTTCAGCCAGAGTTAGTTATGAATGTTGCTACAGACCGAGAGAGAGAGAGAAAGAGAGGGAGAGAGAAAGAGAGGGAGAGAGAGACAGAGACAGAGAGAGACAGAGAAAGAGGCTGCAGACCTATAACCCCCTGTCAGAAAGAGAAAGAGACAGACAGAAAGAGAGAGAGAGACAGAGAGAGAGACAGAGAGAGAGAGCGAGAGAGAGAGCAAGAGAAAAAAGAAAAGAGAAAGAGAGAGAATGAAAGAGAGAGAGAGAACGATAGAAAGAGACAGAGGCTGCAGACCTATAACCCCCTGTCAGAGAGAGAGAGAGAGAGAGAGAGAGAGAGAGAAGAGAGAAAGAGAGAGAGAGAGAGAGATAAAGAGAAGAGGCTGCAGACTGAGAACCCTCCTGTCAGAGAGAGAGAGACTGCAGACCTATAAACCCCCATCAGAGAGAGAAAGAGAGAGACAGAAAGAAAGAGACAGAAAGAGAGAGACAGAAAGAGACAGTAAGAGAGAGAGAGAGAAAGAGAAAAGAGAGAATGAGAGAGAGAAAGAGAAGAGGCTGCAGACTGAGAACCCTCCTGTCAAAGAGAGAAAGAGAGTGAGAGAGAGAGAGAGAGAGAGAGAGAAAGAGAGAGAGAGAGAGAGAGGCTGCAGACCTATAACTCCCCCGTCAGAGAGAAAGAGAGTGAGAGAAAGAAAGAGACAGAAAGAGAGAGACAGAAAGAGAGAGAGAGAGAGGCTGCAGACCTATAACTCCCCCCGTCAGAGAGAGAAAGAGAGAGACAGAAAGAGAGAGACAGAAAGAGAGAGAGAGATAAAGAGAAAAAGAGAGAGAGTGAGAGAGAGAGAGAGAGAGAGAGAGACAGAGAGCAAATGAGAGAGAGAAAGAGAAGAGGCTGCAGACTGAGAACCCTCCTGTCAGAGAGAGAGAAAGAGAGAGACAGAAAGAGACAGTAAGAGAGAGAGAGAGAAAGAGAAAAGAGACAGAGAGAGAGAGAGAGAGAGAGAGAGAGAGGCTGCAGACCTATAACTCCCCCCGTCAGAGAGAGAAAGAGAGTGACAGAAAGAGACAGTAAGAGAGAGAGAGAGAGAGAAAGAGAAAGAGAAAAGAGAGAATGAGAGAGAGAAAGAGGCTGCAGACTGAGAACCCTCCTGTCAAAGAGAGGAAAGAGAGTGAGTGAGTGAGAGAGAGAGACAGAGAGAGAGAAAGAGAGAGAGAGAGAGAGAGAGAGAGAGAGAGGGAGAGAGAGAAAGAGACAGAGAAAGAGACTGCAGACTGAGAACCCTCCTGTCAGAGAGAGAGAGAGAGAGAGAGAGAGAGAGAGAGAGAGAGAGAGAGAGAGAGAGAGAGAGAGAGAGAGAGAGAGAGAAAAGAGAAAGAAGACACAGAGAGAGAAAGACAGACTTTTAAAATACATTTATTATTATATTAAAATATCAGCACTCCAACATGATCAAGCCACAGACACCAAACAAAGGGAAACTCCTCCTAAAAGTCCAGTACTAGTTGCCCCTCCCTCAGCTCACACAGGGCTGACCCCACTGTCCACACGGCTTGAAAGTCTCCCAGCTCTCCCACCAGTGAGCTGTAGCTGTGCTCCAGTCTGAGGCCTTCACCAGACGCCTCAGCAGAAGTTCAGGGTCTGTACATCCTGTCCCAGCTCTACAGTTTCTTCTTGTGAGCCAAATACTCAGCTTCGCCTGCCCCAGGACGAAGCTGACCAGCCCCACAGTCCGGCGCCGCGCTGCACTGTACCGCGGTCCCAACACAAACAGCTCCCTGGTGAGGTCTTGGCCCAACCTCTGGAGCCAGTGTCCCACTGTGGCAAAGAGAGGATGGAGGCGAGGACAGGACAGCCACAGATGCTCCAGTGTCTCCTCAGCGGGACAGAAGGCACACTGACGGGCTGTGCTCGGGTCAAAGTGGGCCACATGTCTGTTTGTGGCCACAGCCCCATGCACCACCCTCCACTGGAGGTCAGCGCATCGCTTCTCCGTAGGAGGGCAGTACAGGGACCTCCAGCTGTCTTTGGGAGATGACCCTGGGGCCAACACACCTGACCACCTGCTCTCAGACGCGGCAACCAGCTCCACTCTGTGGCGGACTTTTACGGCAGTGATGTACAGGTCCTTCTTAACCACTGTAGCCAGATCTGACAGGGCTGGGAACGTCACCGCTCCAGATGGTTCCTCCTGTGCTCCTAAGGCCTGCACACACAGTGAAAGTTCAGATGGTGGGCAGGTAGGTGGGCTCTGTATGTGCCCAGAGCTTCTCTGAACCGAGCCGGGAGTCCACTCTGCACCTCCTGCAGCAGTCTCTGCACCACTCGCTCAGACCTCACCCCTGTCTCCTGGCTGAGCTGAGCAGCGGTCTTCCACCCTCTGTCAGTCCTCAGATGGGCCAGCCGGGTCAGTCCAGCAGTCACAAATGCCTGCCTCAGCTGAGGGGACTCCAGCAGGGTGCTCCTCACCACAGGGTTGTGGTGGAGCGGCTCTTCTCCTCCACGATCGTATGGCTCCTCCCGTGAAAAGGACAACACAGAGTGCCAGGCTTTCAGCACTGAGCGGTAAAAAGCTGTAGTCCCCGACATGTCCACACCGCTCAGGTCTGTGAGGAACAGATGTTTATCGTAGTCCAGCCCCCCCACTCCATGAAGCAGGACAGCTGCCAGCTCTGTCCACAGCTGCTGTGGGCCGTACAGCAGACGCTGCACAGTCTGCAGACGCAGAGCCGCCAACCGACTCGCCAGGTCTATCAGCCCCTGTCCTCCTTCGTCCACAGGCAGGTAGAGGACCGCTGCTTTGAGCCAGTGGAAGCCCCCCCAGAAGAAGTCCACCAGTTTCCTTTGAATGTTCACCACCACAGAGTCTGGAGGCTGCAGGACAGTGAAGCGGTGCCACAGACAGGAGGCTGCCAGAGTGTTGACCACCAGAGCCCTCCCCCTGTACAACAGCTGGGGCTGGACCCAAGTCCACCGAGACAATCGGGCACTCACCTTTTCCACAAGCCCCTCCCAGTTCTTGCCCTGGAATTGTTCATTCCCCAGGAACACTCCCAGGTACTTGATCCCCTCGGAGCTCCACTGCACTCCCCCGGGAAGGACGGGCCTCACCTGGTCGACCCACCGCCCGAGAAGGAACCCCTCACTCTTGGTCCAGTTCACCTTCGCTGAGGAGGCGCGCTCGTACAGGGCCAACTTCTGTTCTAGCCTCCTCACATCCTCTTGTCCCGAGATGCAAACAGTGATGTCATCTGCGTACGCTGAAAGGTGGAGGGGCTGTGAGACCGGCTCTACCGTGAGACCTCTTAGCCCCCTCCTCAGCTGGTGAAGCAGAGGTTCCATCGCCAGAATATAAAGCATCCCCGAGAGCGGGCAGCCCTGCCGAATGCCCCTCTGCACCTGCACTGGCCGGCTCAACCCTCCCCCCACTCTCAGTAACACTGTGGCCCCTGTGTAAAGAGCTCCAATCCAGGCTGTGAACACTCCGGGAAAACCAAACGCCCTCATGGTGTGAGTGATCCACCCTGTCGAAAGCTTTCTCCTGGTCTAGCGAGAGGAGTCCAACGTCCAGCTTCCTCATTCTGGCCACTCCAATGAGGTCCCGAATGAGGAACAGACTGTCCCTGATGGTACAGCCAGGTATCGAGTAAGTCTGTGTGTAGTGGATTATTGAGTCCAAACTGTCCTTTAGCCGATTAGCGAGTACTTTTGCTAAGATCTTGTAGTCCGCACACAACAGGGAGACTGGTCTCCAGTTCTTTAAAACTGTTAAATCACCTTTCTTTGGTAAAAGTACTAAGACTGCTCTAGTACAGCTGGCAGGAAGTCGTCCTAACTGTAGTGCTGTGGTAAGAACATTATGCACATCAGACCCTAGCAGTGGCCAAAACTTTTATAGAAGTCTGGAGGGAGCCCGTCTATCCCCGGGGCCCGGCCACAGCTGAGCTGCTGTACGGCAGTGGACATCTCCTCCAGAGTGATGGGAGAGTCCAGAGCAGCTGCCTCAGATCCCTCCAGCTCTGGTAGGTCCTCCATGATCTGTCCCTGACTGGCTGCGTCACATTCACCAGCTCCAAACAGTTCAGAGTAGAAGGTTATGGCCTCCTGCCTCAAGAGTGAGGGATCAGAAGTCACCTCTCCGTTCGTCAGTCTCAGGTGCATCAGGTCAGTGTTAGTCCTTGTCCCTTTCTCCAGGTTGAAGAAGTATCGGGTCGGAGCATCTATGTCTGAGATGGCGGCCACTCTAGATCTCACCAACGCCCTTTTGGCCTTCTCATTCATAAACCTCCTCAGCGCTCCCTTCCTCTCAGACCACGTACTCCTGTTCCCTGACCCACTAATGACCCCATCCTCCAACACGGCCACTTCACTCTCCAGCTGTTCTAGACAGTCCCTCTCTCCCTTGTGCGAATTTGAAATGTACTGCTGAACAAAAAGTTTAATTTGGCTCTTTCCCACTTCCCACCACTTCAGAATGTTTACAAAGTCCCCCTTCCTGAGCCTCCATTGCTCCCAGAAAACCCCAAAGGCCCTGGCAAAAGCCTTATCCTGCAGCAGTTTTGCATTCAGGCACCAGTAGGGGCAGCGTCGAGCACGTCCCGGCACACACAGCTCTGTCATCACCAAATGATGGTCAGAAAACCCAATGGGGATAATATGGGATCTTTTAAGTCTATTGCAGTGTGTTTGGTTGATGTAAATCCTGTCGAGGCGAGCCGCACTCACGCTGCCCCCCCCTGGGCGAACCCATGAGTACTGACGTGCCACCGGGTGGCACTGTCGCCATGTGTCAGTCAGGTCGTTCTCTCTCACTACACTGTCCAGCAGAGCGGCGACTCTGGGGTGGGGCTCTACCGTGTTCCTGTCTGAAGGGTGTGTGGTGCAGTTCCAGTCCCCGCCCACTATGACCACAGAGGTATTGTTATAGTCCTTTAGCTGCCTGTTCAGTGTCTGCAGGAGCTGTGCTCGATGTACTGGTGAGTTGTGTGCGTATATGTTTATAAAAACAAGATGTGTGTCTCTGACTGTGCCCTGCACCACCTGCAGTCGCCCCCCCTCCACCTCCAGGTGAGTGGCCCCACCTAGACCCACCCGCTCTGAGACCAGGACGGCTACTCCTGCGCTCACATTAGAGCCATGGCTCATGAACACTGGCCCTGCCCACACCTTCCTCCACTCGGCCTCATTGTCTGTAGTGCTGTGTGTCTCCTGCAGAAAAAGTACATCTATGTGTTTCAGTTTCATTAGTTCGGCCACTGCTGCCCGTCTCTCCTGGTCTCTGCCCCCGTTTATGTTAAGTGTTCCTATTCTAAGGCTCCCCATGGAAAATAAGAAGACAAGAGGAAGATAGAAAAAACAGTAAACGTAGACAAGAAAAGAAGGGAGACAGCTATGTGCACCACCCATCATGACAGTATGACGTCCCCTTTCCCCTTCCTGTCCTTCTTAATGCGCCCGACTAATTTAGACAGTCTGAATCTCTTCTTTTGACTTAATTGATCAATGCCAACCTGCCTTTTTATTATCTTTACTGATCTCATAAAACCATCCAGATCAGGGAAGAAAGCTTCCACATCCACAGTTTTCCCATATGTGACATCCAAAAAGTCATTTACGTCTTTTAATGTGTAGGGAGGGGCTTCATCAGGCCCCGCCTCCTGTGAGAGATCTGACCCCTGTGACAGCGTGTCATCCGTGTCCTCATCCTCACCCTGCACCCTGTCCTCCCCAACCTGCACCCCGCCCCCCCCCCGCCCACTGCTACACCCTGGCTCCTCAGTGCTCTCAGCCTCAGCCCCGCGCTCTGGGGGCGGGGCGCTGGTTACAGCCTCCACCTGAGCTCCACTCTGCCTGTCTGCACTATTATCATCACTGTTCACTGGTGCCTCACTGGGCATTTCTTTATCAGTCTGAGCCTCCGCAGCCCCGGGCCTTCCGGGGCTGCGGAGGCTCAGACTGGGCATTTCTTTATCAGTCTGAGCCTCCGCAGCCCCGGAAGGCCCGGGCTGCTCATCCTGCTCTCTATTATGTGTCTGCTCGGTCCTCGGACCCGCAGCCTCCCGCTCGGACTCCCCGCCTCGGGGCTCTCGGTGCGGGCATGACGCGCGCTTATGCCCGAGGTCCCCACAATCAAAGCAGCGCATACTACCTGAGCTCACGTACAGCATGTAGTATCTGTTTTCATGTTTCACAGAGAATGACAGCTCCAGTGCTCCGCTGGGATCACTGATGTACATGAGGCACTGTCTTCTCAGTGACTGCACGTGCTGAAGTCTGGCGTCTTTACACCCCAGACGCACGGGTTTGAGTCCACTGGCCAACTTCCCAAAGCGCACCAACTCTTTTTCAATACTCTCATTAGAGATAAACGGGGGCACTCCCGACACTGTGACCCTCACAGACGGGACAAACAGCGGAGACACCACCACGAACTCATTCCCTAGGACTAAACCGGTCTCTACGAGGTCATGAACCAAGCGCACCTCACGCAGGAACACGACCACGGCCTTGTTCATGCGGGAGCCGTATATGATGTTAGCATGGCCCACCTGCTCCCCCAGGGCCAACAGCACCTGCTCCACTGTGAACCGGGGGTCAGACACGATCCTCACCCCGTGTTTCAGTGACAATGCACCCATTAGCAAACGCTGTCAAAAGAGTTTTAAGATGGTCTGGAAAGAAGACGAAAAAATGGATTCAAACGCATCGTCAGGAGTCTGTGATCAATAAGTCCTGTTTAGGTGTTGGATTTTCAACTACAAGACGGACTAACTGAAAAATTGCTGGCTAATACTGTCGAGCTTGTGACTGTTCTTTTAGGTGTGAGAGACTTGGTTTAAAAGCACAAATCAGCCCACATTTTGTAGTTCAAGCTAAAGCACTTCTTTATGGTCCGACTGTGTTAAAACAAAGCACTAAACAAAGCATGGAAAGAACAAAAACCAAGACCAAGCCAAGTCACACAACAGATCTGTGAAGAGGCGACCCTGCTCATGTTTTTTTTTAAGAAATAGAATCACCTGTAATTGAATAAATGCAAGAATGAAAAGTTTCAGGCAAAGCATTAAAATCTCGATGGGAAAAAATCAGATGACAGACTCTTAAACTTAAGCTATTGTGAGTATTGAAGCTTCAGACAGACCAGAGCCTACAGTTAGCATCACACGCCCAGGGAATGTTGATGACATCAGCTGCAAAGTATCAATAACGTGATTTGGAGAGCAGATTAGCATACAAAAGTGAAAAAAAAAAAACAAATCTGCTTTTGCTTTTTCTCCATGGAGATGTTACTGCTTTGCCTGGAATGTTTCACAGAGGTATTAAAGGTATTAAACATTTCTATCTTCATGGAGATTAAACCAGACCAAGACCAACCAGACCCCCAGATCTCTGGAGAGGCGACCCCGCTCACAGTCAGAAAGCCTGTTTTTCTAGGTGTTTTTGAGCTATAAAACCACCTGTAATTGAATAAATATAAGGTAGAGATGCTTACTGTGGAATATTACAGGCAAAGCAATGACATATCCACATAAACAAGGAGGTGGCAAATCTTCACAAGAAAAGATGCGTGAAGAGTCCCTCAGTCGTCCAGGTAGAATCCATGATTTTGAGAGGGGAATTAAAGAGGCTATTTTTGTCAAAAAAGAGAATCCTTCTCTGAACAGAAATGGTGGAGTCAGACATAATTTGTCTCCATCTATAATTCCATTCTTAAACCTAGATCAAACAAACAGGGAAACAATAGGGCAGCAGGTCAGGGCCAGAGGTGTGAAAAACAGTCGTGTAGGGATGAATAGGTATGCTAATCTAGACGCCAGAGAAACAAAAGACGGAAACCAATGAGATAGTTTCGGAAAGTAGTTAGCTAGTTAGCTCCTCCCTGCAGCGAGTGTCTTACCAGCACTCTAACCAGAACTGATGAAGCCTCTCGGATGAGCGGCGAAACGTTTTCGACCAAACAAACTTTGTCCAGTTGACAAATTGAATTTCTTCTTTTATCTTCACAAGAAAAGTTACACAGTGGACCTTTTAAAGCTTGGACTTTGCACTGATTTGGTTGCTTGGACCGCTTTGATGGAACCAAATGGAGAAAAAACCAGGCAATCTAAGAAACCACAGCTCTTGATCTGCTCTCCTGAGTGTCCTTGAGAATCAATCTCAAATGTCCAATCTAAACAACAAAGTGAAAGTCAAAGATCATAGCAGGATTCAAACTGTCAACTTTCAGATCAGTGGACAAACACTGTACCAGCTGAGCTACTGTCGCCCAATCACATTTCATTTGTCTCACATCAGGTTAACAGTTTTGTGCTTCGTTTATTGATTCTGCAGACATTTACAATTTTTTCGTTTCTTTTTTTGAGTAATTGTTTTGATATGGCTGGACCATGTGTGTCCTGACTGGCTAATTCAGCTGTCAATCACATCGATCTGAACTGTGGGAGATGCACTAGTGACTTACTTATTCGTAAAGTGTTGGAGAAGTGTTTATTTTGAATCCCACACAAATAATTACAGCGTCCTTGGTGATTTGTTAATTGCATCCATCCATCTTCTTCCGCTTCTCCATTTCTGGGTCACGGTTTCCGGTTTGGAGAATGCTGGCGCGTTTTTGGCTGCCGCTGCCATCCCGTGTTTTTCGGTGTAATAATGCCTGTGGACTCTGCATTTGTGGTTTATTAGTGGTTGGCACACTACTCTTATAATCTCACCACAACACATAAACTGTCGGCGCGATTAAGCGTGTGTCGAGTTACCTTTTGCTTACCTGTTGTGCGTCACCTGGCAACAGCCTAGCTCCCAACACCTCCACGCAGAAGTCGCAGCCCCTTAACAACGATGTGGATTAACTATGTGTGGCTGGTACTCCTCTGGTCCATCCTGTCCACTATTCACCGTCCAGCGACAGCCCTGTTCCAGTTTTCCACCTCCGAGTTTAAACCCCATATACATCCACATTATGCGCCAGCGCCTGCTCTGCTCCAACACCCGGACATTCTCTACGTGCCTCGCCGCAGACCCATCCACCGTGGCTCGCGTCGCACCTTCCAGTACGACAACACCAGTTCCATCCCGTCTTTCTGGTCCACTTCTCGCCGCCCAAAGAGAAACACCAGTCGCCGTGCTGAGCGTGCCCTGGCACGTGTCCTGAGAGCGGCGAACACGGCTTTTCGGTGGCTGCACTACAAGGGCCATCTCGTCCAGGATCTTGTGGCGGACCGTAAGTTAGACTTTTTGTGCTTGATGGAGACGTGGCAACAGAAAAATGATTTTGCTCATCTCAACGAGGCTACTCCTCCGGGGTTTGTTTACCTTTCCCAACCTCGTGTCACTGGTCGAGGGGGCGGTCTCGCGGTAATTTACCGCGAGAGTTTGAGGGTAGCGCCTGTGACTGTGCCTGTCTGTCACTCGTTTGAGGCGACTGCATGTCAGCTCTCTGGTTCTACTCCGACTATTGTTGTGACTATTTACAGACCTCCAAAACCAAACAAGGATTTTTTAACAGACTTCGCAGCTTTTCTTACACATGTTTCCACACTTTCACCAAATGTCATACTATTAGGGGACCTCAATATTCACTTGGACATTGTCAATAACTCACTCACCAATGATTTCACATCCTGTCTGGACAGTTTTGGTTTACATCAGTTTGTTAATTTTCCCACTCACTCCAACTCTGGAACTCTCTCCCTCCTGACCTCCACCAACACACTATCAAACTTCAAAACCAAACTCAAAACACATCTGTTCAGACGGGCCTATTCACCTCAACCATAACTGCACTGTCCTTTTAAATGTTTTAAATGTTTTACTGTTTTTAAAAGTTTTATTAAATGTCTGTTTGTTCTTACTGTTTGTATTTTAACTGTTGCTTTTAACTGTTTTAACTGCCTATAATGTATATTACACTTGTTGTCAGGCGACCTTGAGTGTCCAGAAAGGCGCCTAATAAATAAAATGTATTATTATTATTTTATGTCTTCTGTGTAAATATGTAAGTGTGTTTTGTGTTTGCTGCTGCCTCTTGGCCAGGACTCCCTTGAAAAAGAGGCTCTTAATCTCAAGGGGACATTTTCTGGTTAAATAAAGGTCAATAAATAAACATTCACGACCAGTTTAGACACATTCTTTCATATATGTGTCTTTATTTCCATGATTATTTAAGTTGTAGATTCGCATATGTGGAATGCAACAAAAAATGTGTTTTAGATTGGTTTGAACCCTGGTTTGCACAGCTGTGAAGTGAAAACAATATTTCAGGAGTTCACTGAGAGAAGGCCAAGGGTTTGCAGCACTCTCCACAAAGCAAAGGGTGGCTACTGTGAAGATTTGAGTTTAAAATATATATAAAAATACCCACCCTTGTGTTAAATAAACTAACAAACAGATACAGCCAAACGTATAATTTCTTAATGTGACCGAATGGAATATTTACGACTGTCATCAACCCGACAACCTATGGGGGGTTAGCCCACAGGGATAAATAAGTAAACCCTTTAAGCGTTTCGGAAAAACTACAGAGGATTTTCAGACAATATGAAATCCCAGTTTATTTCAAACCCACAAACACTTTAAGACAAAAACTCGTCCACCCAAAGGACAAAACACCAAGCCACAAACAAAGCAATGTGGTCTACTCCATTCAGTGTAGTGAAGACTGCAGTGAGCGCTACACTGGAGAAACAAAACAGCCACTTCACAAGAGGATGTACCAACACAGGCGGGCGTTGCCGTACATCTTCACCTAGAAGCCACGGGCCATTCTTTTGAGGACAGTGAGGTTCAGATCTTAGCCAGAGAAAAGAACTGGTTTGAGAGGGGAGTTAAAGAGGCTATTTTTGTCAAAAAAGAGAATCCGTTGTTAAACAGAAATGGGGGAGTTAGACACAACTTGTCTCCCATCTATAATTCCATTCTCAAACAAAGAATCTTTAGGACAGACAAGCCATTGCAGAGGGGTGGAGAGGGTCGTTATCTTGAATAGGGAATTGGACGCCAGAGAAATTTGAAATACAAAGAGACAGATTAGCTGATGGTTTCAGAGTTGTTTCAGTGTAGTGAGCGCCGCCTAGGGCTGATAGATATGCTAATACAAGACGCCAGAGGAATTCGTAAAACAAAAGAGAGTAGCGGGGATAGGTCAGAGCTTTGTTCAGGGTAGTTAGCTCCTCCCTTGCAGCTAGATATAAACAGGGTCGAACCAGCATCAGAGCCAGAGCTGACGAAGCCTCTCGGATGAGCGGCGAAACGTTTTCAACCAAACAAACTTTGTCCAGTTGACAAATTGAAACTTCTCCTTTGATCATAAACCCTTTAAGAGATATCAGGCAAAACAAGTTCGCACATTATACAGGACAGAGACGTGAGTTCAACCAAATTATATTTATTTGCTAATGATCAAAGTAGTACAGAGAGAAAGTTCTTAGACCGTTAACAGGCCGGAGCTAGTCAAATCTGGCTCAGCACCCAACAACCCCCCCCCCTTCATAAATACACACGCATACCACCATACACACAGGCACACACTCACACCCCACCCAAAAGGGCACCCCAGGGACACTGCACACCTATGACACAATGCCCGCCACTACGGACACACAACTACTTTAGGCAACGGAGGGGCAGGGCAGTAGCTCAGGGCAGCGGCAGTAAAGCATAAGGTAGGGGTACCTCTAGCACTATACACCACTCGTGAGTAGGAAAGGAAGAGGGGACACCCGAAACATGAACCAAAGAAGCTCCACCACCAGGGGACTCGTCATGCCACTCGTGGAGGCCCAGTGCACATGGCTGAAATAAACAGGGGAGAAAACACAAGCACTTCAATTACAAGAATTCATTCCACAAAGCACCTACGCTAATGAGGTTCTACTATATGAAACACTGTTACTTATCTTTTAACTGAGGGACACGATCTGGAATTGATGGGATCCTTCACCATTAGGTGTGCAATGTCCTAGGCACTGGGAAAATATGATCAGATCGTATACCCATACCCTAACCCTAACCCAATGCAGCTATACAGTACCTAATGCAACTATGCAATTCCAAAGGAAAAATAATAACACACATGCATCTGATGTATGACAACCAAAAAAAAAATAAAAAATAAAAAATAAATCACACAAATAACAAAAGAAAATCATGCACAAGAAAAATAAAACAGTTGGAAGTGCAATACAGCACCAGACATTGATACGCCTATGAGGGACACAGAGCAGCAAACCCCAAGCACACGAGAGTATAGTCAGTAACAGTAAAAATACCTCAGGTTCGCGTACAGTAAAACTGAAACGGGATAAAAATGTCTCATAAACAGTACAGCATATTAAAATTGAGGGAGAATTTAAGTGCAAAGTCCGTATCCCTCCTGTTGTCCTCATATTCTGTATACACCCCGTGTCCTCCCGGTCAAAATGACCCGTCTTCACTAAATCCCAAATATAAGCAGTTTAATTGAATTTTAAACACCAAATTTTATTTTGCTTGAAGAAACATTCACCACACAATGTGTGAATACTTGAGTTTTCCCTTTTCACCTGCATTTCTATAGCTTTAGAAACAAAAGAAAAGTGCAAAAAGGAATTTTGAATGCATTTTTATTCATCCCTATGAGTCAGATTCTTCTGATTTTTTTTTTTTTTACTGAACAATGTAAGAAAAATATCCAATCCTTAAAACAATATAATTCATTCAACTATATTTTTGCACTTTTTTTGCACTACCTGGCCAGAGAGAAACGAAATTTTGATTCACTGTATGTTGAACACATATGGCAGAATTGACAATAAAGCTGACTTTGATCTTTGATCTAATTAGCACATGTAGGGCAGTATGCAAATGTACAGCTCTTGCAGATATATTTCTTACACCTACAGCACACAGTATGTGTTTTACAGTCCTTCTTTGGCAGGCAGAACAGACATCTCTTCCTCTTACTTGCCCCAGCTGGGGCAGCGGCAGTGGCAGCTGGATCCTCAGGTTGATCAGGAGTTCCTGCACTCTGTATAGCTTTGACAACTGCTGCAGAGGCTTCTGTGCTTCCTTCTTTCAATGAGTGGAGTTACAAGTGTCTTTCCTAGCTGCTCCAGGAACACCCTCCTCTTGTTCTGCTTACGAGGCATCCAGGTTGGGTTGATCTCTCTCCAAATCATAAAAGCATTGTAGAAGAAACATCAATGATGTTGTGGAAGATGACCAGGGGCCAGCGGGCAGTCATCCTTCTGCAGCTGTATGTTCCAATCACCTTATCTAGGTTGTCCACGCCTCCTTTGTTACAGTTGTAGTCTAGGATGACGGATGGCTTCCTGTCCTCACGATCGCTAATGCCAGCGTCTGTGTGCAGTGTGCTCATAAGTACTACATTCTTATTTTTCTTTGGGATGTAGGAAACTAGGGTGGTGGTGGGCGTGAAGGCAAACTTTGATGAGAAGACCTCTCTCTCCTTTGTTGCAAGCAGTGCAGGTTGGACCTCAGGCTTGTTCTTTCGAACTGTGCCAACCATGGTGATCTTACTCTTCAGGAGCTGCTGTCCGAGTTCATAAGAGGTGAAGAAATTGTCAGATGTCACATTGTGACCCCTCAGTCCCTCTGTCACATCAAGCACAACTCGCATCCCCTGGTTCTTCTCTGGGCCTCCAGTGGTCGGCTTTCCGGTGTAGACTTGGATCTTCCAAGCGTAGCTTGATTTGGCATCACAAGCCACCCATGACTTGATCCCATCGTTATAACGCACACTTTTTTTGAAATATTTTATTATAACGCACACTCATGGCTTCAGCACAGAGAGAATTCGGAGTAATGTCATCTGCAGCACCTTTATAACTTCTGGAAATCCACAGATCAAAGGCACTGTCCACGAGAAGGCCACCTGTGTTGTCTTGTCTTATTTACATCTGCTACTGATTGATCTGAGACAGATCTAAAACATTCTCACATTCTGTGGTTTGTAAATAACTCTGTGACCGTGATTTTAATTGAATTTCACTGTTCGGTCATTTTGACCCGAAGACGACCTTTGTACCTTTTTTTGTACAGCATGCATGATAATGTGAATAAAGGCAACAATTCACTTTTTCTAAAGTTTGGGTCAATCTAGGAAAAGTCATAAAATTTCAAGTTCAAAATTTATCGTTAAGGTGATTTTTTGGGGGGTTTTAACACAGTGGCCGGTCATTTTGACCCGAGGACAACAGGAGGGGTATATTGTATGATCCCAGTCTTGTGTTAGTGTGGGTTATAAAATACGTGCACACAAACAAACAAAACAGGCCATGCGAACGCTGTGACCATGGCAATGATGTGCACCGCCGTAACTATGGCCAAACCGCATCCGAAGACGTCGGCGCACACACTTGCCGGGAATCGCTGGTGAACAAAACAGCAGCCTGGAGCCGTAGACATGCCGAGCTGCAAATCCACACAGTCGAGCGACAACTAATCGCCACTGATAGCGGCCCGGGAGGGAACAGAAGCAACCACTGTCAGTAGGAGCAGTCTGCATCAAATTAAAAAAAGAAATAATTAAACTTAAGGTCCAAACGAAGTCCCACTAAACAAAAGCGAGAGTGAGACTCACCGCTCAGAGGCATCCAGCCCAGCGCAGCCGCACACACCGCACCACGCTGCTCCAATTACCAACACCTGGCAATCTACAGAGCAAAGAACCGCGGATGTAACACCAACAAACCAAATCAACGGACGCATGAAAGACGCAACAACTCACCCAGTCTGAGCGCACGTTCGCCCCAACGCAGCTCCAGCAGCCAGTGGTGAAAGTAGTTTTCATTTCTTACAGGTGCTATAATGTCCAGTGCATCACTTTACTGTTTAAAAAAAAACAACACTCGTTTTACCTGTTTTTTGTTTTTTTTACATTTTACACATTAAAATATAACTACAGTACTGACTCAGCATAAACCCTCTCTTGCCGGGGGGGATTCGAACTCACAACCCCCAGGGGGAAAAAAATCAATGACTTACCAATTGTGCTAACCAGTCAGTAACCAATTGTGCTAACCAGCCGGTAGCTTTCAGTTATTCTCGAAAGGCATAGTGTGGTTGTGTTTTTTGCTTAGATAGCGCACCTTACTTTTTTTTTCAAATGTGGGTTTTGGCCACCATTAACCATATTCTCTTAAAAATTGATTTTATTTATTTATTCTTTATTTAATAGAGACAGTGCATATTAATGAACATTTGCATCATTGCAGTGTAAATATGCCAGATTAT
The DNA here is from genome assembly GCA_036785185.1 of Paratrypauchen microcephalus. Taxonomy (NCBI): domain Eukaryota; kingdom Metazoa; phylum Chordata; class Actinopteri; order Gobiiformes; family Gobiidae; genus Paratrypauchen; species Paratrypauchen microcephalus. The sequence goes on from JAVJIX010000395.1 coordinate 150,422, forward strand.
AGCAAGAATGCTAATTTCCATCTGTCGTCCCTGGGCAGGTGACACCACAGCAAAAACAATAAAAACAGTGACAAATGACAATAACACCAACATTAAAACATTAAAACATTAAGACATTAAAACATTAAGACATTAAGACATTAAAACATTAAGACATTAAGCATTAAAACATTAAAACATTAAACATTAAACATTAAAAAAGGTAAATTAGACACTTGTCATAGTTGTTAAAATCATTTAATTTCATCATCTTCTGCTTTATCCAGTATTTGGGTCGCAGGGGCAACAGTCCAAACAGACGTGTCGCCCCGCCCCCATGGATCCTCCAACCGACCTTGATGTAACTCTCCTGACATGGGGGCTCTCTACCAGTGTACGCAGACATTGGGGGTGAGGTGGGGTTAAGTGTCTTGCCCAAGGACACAACGGCAGCATTCATCTGTGGGAGCTGGAAATCGTACTGGATCTGTCTGTCTGGATCTGTCGGTCTGTTTGTGATGAGGAAACATTAAAACATAGATCAGAAAACATCGTAGTATTGGTCCTTTAAATAGAATTTTTGCAGCAGTACTTGTGTTAATAATGTGAGTACATGAGTACATTTTGAGCCATGTAACTACTTTTACTTTTTGATTTGATTTGATTTGAATATGACCAGACACATGTCAGTAGTTTGTTGTTGTTGTTTTGTATGATTACACTGCAGATGTATAAACACATGCCCATACATATGGTCTAATTACTGATTTACAGATGACTCCAGTTATGAGAAGATTCAGATCTGGGACTGTTCCTGACAGGTTTAACCCAAAGACACTGAGGATGGGTCACATGCAGAGGACCTGGGTACAATCTTGCGTTTGGTTCAGCTCTGATGTTAAAGCTGCAGACTCCATTAGTGTTGGACTGTTTGGACTCACTGCTCTGTTATCTCTTTATGAGCTGTGCCATGCTTTCAGATAAACAGTCTATAAACTCAGGATTAACTGAGACTTTGATATGATTAATCCTGTCTTTTAATATTTAATCAGTCCATATCTGTACTTCAGGTTATGACTGTTTTATATTGCTGTTTTCTCATGCAGTTGTTTTGTTGCTGTTAGCAGGGTCCCCTCCACACAGCGTTTTTTACAATCTGAGCCTTATTTCAGTAATAAAACAAGTTGTTTTACTCACCCATAGCACTTTGGTGTCATTTGGAGCATTTCCAGAGATGTTTTAGTTTAGCGATATCCGTAACGTGAGTTCTCAGGGCACATGTTTGCAGTCTCCAAATAACACAAACTTTAGCACTTTTCAAATCATAGAAGCTCAATGTCTTAGTCTACACTTTCATTTGAGTCAAAAGTGGCCTGTAATCCCAGATTTATCCATAATTTACAGCTTTGCGTTTCATGTTTGGGTCCCGAGAGCTGAGAGCGAAATAAACTGTGACTCCACACATGCGCACTGTCCTCCTCATCTACTCCAAATTATGGATAAATCTCCCACCTAGTGGGTGGGCTGCATTGCCGCGGCCCACCCGTGGCTAGGTATTCGGTGCAGACTCTGCACGGTCTCATACTCGCGGCCCAAGGTGTGTGGCATGTGCCCAAATGCCAGACCGCTCAGTCCGTCACTGGTGGCATGTCTGTTTACAAGAATCTTCTCACCCAAAAGAAAAAAAGAGCGCACTCGGTAAAAGAAGCCTGCACCAAGGCAGAAGAGGCGCGCTCAGAAGAACTGTGAAATCACTATTAATACATTTTTTTGTTGAAAATCTATGAAAGTTTGAGTGTTTAAACGAGAGAGAAATGTGAGAAAACGTTAATTCCAGTGTGAGAAAAGTGTAGATGTGTGTGGTGAGGCGTTTACAGCCTTAAAACATGTATAGTAATTGTAAAATATAAAGTTGTCCTACTTCACGGATTTCGCTTATCGTGGGTTATTTTTAGAACGTAACCCCTGCGATAAACGAAGGACCACTGTACTCGTTTGTGTGATCACCACATTCCTCATGGTCACACTTCACTTTATTCAAATAGTTGCAGGATCATAAATGTGCACATGCTATTGTGCGTCAAGAACACAAATCATATGGTGCTATATAACATGTTTGTATACAACATATACAAATAATAACAAAATCAGAGCACATCTCAACAGTTACATTCATTAAGCAACTGTAGTGTGTGCTTATTGTTTTATTATCAGTGAGAGAGTGAAAGACTGTAACATCCAAGATGGCGGCAGGCTGCTCAGGTGTGGTCACTGCGCTGCTACTGTACTCATTATTTACTCACCTGAAACCACCATCGATCAATCCGATTACTAAACATGACAACAGTAATATGGGACAGCTGTACCAAACAAATCACCTATTTGCCCTGGATCTCAGTCCGATGCTCTTCACTCTGCTGACCCACGACTGCTCACCAGCGTTCAGCACCAATCACATAGTGAAGTTTGCGGACGATACGACTGTGGTGGGTCTCATCTCTAATAACGATGAGACAAACTACAGGAGTGAGGTGAGCCTTCTGACCCAGTGGTGCAGCAATAACAATCTCCTTCTTAATGTTGAAAAGACCAAGGAGATTGTTATTGACTTCCGGAGAGGCCCCACCCAGCACCCCCCACTGTCCATCAATGGTGCTGCTGTAGAGAGGGTGAGCAGCACCAAATTCCTGGGGGTGCACATCAGTGAGGACCTCTCCTGGACAGTGAATACTGTATCACTGGCAAAGAGGGCTCAGAAGCGCCTCTATTTCCTCCGCAAACTGAGGAGAGCTGGAGCCCCTCCACCCATTATGACCACCTTCTACCGAGGCACCATTGAGAGCGTCCTGACCAGCTGCATCACTGTGTGGTACGGGAGCTGCACTGAACAGAACAGGAAAGCCCTGCAGCGCATAGTGAATGCAGCTGGGAGGATCGCTGGTGTCTCTCTCCCCTCCCTCCTAGACATTTTTAACACCCGGCTCACCCGCAGAGCGTCCAGCATTGTGGGTGACCCGAGCCACCCCGCACATAGCCTGTTCAGACTCCTGCCCTCGGGGAGAAGGTACCGGAGTCTCCGGGCCCACTCCACCAGGCTTTCAAACAGCTTCATCCACCAGGCTGTCAGGAGGCTGAACTCACACCCGAACTCACACCCGAACTCCCACCCGAACTCCCACCTTACCCATCTCCCACCCCCCACCCCCCATATTGGCATAACCTGTATTCCATAAAAGACATATCACTCTAGACACTTTTAAAAAAACTGCTGCTAAGGACTACTGTTGCACTGTTGCACATTTACATTTACTACTGGATTTTACTCCTGTTGCACTGTTGTTTACTACTGTTATTGCACACTTACATTTACTACTGGAATTTTTAGTACTGTTGTTTACTCCTGTTATTGAATTTTACCCCCGTTGCACTGTTGTTTACTACTGTTATTGCACATTTACTACTGGAATTTTAGTACTGTTGTTTACTCCTGTTACTGCACTAGAATTACTACTGTTGCACATTTATTTTTATTTTATCTTAACTCCTATGCACATTCTACTGCACATGACCAAGTCACTGCTGTATCTTCCATTGCACATTTTTGATGCACACTGCACACTTTGGAAATCTGTATATAGTATAGTTTATTTATTATGTTGCACTGTTTTAAGATTTTAGATCGTAGACTTTAGTTTTAACTTTAGATCTCTGTCTTAGATAGTTTTTTGTTGTGTTTTGTCTTCATATTGTATTTTGTACACTGTCTTTTTGCACTACTTGGCCAGAGAGAAACAAAATTTCGATTCACTGTATGTTGAACACATATGGCAGAATTGACAATAAAGCTGACTTTGAACTTTGAACTTGAACTTTGATCTCCTTTACAAACTAAAGTCTGAAGAAGTCAAGCCTGCCTTTGGCTACGGTAAACACCTCTTGGCCGTATCCCTCATCTACCCATCACATTAAGAAATCGGTCATGGACTGCGACACTGATCACCACAATCTGCCTACTATTATCCGGCGACATTCACCCATGCCCAGGACCGCATCAAGCAACACCGCCGGAGAAACCATCCATCAACAAACCTGTACAGGAGCGCGCCGCTACATTCCTACAGGTATGCCCACTGCACGATGCGCTACGGTGTTGTTCGGTGTTTTCTAACCTGTCCTCTCCGTCGTCCTCACTCGATGGCGCCGGGGAGTCGAGCCGGGATCGCCGCGGCCGGGTCGCCGGGGTGCCGTGGTGGGATCCAGGGGGACATGGAGGCGCGCTCCGCGCGGGTCCTGCTGGCCGGGACATGCTGCACCGGGGCGCGGCGTGTCTGCCGGGGGACGCCGAGGCCGCGGCAGAGCTGCACGACGGGACATCCGCATATCCACGCTCCGATAAACTTATCAACTTGTCAGGTTCCACACGCTCCCACCACATCTCGCATTCAAAACAGGAAACCACTTAATCCAGGAATCATAAAACACAGGAAATGGACGACTTTTCGAACTGTCAATCATTCACGGATTGTGTGGGACCCAAATGCCAAACCAAAGGGACTATTAGTTGGTCACCTTAATATAAGAAGCTTTATATCAAAAAGCGATCAGATTCAACATCTACTACTGGAATCAAATATTGACATTGTGGGTTTCTCAGAATCATGGCTCTCTCCAAACTCCCCTACAGCAGCTTTGAATATTTCAGGTTATGTAACTTACAGGAGAGACAGGGATAATTCAAAAAAAGGTGGGGGGGTCTTGGCCTTTGTGAAAGAATCATTAAATTGTCAGCAAATCCAGTTTTCAAGTTGCATACAACTAGAGTGCTTAGGTCTAAATGTGTCACTTTCTCCTCAAATGTCATTTACTGTAGTTGTCATTTATCGGCCCCCATCAGCTGACTCCAGTTTTTATGACCAGTTTGAAAATATGCTCAAAGAATGTAACTTTGATAAAGAAGTTATAATATTGGGAGATTTTAACATTAATTGGGAAGACAAAAACATAAGATAAGATAAGATAAGATCAGACTTTATTGATCTCACACAGGAGAAATTTACTTGTCACAGTAGCTCCAGGTAGGGACAGTTTGAACAAGAAGACAAGTGCATGCAGGCAAAAAAAGGCATAAAGATAGGTGATAATAATAATTAAAAAAATAAGTAATAAATCGAATAATAATAATAGTAGTGATAATAATAAAAAACAGTGACCGGGAGACTATTGAAAAAAATTGGAAAAACAATATTGCACGATAGGAGTATTGAAAAAAACAACAATATTGCACATTGGGAAAACGATATTGCACGGTAGGACTATACAGTAGAATTATACAGTCTGATGGCGGTGGGGATGAAGGATCTGCAGTAGCGCTCCTTCTTGCACTGGGGGTGCCTCAGTCGGTTGCTGAAGGAGCTGCTCAGCTCCTCTACAGTCCGGTGCAGAGGGTGAGAGGTGTCGTCCATGATGGACGTGAATTTGGCCAGTACCCTCCTCTCAGCCACCTCCTCTACAGAGTCCAGAGGACAGCCCAGGACAGAGCTGGCCCTCTTGACCAGCTTGTTGAGTCTTTTTCTGTCCCGTTCTGTGCTGCTCGGGGCCCAGCAGACGACAGCGTAGAGGAGAGCAGAGGCCACCACAGAGTCATAAAAAGTCTTGAGCAGAGGCCTGCTCACTCCAAAGGAACTCAGTCTCCTCAGGAGGTGGAGGCGACTTTGGCCCTTCTTGTACAGGGCGTTGGTGTTGTGGGACCAGTCCAGTTTATTGTTGAGGTGAACACCCAGGTACTTGAAACTGTCCACAGTCTCTATGTCCTGCCCCTGGATGTTCACCGGTGAGTGAGGTAGTGGTCTCCTCCTGAAGTCCATCACCAGCTCCTTTGTTTTACTGGTGTTGAGGCTCAGGTGGTTGCGCCCACACCAGTCCACAAAGTCACTGATGACCGAGCGGTACTCCAGCTCGTTCCCCTCTGACACACAGCCCACAATGGCCGAGTCGTCAGAGAACTTCTGGAGATGGCAGCTGTCCATGTTATATGTGAAGTCTGAGGTGTATATGGTGAAGAGGAAGGGTGAGAGGACAGTTCCCTGGGGAGCCCCAGTGCTGCAGACTACCACCTCTGACTCACAGCCGCGCAGCCGCACGTACTGTGGACGGTCAGTGAGGTAGTCGATGGTCCAGGCAGCGAGATGTCCATCCACTCCCGCGTCCTCCAGCTTCCCCCGCAGCAGCGCCGGCCTGATGGTGTTGAAGGCGCTGGAGAAGTCAAAGAACATGACTCTCACAGCACTCCCGGCGGTCTCTAGGTGGGTGAGCGCCCGCTGCAGCAAGTAGATGACGGCGTCCTCTACTCCTACGTTTGGCTTGTAGGCAAACTGCAGCGGGTCCAGGGTGGGGCTCACCACAGAGCGGAGGTGGCTGAGGATCACCCTCTCCATGGTCTTCATGAGGTGGGAGGTCAAGGCGACTGGTCTGTAGTGGGCCGGTTCCCTGGCGTTTGTTGTTTTGGGAACCGGGACCACACAGGAGGTCTTCCACAGGACGGGGACCTTCTCCAGGCTGAGGCTCAGGTTGAACATGTAGCAGAGAACCTCACAGAGCTGGTCTGCACAGGTTCTCAGCAGCCTGGGGCAGATACCATCAGGACCTGTGGACTTCCTCTGGTTGAGCCGCCTAAGTTCCCTCCTCACCTCGTCTGGTGTGATGGAGAGGGGGGAGTGAGGCGGGGACTGGGGTGGACTGCAGGAGCTGGTGATGGTGGGGGGTGGAGGGGGGCTGGTGCTGGGTTGAGTCCGTGTGAGGGGGAAGGGGGGTATGGCTACTGGCCCAGGAAGGTGTGAAGAGGAGGAGGGGGGAATCGGCAGAGGGGCAGAGGGGGTGGGGGGCGAGTCAAACCTGTTGAAGTAACGGTTTAATTCGTCCGCCCAGCGCTGATCACCATCAGCTGTCCCTCTGCCACTCTGTCCGAAACCAGACATGCTCCTCAGTCCTCTCCACACGCCCCGTGCGTTGTTTTGGGCCAGCTGCTCTTCCATCTTCCTCCCATAGTCCTTTTTGGCCCGTCGTATCCTCCATTGAAGCTCCCTCTGGACCCTTTTTTGCTCCTCTCTGTCCCCTGAGTTGAAAGCCCTCTTCTTCTGGTTCAGGAGGGCTTTAAGCTCAGGGGTGACCCAGGGATGGTTGTTGGAGAAACACCGTACCCTCCTGGTTGGTACAGTGTTCTCCACGCAGAAGTTAATGTAGTCCGTAATGCAATGGGTCAGGCCGTTGATGTCATCTCCGTAAGAGCCGCTGAACATGTCCCAGTCAGTGTTCTGGAAACAGTCCCTCAGACTCTCACAGGCCTCCTGAGTCCAAAGCTTCACAGACCGCTTCTGCGCAGGTTGTCTTCGCACCCTGGGTGTGTATTCCGGGAGCAGGTAAACCAGACAATGGTCTGAGCGTCCGAGTGGGGGAGGGGGCGGAGGTGTAAGCGTCCTTGACATTTGCGTAAAAAAGGTCCAGAGTCTTATTGTCTCTCGTGGGGCACGTGATGTATTGCGTGAATGTAGGGAGAGTAGTGCATAGGGAGTTGTGGTTAAAGTCCCCCCTTGATTAGAACGAGAGCACGCGGGTGGTCTGTCTGCAGTCTCGTCACTACAGTATGGAGCTGCTCGCATGCGGCCCCGCCATCCGCCGATGGAGGAATATAAACACAAAGTACGATGACATGTGAATATTCTCGTGGCAAATAGTAGGGCCGCATACCCACAGCAAGAAGTTCGATGTCCCGGGAGCACAGCTGATCTTTCACATGTACGTTCCCGGGGTGACACCAGCGTTCATTAATAAAAACAAGCAGACCACCTCCTCTTGTTTTTCCGCTTCCCAACACCGTCCGGTCCGCGCGCTTTGTGGTAAATCCATTCAGTGAAATGATATTGTCCGGTATATTCCCATTCAACCACGTCTCCGTAAAACATATGATGCTGCAGCTCCGGTAACATGAGAAAAAAGCTGAAAAAAAAGCTGAAAAGAAAGAAAAAAAAGCTGAAAAAAGCTGAAAGAAATAACCAGCAAATTTGACTTGACACAAACGGTTTCCGGTCCAACTAGAATAACCAATTCTACTAGCACGCAAATTGATCTCATATTTACCAACAGGCCAGAAAGAATTTGGAAATCCTTTAATATGCTGACAGGACTATCTGATCACAACCTCACTCTCATATCCAGAAAACTCACCAACAACCGCTTTCACCCTCCTAACAAAACCAAAATGACCACTACCATTCCTAGAAATAAATATCAACACTTTTTAACAGCAGCTCATCAAATAAACTTGGACGAGCTACTTACAGGCACTGACGTTGAAAAGGACAGTAGTACATTTCAAAACACCCTGCACAAAACCATTGGGGACTACACACAAAAACTCAGGACAAAAAAACATAAAAACGCAATCCCTTGGATAAACTCACACATAATAAAATTAATGAAAGACCGTGACCAGGCACTCAAGAAAGCTCTCACAACAAAATCCACCCATGACAGAGGCATTTTTGCCATGTTAAGAAACCGAACAGTAAGAGCATTACGGAAGGCAAAGGCCGACTTCTTTCTTAACATTATTGATAAAGCAAACGGAAATTCGAAAGCAATTTGGGACCAACTCAAGAAACTAACAGGAAGTCAATCTAAGGACAATAAAAATTTGGAGATCAAAATCAACAACCAACTCACAAACAACCCAGCCTCTGTCGCTGAAGCATTTAATTCATACTTCATTGACTCAGTAAGCTGCATAGCCAAATCCTTCACCCCAGCAATCACTAAAATGTCCACTACAATCTGTAATTCACCTGCGTTCATTTTCACACCTGTCACTGAATCTGCCATATGCCAGACCGTCAAAGCACTCAGGCCATCCAGCTGCAAAGATGTCTTTGGCATGAATACAGTCATGCTGAAGGACCTTAGCTCATCCATCACTCGCCCTCTCACCATGCTCATCAATCAGTCACTAATCCAAGGCAGGTTTCCTAGCATTTGGAAATCCTCTGCAGTCATACCAATCTACAAAAACGGAGACCCCCAGTGCCTAGCTAACTACCGACCCATCAGCATACTTCCAGCCACATCCAAAATCGCAGAGAAAATTGTTGCCAAGCAAATCACCACCCATCTGAACACCTCACCATACAAACTCCACTCTATGCAGTTTGGCTTCAGGTCCAACTACTCAACCGAATCTGCAACCTGCTACTTCACTGAAAATATCTGAGCACAACTGGACCGAGGTGGGGTGGTGGGAGCTGTATTCCTGGACCTGAAAAAAGCCTTCGACACTGTAAATCACAATATTTTGCTGTCCAAACTGTCTTCATTCAACTTTTCTCCAGATACACTGAATTGGATCAAATCATATCTCACCAACCGATCTCAACATGTCCGTATTCAGTCCCATCAGTCTACTGCCCTTAATCTGCTCACCGGTCTTCCCCAAGGTTCCACTCTGGCCCCACTGCTCTTCTCACTGTACATTAACGACCTCCCCTCTGTTTGTAATAACGTTTCCATAATCATGTATGCAGACGATACAGTAATTTACACTCATGGCAATAACTCAGCCCAGGTTGCACATACACTCACTAACTCCATGATCCAAATTTCATCCTGGTTAGAAAAGTCATGCCTCAAACTCAACACATCCAAAACTGTAGCTATGTTCTTCACCAAAACCAACACAACAACCAATACCATGCCTGATGTTCTTGTCTCCGGAGAACCTCTGCAAATTGTAACAGAATACAAATACCTCGGCTTATTAATTGACTCCAACCTCACATTCAAAGCACACATCAATAAAATCTGCAATCGTATCAAATTCAACATCCGTAATTTCAGACACATCCGTCACCAAATGTCTACCCTAGCAGCAAAAATGTTCATGCATTCAATGATTCTGTCCCACATTACCTACTGTCTACCCATCTGGTCACTTGCCACTGCGACAGCTCTGAAACCTCTGTATTCACTGCACAAACGCACAGTTAAAATCCTGGACAAAAAACCCAACCACACCCATCACTGTCCAATATTACACAAACACAGTCTACTCAACTTGGATAACACAATCAAATACTCCAATCTATGCCTCATCTATAAAATCATGCACGGTCTGTCAGCCCCACCACTTAGCCGGTTTATAAATGTCAGAAACACCACCCACAGTAGAACCAGAGGAGCAGTGAGAGGGGACTGCATCACCCCCTTCAGGAAGAGTACATTTGGTCAAACATCCTTCTCTGTCCGCGCTGCCTCTGACTGGAACCTCACTCCCACCACCATCAGGAACGCAAACTCATACGTCACCTTCAAAACAAAGTTAAAAGAATGGCTTATGGACAATCAGATCTGTGAGCACTAACTTCATGTGCTCTCGCTGCCCCCTGCTAGCCTCTTGCCTCCTCCCTTGGTGTGCGTGACTGTGTGTCTGTGTGACTGTGTGTCTGTGTGACTGTGTGACTGTGTGTCTGTGTGACTGTGTGTCTGTGTGTCTGTGTGACTGTGTGACTGTGTGTCTGTGTGTCTGTGTGACTGTGTGTCTGTGTGACTGTGTGACTGTGTGTCTGTGTGTCTGTGTGACTGTGTGTCTGTGTGACTGTGTGTCTGTGTGTCTGTGTGACTGTGTGTCTGTGTGTCTGTGTGACTGTGTGTCTGTGTGACTGTGTGTCTGTGTGTCTGTGTGTCTGTGTGACTGTGTGTCTGTGTGACTGTGTGTCTGTGTGACTGCGTGTCTGCGTGACTGCGTGACTGCGTGTCTGTGTGTCTGTGTCTGTGTGACTGTGTGTCTGTGTGACTGTGTGTCTGTGTGACTGTGTGTCTGTGTGACTGTGTGTCTGTGTGTCTGTGTGACTGTGTGACTGTGTGTCTGTGTGACTGTGTGTCTGTGTGTCTGTGTGACTGTGTGTCTGTGTGTCTGTGTGACTGTGTGTCTGTGTGACTGTGTGTCTGTGTGTCTGTCTGTCTGTGTGACTGTGTGTCTGTGTGACTGTGTGACTGTGTGTCTGTGTGACTGTGTGTCTGTGTGACTGTGTGACTGTGTGTCTGTGTGTCTGTGTGACTGTGTGTCTGTGACTGTGTGTCTGTGTGACTGTGTGTCTGTGTGACTGTGTGTCTGTGTGTCTGTGTGACTGTGTGTCTGTGTCTGTGTGTCTGTGTGTCTGTGTGACTGTGTGACTGTGTGTCTGTGTGACTGTGTGACTGTGTGTCTGTGTGTCTGTGTGTCTGTGTGACTGTGTGTCTGTGTGTCTGTGTGACTGTGTGTCTGTGTGTCTGTGTGACTGTGTGACTGTGTGTCTGTGTCTGCGTGTCTGGGTGGGTGTGTGACTGTGTGGCTGTGTGTCTGTGTGGGTGTGTGACTGTGTGTCTGTGTGACTGTGTGTCTGTGTGACTGTGTGACTGTGTGACTGTGTGTCTGTGTGACTGTGTGACTGTGTGTCTGTGTGTCTGTGTGACTGTGTGACTGTGTGTCTGTGTGACTGTGTGTCTGTGTGTCTGTGTGACTGTGTGACTGTGTGACTGTGTGTCTGTGTGACTGTGTGTCTGTGTGACTGTGTGTCTGTGTGTCTGTGTGACTGTGTGTCTGTGTGTCTGTGTGTCTGTGTGACTGTGTGACTGTGTGTCTGTGTGACTGTGTGTCTGTGTGACTGTGTGTCTGTGTGTCTGTGTGTCTGTGTGTCTGTGTGACTGTGTGTCTGTGTGTCTGTGTGACTGTGTGACTGTGTGTCTGTGTGTCTGTGTGTCTGTGTGACTGTGTGTCTGTGTGTCTGTGTGTCTGTGTGACTGTGTGACTGTGTGTCTGTGTGTCTGTGTGTCTGTGTGTCTGTGTGACTGTGTGTCTGTGTGACTGTGTGTCTGTGTGACTGTGTGTCTGTGTGTCTGTGTGTCTGTGTGACTGTGTGACTGTGTGTCTGTGTGTCTGTGTGTCTGTGTGACTGTGTGTCTGCGTGTCTGCGTGACTGCGTGTCTGTGTCTGCGTGACTGTGTGTCTGCGTGACTGCGTGTCTGCGTGTCTGCGTGACTGTGTGTCTGCGTGTCTGCGTGACTGCGTGTCTGCGTGACTGCGTGTCTGCGTGACTGCGTGTCTGCGTGTCTGCGTGTCTGCGTGTCTGCGTGACTGCGTGTCTGCGTGACTGCGTGTCTGCGTGTCTGCGTGTCTGCGTGTCTGCGTGACTGCGTGACTGCGTGTCTGCGTGTCTGCGTGACTGCGTGTCTGCGTGACTGCGTGTCTGCGTGTCTGCGTGACTGCGTGACTGCGTGTCTGCGTGACTGCGTGACTGCGTGACTGCGTGTCTGCGTGTCTGCGTGACTGCGTGTCTGCGTGTCTGTGTGTCTGTGTGACTGTGTGTCTGTGTGTCTGTGTGTCTGTGTGTCTGTGTCTGTGTGACTGTGTGACTGTGTGTCTGTGTGTCTGTGTGACTGTGTGTCTGTGTGTCTGTGTGACTGTGTGACTGTGTGACTGTGTGTCTGTGTGTCTGTGTGACTGTGTGTCTGTGTGTCTGTGTGTCTGTGTGTCTGTGTGACTGTGTGACTGTGTGTCTGTGTGACTGTGTGACTGTGTGTCTGTGTGTCTGTGTGTCTGTGTGACTGTGTGTCTGTGTGTCTGTGTGTCTGTGTGACTGTGTGACTGTGTGTCTGTGTGACTGTGTGTCTGTGTGACTGTGTGTCTGTGTGTCTGTGTGACTGTGTGACTGTGTGTCTGTGTGACTGTGTGTCTGTGTGTCTGTGTGACTGTGTGACTGTGTGTCTGTGTGTCTGTGTGACTGTGTGACTGTGTGACTGTGTGTCTGTGTGTCTGTGTGACTGTGTGTCTGTGTGTCTGTGTGTCTGTGTGACTGTGTGTCTGTGTGTCTGTGTGTCTGTGTGACTGTGTGACTGTGTGTCTGTGTGTCTGTGTGACTGTGTGACTGTGTGACTGTGTGATGGTGTAACTGTGTGACTGTGTGTCTGTGTGTCTGTGTGACTGTGTGACTGTGTGACTGTGTGTCTGTGTGACTGTGTGTCTGTGTGACTGTGTGACTGTGTGACTGTGTGACTGTGTGTCTGTGTGACTGTGTGATGGTGTAACTGTGTGACTGTGTGTCTGTGTCACTGTGTGACTGTGTGATGGTGTAACTGTGTGCCTGGTCAGTGTGTCATATGTGTCATATTTATGTAAGTGGTTTTATGATGAAGTATGTCTCTGTTGTGCCTGGGTGAAAACATATGTATTTGTTAACTGTCTCAATCGTTGAATTGATCTGTTGTCAGTTGTTGTCATGTCAGTGTCTTGTCCCTGTAAATAGTGATGATTTTATATTCTATATTTTATATCTATATTCTTTATATTTTATGTAACCATTGTTCCCTGTTTTTAGAATGACAATTCCATCTGTCACAGGACTACAGATGAAAAATAGCCTCCTGGCTAATTCTGGCATATTGACAGAAATGTTTATGAATATGCACTGTCCTGAAATAAATAAATAAATAAATAAAATTAAAGCTAATCACAACTGAACCTGTTTTGCCAAAGGCTTTAAGCTGAAGATAGAGGACACATACCAGTTTATACACAATATAAATCTGGAATGGCTCTCACTGAAAGTGGTCGAAGTGTCACAAGAGCAGAACAACCCAAAAAATCTAACTTTTGTTAAATCCAGGTGAGACAAAAGCACAAATATCTTTCCTCCACAAATGCACAAAACACTTCCCTCTGCACTCTTTTCACAAACTAAAAGCATACAAATAATAACAAAATGAGAGCACATTGCTCAAGCAGTCTGTCGCCATCGCCGTGCTTGTTTTGGTTTGTTGGTTCGGCGGATTTAAACCGTACAGCAGGAGCATCTCAAAATGGGTTCTCGTGAGTTTGTGACACAAATATCGTGAGAATCCATCTTGCTGCACAAGGTTATACGGACAGACCAGGCCTCATGTGAAGCTCAGAACCTCCAGAATTCACTCACTAAGCTGCAGAGACTGATTCAGGATTGACTACAGGTGCTGGTGTTTAGGTAGAGACCAGATCAGAGGGGCATTTTAGGTTTAAAACAACTGGATTTCAGCATTGAAACTGGCAACCCAAATGAGAGTCATTCTTTGGAGAATCATCTTGAAAATTACAGCATGTCAAACCTGCCATCATGTCCAGCACTTTTGTATGTACGAATAACACAGAGAGGAAGAATCAGTGGAGCTTGCATAAAATGTGCAATTCCACCGCTTGCTCTCTCCTTTGCTTTTTCTGATGTTTGCTGAGTGAGTCCAACCTGAAGACAAACACCAAAGACATGTCCACTGACTTCAGGAGGAACACGGACACACCAGGGGCGGATCTAGCCATTTTGGGGCCCTAGGTGAAATATAGACATGGGGCCCTCAAAAGTCATTCTTCAAACACACACGCGCACATAAAATAAGGGTGTGTGTGTGTTTGAATTAAGATTTCAATTTTTTTGTGCGTGTACCGTGTCGGGGGTGACAGTTGGGGCCCCTCTCTACGGGCAGGTTTGGTGGGGCCCCTAGGTGAATGGCTATGTTTGTCTAATGGTAAGTCCGCCTCTGGGACACACAGAAAACACAGCTACAAATATGTGGGCACTGTGACTGACAGCTCACTCAGCTTTAAAAAACACACTGAAGCTGTGTCTTCTCTGCCTTGGAAAGCTGTCACATTTCAACATAGACACAGAATGCTCATTTTCTTTTAAATAGTTTGATCTTTCTCCCTGGTGACGATTTGGCTCTGGCCCTGAGAGACGGGAGTAAAGTGAGTCACATGATTGAAGAGTCCAGCAGGCTGATGGGCGCCGCAGCGGAGTCTTCAGGCTCTGTACATCAGGCAGGTAACAGCGCAGTATGCTACTTTGGGCAGCACGGTGGCTGAGTGGCTAGCACTCACAGTTCACAGCTAGAAGGTTCTGGGTTCGATCCCCGGGTTGCCTGGGCCTTTCTGTGTGGAGTTTGCATGTTCTCCCCGTGTCTGGGTGGGTTTCCTCCGGGCACTCCGGTTTCCCCCACAAACCCAAAACATGCTCCAGGTAAAATCCTCCTGAGGCCCTGACCAAACCCAAGCAATAAGATCATGGAGATGGTCCCCGGGCGCCTGAAAGACGAGCTGCCCACTGCTCCTGAAGGATGGGTCAAATGCAGAGAAATGGTTTCCCTACGGGGATGAATAAAGTCTGTCTTCTTCTTCTACTTTGCATCTGATCTCATCAACATTCCCTGTGATGCTAACTATAGGCCCTGCTCTGTCTTTAATCTGTGCTTTATTGGAACACAATCTGAGCAGAAAGAACTATGGTTGGGCGTTATGACTGAAATTTAATTTTGCACACACTGGAGGATTAGAATTTTAATCAAAGCCAGAGCCGGGACTGAAGACTTTCAGACAGGGGAAGGTCTTTACATTTTCATATCGTATCCTATTATTTAAGAAATGAAGTGCCTTCAGTTACATTTGTATAGATATCAAGAGTTAAGTAAGAGTTAAACAAATCAATTTGATTTATTGCCCAGACCTATAAAGATCTGACCAACAGTTTCACTCTCACCTTTTTGTTGAAAATGAAACTCTTAAACAGGACCATGAATGCTCAGATTGATCACAGGCTTCTGAAAATGTGCTCTTTAAATCCATTTTGTGTTTTTGTTGTATTTGCTAATATGTGCATTGCATCACCATGGTTACTCCTAAACACTCCTTAAATACCTAAACTCCTTAAATACAATATCAAAACATTTAAATCCATCAGGAACTCACTCACACAAGAAGCAGCACACACCTTCTTTAATGCAATGATCATGTCCCGTTTCTATTACTGCATCACAAGCTGGTCCCAGGCAACCAAAACCACCCTCAAGCCACTGGAATCTGCACAAACAAGCCCTAAAAGTCCTGGACAGGAAACCAAGACAACAGCATCACTGCAATATCTTACAGAAATATCATCTGCTCAGCTTTGACAATATTCAGAGACTTGCCTCAATCCACCTAGTTTATAGAATCCTCAATAACTCTGCACCGGCCCCCCTGAAGCACTTTGTTCATTACACCTCTACTGTCACAACCAGAACCACACCCAGAACCACACGCGCCTCCACCAGGGGGCAGTGTGCCATCCCAAAGCGTAAAACATCATTTGCACAAACAGCCTTCTCCTATAACGCCATTAAAGACTGGAACAACCTTCCAAATGAATTAAAATGTCAGGCAGCTATACAACTTTTTCAACGGACCTTAAAAAGTGGCTGGAGAAACAATCAAGCCTGTCAACACTCATTTTTATATAACAGCATCTCTATTGTTACTTGATATACAATAGGCTACGTAAAGACTGATATGAGTATGAATTTTAAAAGATGAAGATTTTGTAAATACTTGTAATTATTTTAAAATGTGTGCCTTGTATGGTATTTTGTATTGAACGTGTGTGTGTGACTATGTGAGTGTGTTTTTATCTGTGTTCCTGTGTGGAGGTGTGAGAATGTGTCCGTGTGAATGTTTCTTATTGTTGATTGAGATTTTTACTGTAATTTTTAATGTAATAGGGACTGCAGATGGAAACTAGCTATGTAGCTATAATCTGGTGCAGATCATCTTTGTTTTTTTGAGCTTAATGTCTCTGTACATTGTCCCTTTTCAAATAAAGACTAAACTAAACTAAAGACTAAACTAAACTAAACATTCCACCATTACAGATACATGTAGAACACCCCCAGCGTGATGTAACTGGAACGTATCTGTAGCCTCCCTTATTGTGAGCTGTGACTCCCATCCTCCCTTCAGGGCACAGGGTCCAAGTAAAAGTGAACTGCAGCCAAACCTGAAAACTGCTACAAAACAAATCCACCTACAGCTACAATGAGTCTCCTGCACCAGAAATAATGAAAGTGAATCCAGTTACATAAAATTAAAGACTTAACATGATTGAATATATTTGAGATTTTACTAGAAATTTTGCTTTGCCTTTATTCTTAAATACTTTCAAGTTTTCAAGTTTATGTTGTCAAGACAAAACAAATACAAAAGGATACAATAAGGATATAAAAGGGTGGATCAGGACTCTTTTTATTTATTTTCTGTCCATTTTGTCCAGTGTTTAAAGGACATGTATTATGCCAAATCGACTTTCCGAGCTTTTAATCATGTTATAGCTGTTCCCCCTTCTCCATGTGATCATGTCAAGATTTGTATTTTAACATTATTACACATCATATCAGATCATTATAGATGATCGAACTGATCATCAGCTATTTTGGCCAGGCACGTGAGACCCTCAAAAGGACACCGCACAATCAAGCTCTTAACAGTGGTAAAATGTCCAATGTGGGTGACTACACGCCCTGTCAGGTGTCACATCAAGACATGGAAGCAAAGTGGTTGTAGCCTTTTAAAACATCATCATGCAACCTTCTGCAGACCTTTCTGTTCAGCGCTGTAGTGCATGCACCAGGCACATGGTAAAGGACAGAATCACGCAAACAGTGCTAACCTGATAAGACTGGTTTTCACGAGTTAACCTGCCGGCTAGAGCCATGATCAAAGGTGACTATAACACAGACGACACATACAGGGTGGAAAGAAAAGATGAAGTGTTGTGGTTTAACCTCCTGAGACCCGCCCATTCTTTTGTGTCCTTTATAGTGCACATTGAGTTAACCAGACTGTCAACGTAAATAATACATAAAAATAACAATACATTAAAAAAAAAACTAAAATAAATACAAATAAATAGAAAATAAATAATATATACAAAAACAAAACAAAAATAAAAATAAATAAAATAAATAAATAAATGAATACAAAATAAATAATACATTAAAAAACCTAAAATAAATAAATAAATAAATAAATAAATAAATAAATATATATATATATATATATATATATATATAGTTTTTGTGAGGTTGTTAACTTCACATGTCCCTGACGTCCATTACGTTACGAATATTATTATTATGAATACAAATAAAATTAACAAAATGTAAATGCTAAGGTGTTCATTTACCTCCAAATAGAACATTAAAATAATAATAATAATAATAATAATAATAATAATAATAATAATAATAATAATAATAATTAAAGCCGCAAGCGGCGTTGGTCGGGACCTCGCACCTGCGTTTGTTCGTCTTACTGAGACGCACAGCCATACGAAATTTCGTGTGCCTGGCACAATTATCTCACTTCCTGTTGGGCATGGCCATGACATTGTAGATACCCTGTCAGAACAGACCCTGTCAGACCCTGTCAGACCCTGTCAGACCCTGTCAGACTCTGTTAGACCCTGTCAGACTCTGTCAGACCCTGTCAGACCCTGCATGTGGCCTACATGCTGAGGCCTACATGAACCTTCGATGCTTGTCCCCACATTGCTGCTTGCAGCTATATCAGATCAAAGGTACAAAGATCAAAGACCTTTGATCAGGGCGTTGCCTAGCAACAAATACCTCCCATTCATAACTCATCACTCCCATTCAATAAATACCTAATTTTATCGATCTGCCGTATCGTCATATTACCGCCTATTTGAAAATCCTTCGCAATTTAACATCTCCAACGTCTTAAGATTATGTTCACCAAAATTTAAGCCTATCTGAGGTACGGTGTAGGAGAAGTGTTTCAAATTCCATACCTAACTTTATCGATCCGCCGTATCGTCATATTACCGCCTATTTGAAAATCCTTCGCAATTTAACATCTCCAACGTCTTAAGATTATGTTCACCAAAATTTAAGCCCATCTGAGGTACGGTGTAGGAGAAGTGTTTCAAATTCCATTCTATGTCCAATACCCAAAAATCACACAAAAGCCCAATTATCTCACTTCCTGTTGGGCGTGGCCATGACATTGCAGTGAGGCGTTTGTTCGTCTTATTGAGATACACGTCCCTACCGAATTTCGTGCGCCTATCTTAAACGGTATGCCAGCCCCGAAAGACAACGCGCTAGGGAGCGCTATCGAGCTCCTGGGGGTCACTGGGGGACGGGACTTTGTGTGGTTGTACTGGCAGCACTTTGTGATGCCCGTGCAAAGTTTCGTTCGTTTTGAAGCATGGGAACATGCTCAAAATTGCCCCAGCGAGTGTGAACAAGAACAAGAATAATAATAATTAAAGCCGCAAGCGGCGATGATCGGGACCTCGCACCTGCGTTTGTTCGTCTTACTGAGACGCACAGCCATACGAAATTTCGTGTGCCTGGCACAATTATCTCACTTCCTGTTGGGCGTGGCCATGACATTGTAGATACCCTGTCAGAACAGACCCTGTCAGACCCTGTCAGACCCTGTCAGACTCTGTTAGACCCTGTCAGACTCTGTCAGACCCTGTCAGACCCTGCATGTGGCCTACATGCTGAGGCCTACATGAACCTTCGATGCTTGTCCCCACATTGCTGCTTGCAGCTATATCAGATCAAAGGTACAAAGATCAAAGACCTTTGATCAGGGCGTTGCCTAGCAACAAATACCTCCCATTCATAACTCATCACTCCCATTCAATAAATACCTAATTTTATCGATCCGCCGTATCGTCATATTACCGCCTATTTGAAAATCCTTCGCAATTTAACATCTCCAACGTCTTAAGATTATGTTCACCAAAATTTAAGCCTATCTGAGGTACGGTGTAGGAGAAGTGTTTCAAATTCCATACCTAACTTTATCGATCCGCCGTATCGTCATATTACCGCCTATTTGAAAATCCTTCGCAATTTAACATCTCCAACGTCTTAAGATTATGTTCACCAAAATTTAAGCCCATCTGAGGTACGGTGTAGGAGAAGTGTTTCAAATTCCATTCTATGTCCAATACCCCAAAATCACACAAAAGCCCAATTATCTCACTTCCTGTTGGGCGTGGCCATGACATTGCAGTGAGGCGTTTGTTCGTCTTATTGAGATACACGTCCCTACCGAATTTCGTGCGCCTATCTTAAACGGTATGTCAGCCCCGAAAGACAACGCGCTAGGGGGCGCTATCGAGCTCCTGGGGGTCACTGGGGGACGGGACTTTGTGTGGTCGTACTGGCAGCACTTTGTGATGCCCGTGCAAAGTTTTGTTCGTTTTGAAGCATGGGAACATGCTCAAAATTGCCCCAGCGAGTGTGAACAAGAACAAGAATAATAATAATAATAATAATTAAAGCCGCAAGCGGCGTTGGTCGGGACCTCGCACCTGCGTTTGTTCGTCTTACTGAGACGCACAGCCATACCAAATTTCGTGTGCCTGGCACAATTATCTCACTTCCTGTTGGGCGTGGCCATGACATTGTAGATACCCTGTCAGAACAGACCCTGTCAGACCCTGTCAGACCCTGTCAGACCCTGTCAGACTCTGTCAGACCCTGTCAGACCCTGCATGTGGCCTCCATGCTGAGGCCTACATGAACCTTCGATGCTTGTCCCCACATTGCTGCTTGCAGCTATATCAGATCAAAGGTACAAAGATCAAAGACCTTTGATCAGGGCGTTGCCTAGCAACAAATACCTCCCATTCATAACTCATCACTCCCATTCAATAAATACCTAATTTTATCGATCCGCCGTATCGTCATATTACCGCCTATTTGAAAATCCTTCGCAATTTTACATCTCCAACGTCTTAAGATTATGTTCACCAAAATTTAAGCCTATCTGAGGTACGGTGTAGGAGAAGTGTTTCAAATTCCATACCTAACTTTATCGATCCGCCGTATCGTCATATTACCGCCTATTTGAAAATCCTTCGCAATTTAACATCTCCAACGTCTTAAGATTATGTTCACCAAAATTTAAGCCTATCTGAGGTACGGTGTAGGAGAAGTGTTTCAAATTCCATTCTATGTCCAATACCCAAAAATCACACAAAAGGCCAATTATCTCACTTCCTGTTGGGCGTGGCCATGACATTGCAGTGAGGCGTTTGTTCGTCTTATTGAGATACACGTCTCTACCGAATTTCGTGCGCCTATCTTAAACGGTATGCCAGCCCCGAAAGACAACGCGCTAGGGGGCGCTATCGAGCTCCTGGGGGTCACTGGGGGACGGGACTTTGTGTGGTCGTACTGGCAGCACTTTGTGATGCCCGTGCAAAGTTTCGTTCGTTTTGAAGCATGGGAACATGCTCAAAATTGCCCCAGCGAGTGTGAACAAGAACAAGAATAATAATAATAATAGGGAAACAAAGCAACAACAATAGGGACCTTCGCCCCCTTCGGGCTCGGTCCCTAATAATAATAATAGGGAAACAAAGCAACAACAATAGGGACCTTCGTCCCCCTTCGGGGCTCGGTCCCTAATTAAAGCCGCAAGC
Organism: Paratrypauchen microcephalus; assembly: GCA_036785185.1. Lineage (NCBI taxonomy): Eukaryota > Metazoa > Chordata > Actinopteri > Gobiiformes > Gobiidae > Paratrypauchen > Paratrypauchen microcephalus. The sequence goes on from JAVJIX010000395.1 coordinate 171,724, forward strand.
GGCGTTGGTCGGGACCTCGCACCTGCGTTTGTTCGTCTTACTGAGACGCACAGCCATACCAAATTTCGTGTGCCTGGCACAATTATCTCACTTCCTGTTGGGCGTGGCCATGACATTGTAGATACCCTGTCAGAACAGACCCTGTCAGACCCTGTCAGACCCTGTCAGACTCTGTTAGACCCTGTCAGACCCTGCATGTGGCCTACATGCTGAGTGAGGCCTACATGAACCTTCGATGCTTGTCCCCACATTGCTGCTTGCAGCTATATCAGATCAAAGGTACAAAGATCAAAGACCTTTGATCAGGGCGTTGCCTAGCAACAGATACCTCCCATTCATAACTCATAACTCCTATTCAATAAATACCTAACTTTATCGATCCGCCGTATCATCATATTACCGCCTATTTGAAAATCCTTCGCAATTTAACATCTCCAACGTCTTAAGATTATGTTCACCAAAATTTAAGCCCATCTGAGGTACGGTGTAGGAGAAGTGTTTCAAATTCCATTCTATGTGAAATACCCCAAAATCACACAAAAGGTCAATTATCTCACTTCCTGTTGGGCGTGGCCATGACATTGCAGTGAGGCGTTTGTTCGTCTTATGGAGATACACGTCCCTACCGAATTTCGTGCGCCTATCTTAAACGGTATGCCAGCCCCGAAAGACAACGCGCTAGGGGGCGCTATCGAGCTCCTGGGGGTCCCCGGGGGACGGGACTTTGTGTGGTCGTACTGGCAGCACTTTGTGATGCCCGTGCAAAGTTTCGTTCGTTTTGAAGCATGGGAACATGCTCAAAATTGCCCCAGCGTGTATGAACAAGAATAATAATAATAATAATAATACGGAAACGAAGCAACAACAATAGGGACCTTCGTCCCCCTTCGGGCTCGGTCCCTAATAATAATAATAGGGAAACAAAGCAACAACAATAGGGACCTTCGTCCCCCTTCGGGGCTCGGTCCCTAATAATAATAATAATAATTCAGATACACTTTTTTTCTTCAGGTCCCAGGAGGTGAAAATGAATAAAATGTCCCCTGTCCTGTGCATCATTGTCTAAGTTACACAAGCATAATCTGTGTCCTTTTCCTCGTTCCACACACACTTTCACTGTCCTCTGCCTGAATACGCCCGTGTCATTTTCAGAAAAACAGCTTAAGCTGTCACATATGATCATTTTGGGAAAATTTACACACAGAATACATACAAAATTTACTATACACATATAAGATAATATATGTACAGAAAGTATTTGGTCACACATGTTTTGTAATAACACATTCTGTGGTTCAGGTACAGCTGCTGTGATTACACACTTGGCCAGTAGGTGGTTTCATGTGCACATGAAGCTTCGAGAAATGAACCCTTTCAATGCCTCATGAGGTTCATCTCACCATCACTAGTTTGGATCTCCAGATGAGCTGGCTCCTTGTAGAGCTCCTCCTCTCTCTGCTGTAAGTGCTGCAGGACAACAGTGTGTCCCTCCACTCCTCCCCACTCTTTTGACTGGACCACAGCATTTGGCAGCTCTGCAAAGACATGAAACTGTCCCACAAGATCTGTTTATATAATAGATTTAGGCATTTTACTTAAAAATAATATTTATATTTTGAAAATATTTAACTTGCACTTCTTTATCTGTCAAGAAATAAACAGGAAATATCTTAAGACATCAGGTGCACACAATTTTGAGGCATCTCTCTTATGTGAAATCAAAAATATTTGAAGTTAAAACTGTAGACATTAAAATGAATGTATTGGAATGTGCAGACAGGTCCTGTCTTAGTCCTGCTTTAGTCCTGGTTTAGTCCTGCTTTAGTCCCTGGTTTAGTCCTGGTTTAGTCCTGGTTTAGTCCTGGTTTAGTCCTGGTTTAGTCCTAGTTTAGTCACTGCTTTAGTCCTGCTTTAGTCCTGGTTTAGTCCTAGTTTAGTCCCTGCTTTAGTCCTGTTTAGTCCTAGTTTAGTCCTGGTTTAGTCCTGGTTTAGTCCTAGTTTAGTCACTGCTTTAGTCCTGGTTTAGTCCTGGTTTAGTCCTGGTTTAGTCCTGGTTTAGTCCTAGTTTAGTCACTGCTTTAGTCCTGCTTTAGTCCTGCTTTAGTCCTGGTTTAGTCCTGGTTTAGTCCTGGTTTAGTCCTGGTTTAGTCACTGCTTTAGTCCTGGTTTAGTCCTGCTTTAGTCCTGGTTTAGTCCTGGGTTAGTCCTAGTTTAGTCCTGGTTTAGTCCTAGTTTAGTCCTGCTTTAGTCCTGGTTTAGTCCTGGTTTAGTCCTGGTTTAGTCCTAGTTTAGTCCTGCTTTAGTCCTAGTTTAGTCCTGGTTTAGTCCTGGTTTAGTCACTGCTTTAGTCCTGCTTTAGTCCTGGTTTAGTCCTGGGATAGTCCTGGTTTAGTCCTGGTTTAGTCCTAGTTTAGTCCCTGCTTTAGTCCTGTTTAGTCCTGGTTTAGTCCTGGTTTAGTCCTAGTTTAGTCCCTGGTTTAGTCCTGGTTTAGTCCTGGTTTAGTCCTAGTTTAGTCCTGGTTTAGTCCTGGTTTAGACCTGGTTTAGTCCTGGTTTAGTCCTGGTTTAGTCCTGGTTTAGTCCTAGTTTAGTCCCTGCTTTAGTCCTGTTTAGTCCTGGTTTAGTCCTAGTTTAGTCCTGGTTCAGTCCTGGTTTAGTCCTAGTTTAGTCACTGCTTTAGTCCTGGTTTAGTCCTGGTTTAGTCCTGGTTTAGTCCTGGTTTAGTCCTAGTTTAGTCACTGCTTTAGTCCTGCTTTAGTCCTGCTTTAGTCCTGGTTTAGTCCTGGTTTAGTCCTGGTTTAGTCACTGCTTTAGTCCTGGTTTAGTCCTGCTTTAGTCCTGGTTTAGTCCTGGGTTAGTCCTAGTTTAGTCCTGGTTTAGTCCTAGTTTAGTCCTGCTTTAGTCCTGGTTTAGTCCTGGTTTAGTCCTGCTTTAGTCCTAGTTTAGTCCTGGTTTAGTCCTGGTTTAGTCACTGCTTTAGTCCTGCTTTAGTCCTGCTTTAGTCCTGGTTTAGTCCTGGGTTAGTCCTGGTTTAGTCCTGGTTTAGTCCTGCTTTAGTCCTAGTTTAGTCCTGCTTTAGTCCTGGTTTAGTCCTAGTTTAGTCCTGGTTTAGCCCTAGTTTAGTCCCTGGTTTAGTCCTGCTTTAGTCCTAGTTTAGTCCTGCTTTAGTCCTGGTTTAGTCCTGCTTTAGTCCTAGTTTAGTCCTGCTTTAGTCCTGGTTTAGTCCTGGTTTAGTCCTGCTTTAGTCCTAGTTTAGTCCTGCTTTAGTCCTGGTTTAGTCCTGGTTTAGTCCTGCTTTAGTCCTAGTTTAGTCCTAGTTTAGTCCTGCTTTAGTCCTGGTTTAGTCCTAGTTTAGCCCTAGTTTAGTCCCTGGTTTAGTCCTGCTTTAGTCCTGCTTTAGTCCTGGTTTAGTCCTAGTTTAGTCCCTGGTTTAGTCCTGCTTTAGTCCTGCTTTAGTCCTGGTTTAGTCCTGGTTTAGTCCTGGTTTAGGGTTGCCCCAAATTAAAAAGATTTTGGAGTGAGATCCACGCATGTTTAAAGTTGTTTTTGGAGTAAATTTACCGCTGGATTTTGAAACTCTGTATTTAGGTCGTGTTACTTTTCTGGAATGGAGAAGTGATAAGAAGTTGGTACAAGCAAAAAGAACATCACAAAAAAATTCAGTGGACGGGGGTGGACTGACGTTCTGATTTAATTTTCTCCTATTAATATGAATCCCAAACATTTGAGGAAAGATAAAGCATTTATTTATGCCAACATTTCTACGACATTGAAAAATTAGGCCCATATTGCAAACGTGACTCATTTCAGCTTCATATGAGACAGTTAATATTAGTGTGCATTTATTTTTGCCTATACAGCAGCTATAGAGCATTTTAAAGTTATTGATTAAGTTATGAATTGAATAAATGGAGTAGAGAAGCCTAAAGTGCACTATGTGTGTAACTGCTCTGCCAGGAATGTTACACAGTATAGCATTAAACTTATCCATGTTGTATTTGTGAATGAGGGTTGCCTTTCCATAGATCTGACCTGTAACTTGGCCTGATGAGGTCAACTGCTTGTCTCCACGGAGTCAGTTAATGCTTTACTGCAGAACATTCCAAGCAAGTGAAGTACCCTCCATCAGAAAAGTTTCATAGTGTACCTTTAAATGTCACACTGTAATATTCCAGGAGACAAGAAGGTGGCAGAGCCATCAGAAAATGTATATAGTGTACCGTCAAGTCTAATAATAATAATAATAATAATAATAATAATAATAATAATAACAATAACAATAACAATAACAATAATAATAATAATAATAATAATAATAATATTGTTAAGTGTCTTGCCCAAGGATACAACAACAGTATGAACTGTTTAGAGCTGGAATCTAACGTCCAAGACATCTACTCCACAAACTCAACCCATTTCAGGAATATTTAATGGTTCATTGTTATTGGTCCTTTTCTCTCCAGTGTGAGAATAGAAAAGAAAACAAGCAAAAGGAGTGCTTGTTTTGGTATTTACACCATATTGATGTATATTTTTAAAAATGTACCGACTGTAGTCTTTGAATCCAATAGTGACATATACTGTACTATGATTGCACTAACATCTGCAGTTTATGTCTAAAATGTGTGACTCACAGTGCACATTATAAACTCCAGGAGCACTGACACAAATATGAAGTGATAAACTAATACTACAAACTGATGCATTTGTTTTCTATAAAAAGAGGTTTGCAAAGGACATTATAAAATCATAAAATAAATGCAGCCTTTGCCATCTGATGAGTGTGCTCAATTTTGCAATTGTGATTCAATTGTGTTATATAATTAATAATAATTATAATAATTCACAGCATTTATATATCGCCTTTCATGACACCCAAAGCGCTTTACAGTTCATTGTTCATTCACTCCACACTTGGTGGTGGTAAGATACTTTCTGTAGCCACAGCTGCCCTGGGGCAGACTGACGGAAGCGAGGCTGCCAATCTGCACCATCGGCCCCTCCGACCACCTCCAACACTCATGCACACACCACTTTCATACTCGGCAGTGTGGGTGAAGTGTCTTGCCTAAGGACACTGTGCCCCTGTGGCTCCTGGAGTTCCCAGTGTCTCCATCCAAGTACTAACCAGGCCCTGCTGAGCTTCTGAGATCTGACGGGATCAGGCTTTGACAGGCAGGTATGGCCACAGTGCCACCCTAAAACTATTTACAAAGTTGCTAGCTAAAACAGAAGTGTTCACAGTTCCACATGCATCACCTTTGGTGATAAATACCAACAACTGAGTTTTTCTGCATTACATAAATCATCTCTACAAGAAGCATACAGAATCAAGTTGGAGGAGCTTTTCACCATGTCCTGATGGCGTTATGTTGTATTCACACTGACTTATGGATGTTGGAGTAATCCTCTATGACCATCAGTGTTCCCCAGATATTTTGTTAAGACTACGGTGGCACAAGTTACTTTTATTTAAATTATTTCATCTAATTCAATTTCAAAGTGTAAATGTCACTTGCTGCCTATATTTAGTCATCAAAAGTCAAGTCTGTGATAATACACTGAGCAAAAAAGTCTAATTTTGTTATGCTAATAGTAATATATAGTGTGGGACTGTAGTAGGAGCCACCACAGTCTCCTGTATTAATGGGAAACACACTTCTGCACTTTTGTACAGGAAGTCAAGGGATGTGTTTCTATTATAAAGCTAGTAGTTTAGTATTGAGGTAAAATAATAAATAAACATCTATGTTATAGTTTCATAATAAAGAAACTACATGATTCCATGGAAATAGACAGTTAAAACCATATTTTGGAACATTCTTCATGGAGAATTCACTTCAGTTGTCAGGAGTTGTCATATGGCCTTATTTGTGTTAGCGTGATCATGATACTAACATTTTCAAGCTCAATTTCAATACTAAGGAATATACTCAATACGGATTCCAAAACCATAATAACTGATCATAACTGTCATGTATATTACCAGGTAGTGTTATATCTGTGTAAAATCATGTAAAATAACCTATTCAGGAAAGGTTCATTTATGTTCTGTGACTGTGACTTTTTTAGGATTCCTGCTACAATGAGTATCTAGTTTTGATACTAGTTTAGTACAAGAAGATAGCAGAAGAGCAGATGTTTGTTTTCAAACAAAATGTTCAGTTCAGTCTTCTCTCTGGAGCTCAGACTTTGCATGAAGCAATGTGACTATTTTTTTTGTGTTACATGACAATTTTTAAATGTTTATGTTCAGGAAATGAATATTGATATTAATATCCATTTTTTATTTCTATTTGAAAAATCAGGACTGTGATCTTTCAGTATTTCTTTGTCATTTTGTCCAGCCCTATAACAAGGTATATGAGTTTCAGCTTCCTGAAAGATATGATAGTTTAAATAGTTTGCCATGACAACAGCCCTATTTTTTATTTTTTATGCACTAATTTGTACCTCTGCAGCCGATGTTTTCTGCAGATGAAGCTGTAGACCCTCCTCAGTCCCACCAGCCCCGGGTCCCAGTTGTTGTGACACAAAAGAGTCGCGATGAAGAAGGAGAAGAACACGAGGACGCACCTTAATAATAATAATAATAATAATAATAATAATAATAATAATAATAATAATAATAATAATAATAATAATAATAATAATATATTATTATTATTATTATTATTATTATTATTATTATTATTTCTAATTTGCCATTTTTACTTCACTGGGATATAACTAAAAGCCCATTATGATGAATACAAGACCAAGGCCAGTTACGTCGCCCGGATCGGCGTCACCAGGGCCCCACCCTGGAGCCAGGCCTGGGGTGGGAGCTCGCGAACGAGCGCCTGGTGGCCGGGCCTTTCCCCATGGGGCCCGGCCGGGCTCAGCCCGAAGGAGCGACGTGGGGCCGTCCTCCCTTGGACCCACCACCCGCAGGAGGATCCATAAGGGGCCGGTGCAGAGAGATCTGGGCGGCAGCTGAAGGCAGGGGCCTCGGCGACCAGATCTCCGGACATGGAGACTAGCTCTGGGGACATGGAATGTCACCTCGCTGGGGGGGAAGGAGCCTGAGCTCGTGCGGGAGGTTGAGCGCTATCGACTAGATATAGTCGGCCTCACCTCCACGCACAGCTTGGGCTCTGGAACCCAACTCCTTGAGGGGGGCTGGACTCTCCATTTCTCTGGCGTTGCCCGCGGGGAACGGTGGCAGGCTGGTGTGGGCCTACTCATTGCCCCACAGCTCAGCCGCTGTGTGTTGGAGTTCACCCCGGTGAACGAGAGGGTCGCGTCCCTGCGCCTTCGGGTCGGGGACAGGTCTCTCACTGTTGTGTCGGCCTATGGGCCGAACAGCAGTGCAGAGTACCCGGCCTTCTTGGAGTGCCTGGGAGGGGTACTGGACAGTGCACCGACCGGGGACTCCGTTGTTCTCCTGGGGGCTTCAACACCCACGTGGGCAACGACAGTGACACCTGGAGAGGGGTGATTGGGAGGAACGGCCTCCCTGATCTGAACCCGAGCGGTGTTCTGTTATTGGACTTCTGTGCTAGCCACAGTTTGTCCATAACAAACACCATGTTCGAGCACAAGGGTGTCCATCAGTGCACGTGGCACCAGGACACCCTAGGATGGAGGTCGATGATCGACTTTGTTGTCGTGTCATCTGACCTCCGGCCACGTGTCCTGGACACTCGGGTGAAGATTTGCAACAGCTAATTGTCACTTACCTTTGGTTTGAGTCAAAAGTGGCCTGTAATCTGAGATTTATCCATAATTTACAGCTTTGCGGGAGTTGAGAGCGAAATAAGATGTGACTGAGCACATGTGCACTGGCGTCCTCATCTACTCAAAACTATGGATAAATCTCAGATTACAGGCCACTTTTGACTCAAAGCAAACTGTAGACTAAGACATCGAGCTTCTATGATTTGAAAAGTGCTAAAGTTTGTGTTATTTGGAGACCGCTCGGGGCATATATTAAAGTGCTATGGGTGAGGAAAACAACTTGTTTTATTGCCGAAATAAGGCTCAGATTGTAAAAAATGTTAATTCTCCTTTAAGACTTGATACCAAGTTCAAACAAATGATGTGACCTTTCCCCATTGCATTAATGTTTGATAACATAACATGTAATTTAATATCATCACAATGTTCACAGCATACGGCACAGCTCCAGCAGGGACCACGAGCCTGAAGTCAAAACAGTCTGCTTATTAAAATGATAATGATGAATGAAAATGAACATTTAATTAGCAATACAGTAATTTCATGATGTACCTTTAGCACCCTTCTCATCATGGTCGTCCAAACTGGAAAGACTAACCAGAGCGACTCCCTCCATACAGAACAAAGAAACAAGGAATATATATTAAAAGGCAAATTCTAACTTACACTAGGTTATGGTTATATACTTTATATACTTTATATACTTTATATACTTTATATACTTTATATACTTTATAGTCCCCATAGAAACGCTGTCCTTAGACTTAGATAAACTTAGACAAAGACGAGGGAAATGACTTGGGCACAGTAGTTCACAGATTACAATCTTATTACAAGAGGATTTAAAATATATCCTGTGCATTTGGTGAATTTCTAAAAAGTCACATTCAACAGTAAAGTATGTTTTACTAAGACAAAGACCTCTGGAAAATAATGCCGCAAATAAATACTCAGTGACTAATGAATTGATCAATACTACCAAAAATCTAATGTATGGAAATATGTTTTAACACAAAAGCAGTAAAAGTATTATGTTATGTTTTATCATACAAGTATTATACAAAAATACGTGCATGTGATTTTTAGGAGTTAGATTATTTGTTTCCAGGAAAAAAGACACAATATACGTAACTGTTTCACTAATCACTGACTAGTTGGCTTTTACAAATCATAACTTTTACTAAATGATGATCAATCTAATCTGAAGCAGTTTTTATGTTTTTATTTCATTTTTATTTATTTTTTTGTTTTATATTTTTTCCATCAAGGCCTAGTCTAGTTGTCTCAGTAAATGGTTTTGTGGTCTTTACTACAACATTATTACCATGTTTGTTTGGTCACACACCTTAACCTTGTGTGGTGTTCGTATTTTTGTTACTTAGCCAGTGTTCATGGGTCTGGTGGACCCGCTAGAGTTTTGGGTTTTCAAAACAACACAATCAAACAATTTTATGTGAAAATACTCAACAGATGCTTACTTATCACAATTACAAGCCATATGAACAGCAATCATGGTTAATATTTGCCCTTTACCTTTTATAGAACACATTTATGGATTAATGTGCAACTCGTTTTTTTTTAATAAAATGTAATATAAATATGAAAATCAGATATAATCAAGTGAAGTGAGTGGAAAAAAACACATTTACAAATGAAGCAAGATGTTATTCATTTGAACTTCATTATAACTCATTTAGGTTAGTTTACATAACACATGTTGAACATTTACAGTAACAATATCAGTCTCACCACATCAGCCCCACTGAATTCTGTTTACACAAGCCTATAGAAAACATGAGGGGCAGAGTTTTACAGTATATGTATTTGTTACACTTGCTGCATGTATATTGAGTTTTCCTGTCCAACTTGGGTCTACAGACTTCACAGCTCTTCTTTTTGTTTCTGCTGGCCACAACCTAGAATAATGAAAGATCAGAAATGTTACTAACACCTCTCTCTGTTGCAAAGCATACATGACATACTGCATCAGCATCACACACTTACTTCAGGTTCATCAGATGGTGGTTTTGTAGGTCGGGTGGATGGGGCACCAACATTCTCCTCTTGAATTCTCCTCACAATGGCTGCAGAAGCTGGTGTTCATGGAACATGTTGTCTTTTGAGGATTTGAGGTCTCACCAGTGCCTTTCCCAGTTCCTCGAGAAAGAGGCGTCTCCTCTGGAGCTTCCCCCTGTTCCACTCTGTGTTCAGTGCCATCCAGATGACAAAGGCATTGTACGCTGAGATGTCCAGCATGTCAAAGAATATCACCAGCGGCCAGCGTAGGGTCCTACTTTTGCAGCTGGTCTGTCATCTCGGTTATCAAAACGTATAATCCTGGAAATTTTGTGGAAGTTTTCCAGAGAAAGTGTTGCACGGAAAAGTTCTCTGCCAGTTTCTGCATCCCACAGGCATTTTGTGGATTCCCCTTTGGACTTGAAAACTCCAAGGATAAGAGCCCCAAAGTAGGCTTGTAAATCAGTTTGGTCCATCTCCTTCCACCTTTCTTCAAAAACACACCTTCCTTCAAGATTAGTGTAATCCAGAATCATTTTCTGGTTTGAATCTGGGATAAAAAGCTCAAATGAAGACTTGATGTCTTGCACATGAGTAACTGCCAGCCGTGTTGGCCCTGGTTGCATCTTTATCACATTAGCAGCTCTGCGGGGTGGCTTATTTCTTGGGCAAGAAGACCATTCAATTTCACCATTTTTGGCCATTGCACATTGCTTCACTTGCTATCTGGTGGGCTTCTGGTCCTGCAGCTGGCTCCTGATGGGCTGGTCGTCTTCGTTTTGATTGTAATTGGTGCTCAACCTCATCTTCTTCTTCAAAGTCACTGTCAGACTCTGAATTTTCAGAAATATGATCTTCAAATTCTGAAACCTCTTCCTCGACATCATCTGCAGAAGCTTCTCTCTCTTCCCAGATCAACTGCAGTGCCCTCTCAGCAGATAATCTTTTGGCCATCTTGATCACTTGTGATAAGCTACCACACTGGCAAAGCCTTTATTTATAGTGTCACGCCCCTAATTTGCAGGTGGGACAGGGTATGAGAAAAAAAAAGTTGGGTTAACCCAAGACAGAGGGTAAAATGTGCGGGAAAGTAAGAGCAGACGGTGTTGGTCGCAACAATGTTGCAGCTTTGTGTGGGAACAGGAGGGGCAGAAAACAGCATCAGTAGCCCCAGAAAGGAGGAAGACAGAGTGAAGGTACGCAGGACCTGTACTTTCCACACTTTATTATCCCTGGGTCCAGTGGACCCAAACACCCTCTATGTAATATAAATGCGTAGGGTGGGTGTACATTATGCGGTCATTGAAAATGTGTTTTGATTTATGTTCTTCACAGATAATGAGCCAAAGCCAATGAATTTCAGGTTGAAAAAATTATTAATTGTTTAATTTTTCTATTGATATAAACTGAAAACGGGTCCCACAGACCCGAACACCATACAAGGGTTAAAGCCACAGCCAGCAACTTGGATAAAGTGAAGCGGTCATTGCTGTTACTGGGGAAAATGGCCGCTAAGATGAGAGCAAACAGACCTAAATGGGACAAACAATAAGAGAAAGGTAAGATAAAGGTATATGACAGGTTAGCCTACTCATTTCACAAAAGTGTAACAGCATCAATATACACTGCCTGACAAAAGTATTAGGACGATTGTGTATTTCTGAACTCTGGACCAAACTTCTGGTTCCAACAAGATACTGACCCAAAGCGCTCGTCCAAACTGTGTCAGGGTCATTTGGAGACGTGTGAACAGCGTCATCAACTGCAGGTTATGACATGCCCCAGTCTCCTGACCTGTCACCCATCCAAAAAGTGTGGGATTATTTGGATATTAAAGGAAAAGTAACGTTTTTTACAATCTGTGCCTTATTTCGGTAATAAAACAAGTTGTTTTACTCACCCATAGCACTTTGGTGTCATATGGAGCATTTCCGGAGATGTTTTAGATTACCGTTAGGCTAACGCCATTAGCCTAGCGCGACTTATAGCCATAGCTCGGGGCATTCCCCGAGCATGTAATATGCCCCGTGCGGGCTCCAAATAACACAAACTTTAGCACTTTTCAAATCATAGAAGCACGATGTCTTAGTCTACGATTTCGTTTGGTCAAAAGTGGCCTGTAATCCGAGATTTAGCCATAGTTTCGAGTAGATGAGGACGCCAGTGCACATGTGCGGACTGTGCTCTCAGCTCCCGGGACCCAAACATGGAACGCAAAGCTGTAAACTATGGCTAAATCTCGGATTACAGGCCACTTTTGACTCAAACTAAAGCGTAGACTAAGACATTGAGCTTCTATGATTTGAAAAGTGCTAAAGTTTGTGTTATTTGGAGACCGCAAACATGTGCCCCGAGAACTCACATTATGGAGATCGCAAATCTAAAACAAATGCTCCATATGCTCCATATGACACCAAAGTGCTATGGGTGAGTAAAACTACTTGTTTTATTACCGAAATAAGGCTCAGATTGTAAAAAATGTGTCCCACATATTCGTCACCACCGTTAGATATTTTGTAATAGACAATAAATTCAGGCATGCATATGGTCATCTACATTACTGAGGACCCCTTTTCAAACCTTCAGCTCTACTGCATGTTTCACCATCACTGAAGCTCCTGTAAGTTTACTATTTTCTCTTAAATTTGTTCATTGGTTAGGACACTGCTACTGTCACAACCATAACATGTCACCACCATCACTTTTGTATAAAAATATTATATTGAATTATAACATTAAGATGTACGTTTTGAGAAGAGGTATGAGGTACCTAAAAAACAGATGGGAAACAAAATGGCTAATGTGAACAAACTATGCATATTATGTAAAAGAGTAGTTTTGTTGTCACCTCCGTCAGGTTTTTTGACTGAGGGTGGTGACAAAACCCCTCCAAATGCTACTCCGTGGAGGCTAGAGTATAATTTTGGATCACAGTTAATATAATCTGTCTTATAATGTTTCATTAACCAACACAATTCAGTCACATGTGGAACATGTGTCACCACCGTCAGACACAAAACTGACGGAGGTGATTTAGTCACCAACATCAGAGGGAGATTTACTTGTTTTTGAGGTGTTTTAAATGAAGATGGTGACAAAATGTATCTTCAATGCTGCTGAATTATTACAATAGTTCTTCATTTTAATACAAAAACATATTTTTTACTTTTAATTATGTCTGACGGTGGTGACAAAAACGAGTAAGAGCCTATTTTATAAAAGTAAAATATGGAGAGATTGTTCCAATACATTGCTGTGATAATATACTTCTATATTTTGGATTTGAACTATTTTTTTCATTCAAATTTAAAGCCTGTTTTAGCCACTTTCTTTCTCATTTTTTTCATACTTTTCTCATATATATATATTAGGGCTGGGAATATTAACGCGTTAATCGCGATTAATCGCGATTGAGTTTTAATTGCGAACAATTTTTTTAATCGCGATAAGAGTTTGCCAGCATTTTCCGCAATTCTACCATCCATATGCAGCTCATTTGGTTGTATTAATTAAAGTCATTGTCGGTTAAATGCGCTATTTTGAGTTTGCTAGTATTTTGTTCCTTCTACGCATCCGTAGGCAGCTCGAGCGGGCTTCAATCATTTATTTACAATTTCTCAAAGTAAGCACTATTACTGGTTCATTGTTACTTTTTCCTTTCTCTGCACTTTTTTGAAATAAAAAAAATGGTGAGAAATACTTTGCACTAACTAAACTAAACAAAAGACATCTCTGTTTTCCTTTCGTTGATGTCATTTGGGGTAGAGTAATTGTAGACATCCTCATGGATCCGATATCAAGGGAGCCTATATACTTATACTTATACTATATACTTATGTATATCTCTGGAGGCCCATTATCCGCCATAGGACTGTCTCTTGGTAAACATATCCAGATTGTGTCTTGGCTAAGCTTACTTTCCTAGTGTAGCCAGTTGGTAATTATATTGGTTGTGTTTTGCAGGAGGAAGAGGAGCCTGAATTCCGTGATGTTCCTCTTGCTCTTCGCATAACTGGTCCAGACCCTTCAGCTGCAAGAAGTTCTCCGTCATTATTGAGGCAATGTGGTTTTCAATGATATCCCCACGATTTCTGATGCGTTTATGCTGTTGTTTGGCCTGACCTATGTTTTTAATTTGGAATACCCCAAGAGCCTCTTAAACACATTCACAACCATCCAGACAATGTTTGTGTGTGTGATGACAAACCTCCCAAAGCGTGCCTGCTTACTCTGAAGCATGATTTACTACAGTAGTGAACTCCTTCTGCTCAGGGCCCTTGTTTACCTTAGTGCTTGTGTTGAAAGATAGCTAGAGCAGAGCTAACTGCCAGTTTTACTGTACAGTACACACACACACACACACACACACACACACACACACACACACACACACACACACACACACACACACACACACACTAACACCCCCCACTGCACATGCTAAAGCAGGGACTGGGGTGAGGGCTCCATCTCTCTGTCGTAGATCAGGGGTGGAGGGGCTGCTCTGGTGGGGACAGGGGGTTGTTGAGTCAATGGGGCAGCGGAGATGGGAGTGTTATGGTTCTTCAGTGTCAGACTCCATCTTTCTCCTGTGTGAGGTGTGCATCTAGTAATCATCTGTAAAAAAAATCTGACCCCAGGACCACACCTCCCCCCCCCCCCCCCCCCACCTACCTTCATCTTATTACCTGCATAAAGGACCTTAGGACAATACCCAGACACACACACACCGTGAGCTTCGGTCCCATATCCAAATACGCATGTATGCGCACTCACAACACTGATGTAAATGTGCAGACTCTCTCACATCTTTGTTCTGTTAAAGATTTAGTCTCACCTGCTTCTTGCAGCTCTGAGAGAAACCTGACAGGAAATACTATTTGTATTATTGGTATGTTATTATTTCGTAACTGGTTTATTTTGTTATTTCAGTATTTTGTATTACAATGTTAAATGCATGAAGGGTTTTTTTTTTAAATAAAAAAAAAGATGATATGCATTGTAAATTCTTGTTTTGTCATTTTTCCAGTGTGGGTGCTGAGTGCTGTACGCTCATGTAATCTCTTACATCAAAACATTTGAGTTGTAGTTGGTTTACTCACTTTTGTAAAGATCATTTTACTTAAAGAATACGTTTCATGTACTCACAGTTTTAAAGCTAACTTTACTTAAAAAAATACAATTAATGTACTTAATCTTTTTATGTAATCAGTTACAACAAAACTTTTGGGTTGTATTAACTTATCCAGGTTCTTATTTGTAAATAAATTTAATGTTTCTAATTGGTATTTTATATCCAAAAGATTCTGTGAATGAATATGAAATAACAGTAGGGCTGTAAGATTAATTGCAATCAAAATCAAAATCAAATTGGGTTCCGGTTGAGTGAACGCTGGCGCGTTTTGCTGCCGCGTTTTGCTGCCGCTGCTCGCCGGTCAAATAAAACAATTTTATACATAATCGGACGTCGTGATTGACCTGGGAGTGTAGGATTGTCTGCCGAGCTCCTATTTCTGTGCGAGCTTTCGACTGTCAGTCGCATCTGTGCGTGTTTTGGGGCATTAGCCTACCTGGGACCCGCCTCTCATCCACATCTGGCTCCTGCTTCTCTGTGGGCCCACTCCGATAAACTATGTGGATTAATAAAGTTGCCCGCTGGTTTGCTGTCGGATGGCTCCTGGTGTCCCTGGTCCACCTGGAAACCAAAGCTCTTCTCCGATACTCTGCTGTGGAACTTTTAAAACTTCGGCACCACATCACCGCTTCACGGCTCCCACCTGGGCTTAACGTGCCCCCGGACATCGCCTACCAGCCCCGGCGATACGTTCACCGTGGATCTCGCCGTAAGTTCCAGTACAGTGACTCACATTCAATACAATCCATCTGGTCCACAACAAGACGTCCATCCCGTAGCTGCGGTCGGAAAGTTGACCACAGCGCATTAGCCAGCCTAGCCAGGTCGGCTAGCTCTTCGGCCAAACACAGCTCCACCACTGTCAGCGTCGGTCTACTCAACACCCGCTCACTCAGCACCAAGGGACCGCTGATCCGGGACCTCGTCATAGACCGACAGCTCGACTTTCTATGCCTCACGGAGACCTGGCAGCGGCCCAATGACTTCGGTCCCCTCAACGACTCCACTCCGCCGGGGTTTGTTTACAACTGTCAGCCCCGTACATCTGGCCAGGGCGGAGGTCTCGCGATGCTTCACCGTGAGAGTTGGAAAGTACAGCCGGTGTCTGCTCCTCTCTTCTCCTCATTCGAGTGCTCTGCCTCAATACTACCTGGACCTACACCTACAATTGTCGCCACTGTTTACCGCCCTCCCAAACATAATAAGGACTTTTTGAATGAATTTGCACAACTTCTCACTCATCTCTCCTCTCTGTCTCCAAACACAATAATCATGGGTGACTTTAATATACACATGGACAACAGTAACAATGCACTCTCCAAAGATTTTAAATGCTGTTTAGATAGTTTTGGCCTGCAGCAATATATCAATTTTCCAACCCACAGTAAAGGACATATTTTGGACTTGGTTTGCTGCTCTGGTGTCACCCCTACTGACTGTAATCCACATACAATCCCATTCACTGACCATATGCTAATTACCTTCAATGTAAACCTTTCACTTTCCAAAGTCACCCTCCCCCGCACCATCTCATTCCGTAATATCAAGGACATTAACACTGACACTTTTTCATCTGAAATTAATAACTTCCCCAGCATAAACATTACTACATCTACACAGGACTTGGTTTCCCATTATAACATCAACTTACACACCCTTCTTAACACCCACGCTCCCCTCAAAACTAGATCCGTTTCCTTCTCCCGCTCTGCACCTTGGTTCACCTCCACACACCGACAACTCAAAGCTAAAGGACGACAACTGGAAAGACTCTACAATAAAACTGGACTCACCATTCACAAAGAAATGTACAATAACCATGTCATGTTATACAAGGACAGTCTATCTTCAGCCAAAACCGCATACTTCTCTGGACTAATTCACTCAAATCAAAATAACACCAGGACCCTGTTCTCAATCCTTAATAACATTACCAAACCCCCCGACTCACTCCCTTACCACTTACAATCCACTGACTTCTGTAACTCACTCATGTCCTTCTTTACATCTAAGATCACTAATATCCACCAACACCTGATTTCATGTGGAGCTGCAGTTTCTACAGTTTACTTTACCCCTGCTTCATACCCCGGTACCCAATTTTCCAGCTTTACCCTCCCTTCTGTCATGGACATCATTGAAAGTATTAAAAAATCCAAATCCTCCACCTGTCCCCTTGACCCACTCCCCACAGCCCTTGTTAAAACCTGCCTCCCTGTACTAGCTCCCCTCATCACCAATATTATCCACTCTTCTCTCACCTCTGGTACTGTCCCCTCATCACTCAAAACCGCCACAGTCACTCCAATTCTTAAAAAACTTGGAATAGACCCCAACGATTTCAATAACCTCCGCCCCATTTCCAACCTACCCTTCATCTCCAAAATTCTTGAAAAGACTGTTGCCTCTCAACTTCACACCCACCTCAGCAATAACAATCAGTTTGAACTATTCCAATCAGGCTTTCGACCCCTCCACAGAAACTGCACTAATAAAAATCACCAATGACCTCCTTATAGCAGCTGATACTGGTTCACTTTCCATCCTCATCCTCCTTGATCTTACCGCAGCCTTCGACACCATCTCCCACAGCACCCTCCTCCATAGACTATCTTCAATCGGCATTACTGACACCCCCCCCTCACCTGGTTTACCTCATACCTCACCGACCGCACACAGGATATTCATCTCAAATCACACACATCCAACACCTTTCCTGTCTGCGCGGGGGTGCCCCAGGGCTCTGTCCTGGGGCCCCTCCTCTTTATCATCTACATACTCCCTCTTGGCCATATCTTCCGTAAGCACAACATTCATTTTCACTGCTACACGGATGACACCCAGCTCTACCTTTCCTCCAAACCCTCCTCATCACTCCCACCATCCTCCCTTACCCTCTGCCTACAGGAAATCAACTCTTGGTTCTCCTCCAACTTCCTGATGCTCAATAGTTCCAAAACAGAAGTCCTCCTAGTAGCACTCCATCCACACTCTCCAAATCTAACAGCTTCTCCATGAACATTAACAACTCAACTGTCCATCCCTCTCCTCAGGTCAAGAGTCTGGGTGTCATCCTCGACAGCACACTTTCATTTCACTCTCACATCAATAATGTCACCCGGTCTGCATACTTCCACTTACGCAACATCTCTCGTCTCCGCCCCTCCCTCACTCCTCACACCACTGCCGTCCTAGTCCACAGCCTTGTCACCTCCCGCATCGATTACTGTAACTCTCTTCTTTTTGGTCTCCCCAACAAATCCCTTCAGAAACTGCAGCTCCTACAGAACTCTGCAGCCTGGATCATCACTCGGACCCCCACTATCCATCACATCACCCCCGTACTACAACAATCACATCACCCCCGTACTACAACAACTCCACTGGCTCCCCATAAAACAGCAAATTCACTTCAAAATACTCATTACCACATTCAAAGCGATACACAACCTCGCCCCACCATACATATGTGACCTCATCCACATCACCACTCCATCCCGCACCCTCCGCTCTTCCTCCTCTCTTCAGCTCTCTGTCCCCTCTGCTCGTCTCGTCACCATGGGGGGCAGAGCCTTCAGCCGCTCTGCTCCTCAGCTCTGGAACTCTCTCCCTCCTGACCTCCGGAATATAGACTCTCTCCCACTCTTTAAATCCAGACTCAAAACCCACCTGTTCAGACTGTCCCACCTCTCATAGCCAGTCACTCCACTCGGATTTTGTTTTTATCTTGTTTTATATGTTTTATTGTGTGTTTGTTTGTGCTTTTTATTCATTTTAACCTTGTACAGTGTCCTTGGGTGTTCTGAAAGGCGCTTTTAAATAAAATGCATTATTATTATTATTATTAAAATAAAATTCTAATTTGAATGGACTCACAACATTTTTGAAATATGTTCACAAACAACAAAATATCTTGGTTTATTTTGCACAAAAACTGCTCACCCTGTAGTTTACATCTGTACAAATGTTCTGAAACGTGACTTCTGTAATTGCTTCAGTTCATGTTTCTTTTTGTCAATTCTCCTGGACGTGTTAAAAACAGCAAATAAATATTTTTATTATTTTATTTTAATAGCATACAGTATTTTTATTCTCCTGTTCTTGTCAAATAATGATGATCTTATCTAAGTACATCTTAGATAAGAAGTCTCAAACAGAAATTAAAATATTAGAATCCTATTAGTAATAGGGTTACTGTTTATATAGGGATTTTCAGGACATTTCTGCTTCATTTTCTTATTTGCCTCTACTGAAATGGAATAAAATTGGTGACATGTATAGTTTTTGAGTTTTGATTAGACCAGGTTTTTTATCAGCCAGTCCAAAATGTACGGACTGTACCTAAGGGGCATTTTGAGGAGTCTGACCTTGTATGTTTGATACATTGTATTTTTCAGAATGTTTCCGAGAACCGAGAAAAAGATACATTTCACTGTATAATATCAGTGCTGTTGGACCGTTTGGTCCAGCATTTCACTTCAGGGTTTGAAGGTGTCACAAACAAATGGAATTATTCAAGATTTTCTGTGTGATTGGGGCGCTCGGTAAGTGAATTTAATATTGCTTCACTAATAATATTGTATTGGATTGAACACTGTCATATCTAGTGTATTTTACTGTATGTACTGTCCCGGGCCACCGGGACTGGTACCGTGGGCCATTTGGTACCGGTGGCTCATTCCCCCGCAGTTCAGACTGCAGGGCTTAATTTTTCTGTGAAATCTGATTTTTTTGGGAGGCTGTTCACATTTCCATTTTTACTTATAAGCCCACTTTATGCGTCCCGCGAACTGAGACCATGTCCCGCATAATCAATGCTTCTCAAAAATCTCTTCTACCTCCCGAGCTTTACCTGAGAGTTCAGCACGCGACTGTTGAGTGTGACGAGCAAAGATTCTAGAGGGCTCCGCTTTTCTGTTGTCATGACAACGCACGCTAGTGGCACTAGTGCGTGTAACTCTGCTCTGCATTAGCGTAGATTCATTTCGAACATTGGTTGACTTTTTGGTCAAAATATGTGATTATTTTGCATTAGATTGTATCTTTGGCACCTTTTTGCATTGTTGTTGTAGTATATTGATGAAATAACGATACCTCGAGACCCTGGTGTTCTATTGTTGCTGTAACACTGCCATCTAGTGGTTTTCACTGGTAAAGTCCTAAATGTGTCCCCAAAACAACAGGTTTTGGTTGTGCCTGAGCCTGAAAATAGATAGAATTAAATATCTGAAAATCGTAAGTGGAAGTGCTTCTGTCAATTCATTGAATGTTCAAAATATTATGAATCTTTATTTACAAAAATAAATGAATACATTTTAAAAAAATACACATCGGGTGGCTGCTTGTGCAAACATGAACAATGACACATGTTTATGGCAATAGGGCATTATTTATATACCATGTATGTGCTAGAAATGGGTGAACCACACCGGGCGGTGTCCCACAGTGTCCCTCAGAAACATACCCCTTGTCCCCCCTTGGGCTTATTATTAGCAGGTGGTCACTCTAGCCCTTAAAAGTATGTTTGAGACATCAGCTGCTATTCTGGAGAAAAGTTACGGAGTAGACTGGACATAAGCGACACACTTCGGGTGTCATTGTCTCGCATTACGCGTAGATCGATCTCGTAGCTCTCATTGATTCAGTGTTATGGTGAGTTGTATTTTTCATGTACTTTATATTTGTTTTGTGGACATGTTTAAGCGTTACCATAGCGACCAGAGAGTGTCGGGGCAGAGAGGATGTTGTGTCATGAGGACGCTGTTATTAAAGTGACACACACGTACACAGTGGATTCACGTTTATTATTGTTATTATATTTATAACATGCCACAGGTCTTGTGTTGTTTGTATAATTTTATTTTGTGGTATTTATCGGCCAATATCTGCGCGCAGACAAATGTCATTTGTCAAACTTCCACTGACTCATGGCAGTAAAAGAAAACACACTTTTACTGAGAGCTCCTACATTTGGAGGCTGCACTCTCCTCTAGAGGTCGCCCTGGTGACTCGAGTCGTTTTTTCAGAGCTCAGTGTGACGAACCTTCTGAGTCCTGATTTAGTCCTGGTTTAGACCTGGTTTAGACCTGGGTTAGACCTGGTTTAGACCTGGTTTAGACCTGGTTTAGACCTGGTTTAGACCTGGGTTAGACCTGGTTTAGACCTGGTTTAGACCTGATTTAGACCTGATTTAGACCTGGTTTAGACCTGGTTTAGACCTGGTTTAGACCTGGTTTAGTCCTGGTTTAGTCCTGGTTTAGACCTGGTTTAGACCTGATTTAGACCTGGTTTAGACCTGATTTAGACCTGGTTTAGACCTGGTTTAGACCTGGTTTAGACCTGGTTTAGACCTGATTTAGACCTGGTTTAGGCCTGGTTTAGACCTGATTTAGACCTGGTTTAGACCTGATTTAGACCTGGTTTAGACCTGGTTTAGACCTGGTTTAGACCTGGTTTAGACCTGATTTAGACCTGGTTTAGACCTGATTTAGTCCTGGTTTAGACCTGGTTTAGACCTGATTTAGACCTGGTTTAGACCTGATTTAGACCTGATTTAGACCTGGTTTAGACCTGATTTAGACCTGGTTTAGACCTGATTTAGACCTGGTTTAGACCTGGCTTAGACCTGGTTTAGTCCTGGTTTAGACCTGGTTTAGACCTGATTTAGACCTGGTTTAGACCTGATTTAGACCTGATTTAGACCTGATTTAGACCTGGTTTAGACCTGATTTAGACCTGGTTTAGACCTGGTTTAGACCTGGTTTAGACCTGATTTAGACCTGGTTTAGACCTGGTTTAGACCTGGTTTAGACCTGATTTAGTCCTGGTTTAGACCTGGTTTAGACCTGGTTTAGACCTGGTTTAGACCTGATTTAGACCTGGTTTAGACCTGGTTTAGACCTGGTTTAGACCTGGTTTAGACCTGGTTTAGACCTGATTTAGGCCTGGTTTAGACCTTTCTCAGGCGACGCCCTGCGCTCATGTTTGCGGCCAAGCAGCAATATCATGAATCATTTTAAGAATTAGGCAGATGTTTGCGTACATTATTTGGTTATGGAAGTTTAGAAAATGATATTTAGAAAGAATATGACAGTGGTGATTCTGTCTGGATTTGGTGTCGTGAATCTTTAGAGCGCTTTTATAGTCTTTAAGGCTGTTTTGCGCCTGTGACCAGCTTGTGACGCAGTATAAAAAACGAGAGAGAATCATGGAGTTTAAATACATGTGCGATGTCTCCATATTCAGACATCCTGAGTCGGATGTGCCTAAAATTTGCCAGATTAAATTTGAGAGAATTTCTAAGCTTTTTTACATGATTTTTAAAAGTCAGTGTTGAATCCAAAGTGACACCTAAATATGTAAATTCATTAAAATTTAAAATTTTCTTCCCATTTATATAAATAACTGGATAATTTAGAATTTTTCATCTGTTTGTAAAAAAAAAAACATTCCAACTGTCTTTTCTGCATTTAAAGTGAGATTAGAATTGTGGGGTTAATGTGACTGAAAAAGAGTTACAAATGTTTCACGTTTACCATAGTTTTCAATAATTTTAATGAATAAATTCAGTTTTTGTAAAACCTCACTCTCTCATTACTTAACACAATAATAATAACACAGAACTGAGCAGCTTCTGTAAACAATGCCATTTACTGATTTCAATAAAATTAATAACCAGAGTAGAATTCAAACTTTTGGCACTTCACAATATTTTCTGCTTCTCATTATATATTTTGTTCTTAAAATAAATAGGTCCAGTATACAGAGCTCCCTTAGATTAAACTTTATAAGTATGCAAGTTATGATATTTTAAAACAGTTTTTCTACAAATTGCTGTTTTGTTCCAACTCAAGAATCCCAGACTTATATTTGCTGACCTTGTACATTCTGTTTGAATGACCAGAATTGGACCAAAGACCTTGAAAAACCTGTTACAGCTGCTAATTTGAATCACATGTATCTCAAATGCATCACCAAAAACACTAAAAACATTCAAATTTCTGGAAGATTTTGAAGTCAGTGTAATTGTGTGTGTCCTCTGCCATATTCACCTGCTCAAAAAAACTATTTAAAAACTATTTGTATGAATAAAATTGAATTAGACTGACTTAAAATTATTTAAATATTCAAAACAATGCATAATTTAAAGTTTTTAAAATATCCATCCATCCATTTTCTTCTGCTTATCCGGGGCCGGGTCGCGGGGGCAACAGTCTAAGCAGAGACTCCCAGACCTCCTTCACCCCGGACACTTCCTCTAGCTCCTCTGGGGGGACCCCAAGGTGTTCCCAGGCCAGCTGGGAGACATAGTCCCTCCAGCGTGTCCTGGGTCTTCCCCGGGGCCTCCTCCCGGTGGGACATGCTCGGAACACCTCCCGAGGGAGGCGTCCAGGAGGCATCCGAAAAAGACGCCTGAGCCTCCCCAGCTGCTCCTCTCAACGTGGAGAAGCAGCGGCTCTACTCCGAGCTCCTCCCGTGTGACTGAGCTCCTCACCCTATCTCTAAGGGAGCGCCCAGCCACTCTGTGGAGGAAACTCATTTCGGCCGCTTGTATCCGCGATCTCGTCCTTTCGGTCATTACCCAGAGCTCATGACCATAGGTGAGGGGAGGAACGTAGATTGACCGGTAAATTGAGAGCTTCGCCTTTCGGCTCAGCTCCCTCTTCACCACAATGGTCCGGTACAACGACCTCATCACTGCCGACGCTGCACCGATCCACCTGTCAATCTCACGCTCCATCCTCCCCTCACTCGTGAACAAGACCCCGACATACTTGAACTCCTCCACCTGAGGCAAGGACTCCCCACCCACCTGGAGAGGGCGAGCCACCTTTTTCCGGTCGAGAACCATGGCCTCGGATTTGGAGGAGCTGATCCTCATTCCAGCCGCTTCACACTCGGCTGCAAACCGCCCCAGTCCACATTGGAGGTCCCGGTTCGATGAAGCCATCAGGACAACATAATCTGCAAACAGCAGAGATGAGATCCTGTGGTTCCCAAACCGGATCCTCTCCGGCCCCTGACTGCGCCTAGAAATTCTGTCCATAAATATAATGAACAGAACCGGTGACAAAGGGAAGCCCTGGAGTCCAACATGCACCAGAAACAGGTCCGACTTACTACCGGCAATGCGAACACAGCTCCTTCTCCGGTCATACAGGGACCAAACAGCCCTTAGGAAAAGGGCCCCGAACCCCGTACTCCCAGAGCACTCTCCACAAGACCCCACGAGGGACACGGTCGAATGCCTTCTCCAGATCCACAAAGCACATGTGGACTGGTTGGGCAAACGCTCATGCACCCTGGAGCATCCGATGGAGAGTATAGAGCTGGTCCAGGGTTCCCCGGCCGGGATGAAAACCACACTGCTCCTCCTGAAACCGAGGTTCGACTGTCGGTCGGATTCTCCTCTCCAGCACCCTGGAATAGACCTTACCGGGAAGGCTGAGGAGTGTGATTCCCCGATATTTGGAACACACCCTCCGGTCCCCCTTCTTAAACAGAGGGACCACCACCCTGGTCTGCCAGTCCAGAGGTACGGTCCCCGACCCCGATGTTGCAGAGACGTGTCAGCCAAGACAGTCCTACAACATCCAGCGACTTGAGATACTCAGGACGGATCTCATCCACCCCGGTCCACAGGAGGACGGCCCCACGTCGCTTCTTCGGGCTTCGCCCGGCCGGGCCCCGTGGGAAAAGGCCCGGCCACCAGATGCTCGCTGGCGAGCACCCACCCCAGGTCTGGCTCCAGGGTGGGGCCCCGGTGACGCCAGTCCGGGCGACGTATCTGACCTTGATATAGAACTCATCATAAGGGCTTCTGAAATATTAAAATATATTATTTAAAATATTATTCTACAAAACGTGATATTATTCTGGCAAAAGCAGTTAGCATTCTTGCCTCACAGCAAGAAGGTCCTGGGTTCAATTCTGGGGCTTTCTATGTGAAGTTTCCATGTTCTTCCTGTGCCTGTGTACGTTTCCTCCGGTTTTCAGCTCCCACTAAAAACATGTACCCCTGTGGGGCCAGGAGAAATAGATTCTTAATCTCAGCGGGAATATCCTGATTAAATAAAGTTTAATAAAATTAAAATTCTGCCTGTCTCAGCAGTGAACAGCACTACTGAACCCAGCACTACCACACTCTTATATTATTTTTAAGGCCTGCAATATGAAAATGATCACAGCTGGAGGTCAGTCCCTTCTGATACATATATTACAAAAAAAAACTTGCATTAGTTAGAAGTTAGACATAATATAATTAAATACAACCTAAATAATAGAATTTACATATAATGTCATTGTCAAGGTAAATGTGTGACAGATTTATCATTTTAGGCTAATGGAGTAAACAGACTGACTTGTTTAGTGTCCTGTTTTCAAGTGTATAATTTAAGGGGAGTTAATATGATTAATTTAGATTCAGGAGCTGGACCACACCTCAACCTCCTCCCAGCCAACCACAGCTCATCTCGACCACACCTTCAGTTACCCAGAAGTCTATTTATACAGCTTATCCCGACATGTCAGCTCTCTACCCCCTCCCTCCCACCCTGTGTCTGTCGTCCATCCTTCAGCCTGACGACATCATCTTTAAGTGAAGGGGGGGGGGGACCATTTTGTATTGGAGACAGAGCCCCCACCCTGAGTCTCCCCACACTGATATATGAAACTCAAATGTTCATTAATCTCCTCGGACCCAAACTCTTACATGGGTTGATTGATTTCTCTTTGTTATTTGGGCTGATTGGGACCTGATGAGTGCAAAAACAAAGAATTAAGTGCCTGAACACAACTACATTTTTCCTGAGTGTAAAAACAAAATTTGAAGTGCTGCTAAGTGCAGGAAGACACATGCCTTTAACAAAGTAAAAAAAAAAAAAAAAATCATTCTGGACATTCTAACCTCTTAAAAATATTCTTATAATATTCTAAATTGAATAATTTTTTCAAGCACATTTATCTGAAAACTGGCAGGGCGGTGCATCCACTAATCCTGAGGACATGTCTCAGCTGTATTAAGGGGACAAATGCAAAAGACAAATTTCCCTATGAGAACACTGAAGTGTACCTTAACCTTTCACCTTAACTCATATGAGAGTTAAGGTTTGAAAATGAATATAAGATTGTCATTACATTGAGTTTAGGTTATTGTTCATAATGAGTAAACCTGAATATGTTTCTGTTGAATTATTATTTCAGGTTTAGCCTCAGGAGTTGGTGTGCTGCCTGATTCTGTGAATGTTGTTGTTGGAGGAAAAGTCATGTTCACCACATCACTGGATCCAACACAAAAACCATTTACAGGAATATTCTGGAATTTTAAAGATGCAACTATCATCTATTCACTCCCTCATCATAACTATACCCGTCCAGAGTATGCCGACAGGACCACTGTGCTCATCTCTACTGGATCTCTGGAGCTCAGGAACGTGACTCTTAGAGACACTGGAGAGTACAGTGTTGCCATTGTACCAGAAGAAGGTGAAGGACAAACTGGGCGCTCTACATTGAACGTTTATGGTAATCATACATTTTGCATTAGTATTCACCATTTATTTCATGAGCACATAGTTTACTTCCACACAGGCACCATATTAATTTCTGTATACCTTAATATTATTGGAACATGCAGAAGAAATCAATCATTCATCATTAATTTATTTTATATTACAAAATTAACATTATTGTACAGTAAAAATAATTTGTCAGAGGCTTGTCAGACTTTTTGACCCTCAATGCTAAAGGCACACTATATCATTTCCTTTTTTAATCATTTCTGTTATCAGTTAAAAGCTGTGTCTTCTACGATTACTTACACACCAATCATTCTCTATTTTAATATTTACATTAACATGTTCTGTTTCCTCTCCCTCAGAGCCAGTGTCTGATGTGAGCGTCACAGTCTGCAGCTCAGACTTAGTGGAGTTACAAAGTTCTGTGACTCTCTCCTGTTCTGCCTCTGGCTCCTCTCTGTCTTTCCTCTGGTTAAATGGCAGCACTGAAGTTACAGCCAGTGACAGAGTGCACCTCACTGATGGAGGCGCAACTCTCACTATAGACACTGTGTGGCGCTATGACCAGGGACCATTCACATGTGAAGTGTCTAATCCTGTCAGTAGCAGCTCCAGTGTCTCACCAGAACTCTCCATCAGCTGTGAGTAAAGGATGTCTACAGTAAACACCCTCACTTTCAAATACTCATTTTACATTCACTAATATGAATCATTTATTTCTTCAGATGGACCTGATGATGTCATTTTGAGGACCTCTCCTTTACTTGATTTCTATGAGGAAGGTGCAGACGTGTCACTGTCCTGCTCAGCTGACTCCAGACCTGCAGCTCAGTTTAAATGGCTTTTAAATGGAGAGCTGTTGTCCTTTACTGGAGCACAGATACAAGTGAAGAACATGCAGACGAGCCAGAGTGGAAACTACAGATGTGAGGCTTTCAACAGCAGAACTCTCAGATATACAACATCTCAGCCTGTGAGGATCTCTGTGCTGAGTAAGAATTCCAGTTTTATAGGCCTGTCCTTCATGCACTTTTATACAATGCACATAAAATATTCCACTTATAAACTGTTTCTTTAAAATCTATAAGGGGGTTCCCTCTGTTCAAGAAGGGGGACTGGAGGTTGTGTTCCAACTATCGGGGAATCACACTCCTCAGCCTTCCCGGTAAGGTCTATTCCAGGGTGCTGGAAAGGAGAATTCAGCCGATAGTCGAACCTCGGATTCAGGAGGAGCAGTGTGGTTTTCATCCCGGCCGGGGAACACTGGACCAGCTCTATACTCTCCATCGGGTGCTCGAGAGTTCATGGGAGTTTGCCCAACCAGTCCACATGTGCTTTGTGGATCTGGAGAAGATCGACCGTGTCCCTCGTGGGGTCCTGTGGGGGGCGCTCTGGGAGTACGGGGTTCGGGGCCCTTTGCTAAGGGCTGTTCGGTCCCTGTATGACCGGAGCAGGAGCAGTGTTCACATTGCCGGTAGTAAGTCGGACCTGTTTCCGGTGCATGTTGGACTCCGCCAGGGCTGCCCTTTGTCACCGGTTCTGTTCATTATATTTATGGACAGAATTTCTAGGCGCAGTCAGGGGCCGGAGGGGATCCGGTTTGGGAACCACAGGATCTCATCTCTGCTGTTTGCAGATGATGTTGTCCTGATGGCTTCATCAAACTGGGACCTCCAATGTGGACTGGGGCGGTTTGCAGCCGAGTGTGAAGCGGCTGGGATGAAGATCAGCTCCTCCAAATCCGAGGCCATGGTTCTCGACTGGAAAAAGTTGGCTTGCCCTCTCCGGGTGGGTGGGGTGTCCTTGCCTCAGGTGGAGGTCTTGTTCACGAGTGAGGGGAAGATGGAGCGTGAGATTGACAGGTGGATCGGTGCAGCATCAGCAGTGTTGTGGTCGTTGCACCGGTCCGTTGTGGTGAAAAGGGAACTGAGTTGAAAGGCGAAGCTCTCAATTTACCGGTCAATCTACGTTCCTCCCCTCACCTATGGTCATAAGCTCTGGGTAATGACCGAAAGGACGAGATCGCGGATACAAGCGGCCGAAATGAGTTTCCTCCACAGAGTGGCTGGGCGCACCCTTAGAGATAGGGTGAGGAGCTCAGTCACATGGGAGGGGCTCGGAGTAGAGCCGCTGCTTCTCCACGTGGAGCGGAGCAGCTGGGGAGGCTCGGACGTCTGTTTCGGATGCCTCCTGGACGCCTCCCTCGGGAGGTGTTCCAGGCATGTCCCACCAGGAGGAGGCCTCGGGGAAGACCCAGGACACGCTGGAGGGACTATGTCTCCCAGCTGGCTTGGGAACACCTTGGGGTCCCCCCCGGAGGAGCTGGAGGAAGTGTCTGGGGTGAGGAAGTCTGGGAGTCCCTGTTTAGTCGGTTGCCCCCGCGACCATAAGAGGCCATTGTAAATGAGAACTGGTTCTCAATTGGTTTACCTGGATAAATAAAGGAGGAAGAACATGGATGGATGGAAGATTCAAATCAAAAACACAGTTTTAGAGTCAGGAATGAAGAACAGATTCTTCCTGGTTTCCAATTCATTGCATCAGTTGAAGCCTGTGTGATGCGGTCCCATCCCTCCTGGAGTGCTTTGGCTGGACTGTGGCCGGTTCTGGATCACGCCTTCTCACCCATAGATGTTCTATCATTCATTTATTTTATATTATGGAATTAACATTATTATAAAGTAAAAATAATTTGTCAGAGGCTTGTCAGACTTTTTGACCCTCAATGCTAAAGGCACAATATAGCATTTCCTTTTTTAATCATTTCTGTTACCAGTTAAAATCTGTGTCTTCTACAGTTACTGACACACCAATCATTCTCTATTTTAATATTTACATTAACATGTTCTGTTTCCTCTCCCTCAGAGCCAGTGTCTGATGTGAGCGTCACAGTCAGCAGCTCAGACTTAGTGGAGTTACAAAGTTCTGTGACTCTCTCCTGTTCTGCCTCTGGCCCCTCTCTGTCTTTCCTCTGGTTGAATGGCAGAACTGAAGTTACAGCCAGTGACAGAGTGCACCTCACTGATGGAGGCGCAACTCTCACTATAGACACTGTGTGGCGCTATGACCAGGGACCATTCACATGTGAAGTGTCTAATCCTGTCAGTAGCAGCTCCAGTGTCTCACCAGAACTCTCCATCAGCTGTGAGTAAAGGATGTCTACAGTAAACACACTCACTTTCAAATACTCATTTTACATTCACTAATATGAATCATTTATTTCTTCAGATGGACCTGATGATGTCATTTTGAGGACCTCTCCTTTACTTGATTTCTATGAGGAAGGTGCAGACGTGTCTCTGTCCTGCTCAGCTGACTCCAGACCTGCAGCTCAGTTTAAATGGCTTTTAAATGGAGAGCTGTTGTCCTTTACTGGAGCACAGATACAAGTGAAGAACATGCAGACGAGCCAGAGTGGAAACTACAGCTGTGAGGCTTTCAACAGCAGAACTCTCAGATATACAACATCTCAGCCTGTGAGGATCTCTGTGCTGAGTAAGAACTCCAGTTTTATAGACCTGTCCTTCATGCACTTTTATACAATGGACATGAAATATTCCACTTGTAAATTGTGTCTTTAAAATCTATAAGGTTTGATGTGACAATAATTTGTATGTGTCAAGATGAACTTTTATCATAAATAGACAATTGTTTATATTTTGTACATTGTTAATCAAAGTATTAATTTAAAAGAGTTTAATAATAGGAACAGATCCATTGACTTCCTGTTCAAAACTGCAGAACTGAGAGATCTCTCCTCACAGTAGCATTTGACCGGAGCATTTTTGTGTTTTTATTCTTTGAAAATGCTTCAAACATGCATGGTTCAATCCAGTTACAACAATGAGTAAACTAATGCTGATGAAACGCTATAACGTGTTTAAAAGCTCATAAAAGTTTTTTGTCTCTGACAGTTGACAATATTTTTTCCAAGCACATTTATCTTTTGAAAATTGGCAGGGTGGTGCGTCCACTAATCCTGAGGACATGTCTCAGCTGTATTAAGGGGACAAATGCAAAAGACAAATTTCCCTATGAGAACACTGAAGTGTACCTTAACCTTTCACCTTAACTCATATGAGAGTTAAGGCTTGAAAATGAATATAAGATTGTCATTACATTGAGTTTAGGTTATTGTTCATAATGAGTAAACCTGAATATGTTTCTGTTGAATTATTATTTCAGGTGTAGCCTCAGGACGTGGTCTGCTGCCTGATTCTGTGAATGTTGCTGTTGGAGAAAATGTCATGTTCACCACATCAGTGGATCCAACACAAAAAACATTTACGGGAATGTTCTGGAATTTTAAAGGTACAAATATCATCGCTTCAGTCCCTGGTAATAACTATACCCATCCAGAGTATGCAGACAGGATCACTTTGTTCATCTCTACTGGATCTCTGGAGCTCAGGGACGTGACTCTTAGAGACACTGGAGAGTACACTGTTCAGATTTTTCCAGAAGGAGGTGAAGAACTAAGTGGGCGCTCTACATTGAACGTTTACGGTAATCATACATTTTGCATTAGTATTCAGCATTTATTTCATGAGCACATAGTTTACTTCCACACGGGCACCATATTCATTTCCGTATACCTTAATATTATTGGAACATGCAGAAGAAATTAATCATTCATCATTAATTTATTTTATATTATAGAATTAACATTATTATACAGTAAAAATAATTTGTCAGAGGCTTGTCAGACTTTTTGACCCTCAATGATAAAGGCACACTATATCATTTCCTTTTTTAATAATTTCTGTTATCAGTTAAAAGCTGTGTCTTCTACAGTTACTGACACACCAATCATTCTCTATTTTAATATTTACATTAACATGTTCTGTTTCCTCTCCCTCAGAGCCAGTGTCTGACGTGAGAGCCACAGTCTGCAGGTCACACTTAGTGGAGTTACAAAGTTCTGTGACTGTCTCCTGTTCTGCCTCTGGCTCCTCTCTGTCTTTCCTCTGGTTAAATGGCAGCACTGAAGTTACAGCCAGTGACAGAGTGCACCTCACTGATGGAGGCGCAACTCTCACTATAGACACTGTGTGGCGCTATGACCAGGAACCATTCACATGTGAAGTGTCTAATCCTGTCAGTAGCAGCTCCAGTGTCTCACCAGAACTCTCCATCAGCTGTGAGTAAAGGATGTCTACAGTAAACACACTCACTTTCAAATACTCATTTTACATTCACTAATATGAATCATTTATTTCTTCAGATGGACCTGATGATGTCATTTTGAGGACCTCTCCTTTACTTGATTTCTATGAGGAAGGTGCAGACGTGTCTCTGTCCTGCTCAGCTGACTCCAGACCTGCAGCTCAGTTTAAATGGCTTTTAAATGGAGAGCTGTTGTCCTTTACTGGAGCACAGATACAAGTGAAGAACATGCAGACGAGCCAGAGTGGAAACTACAGATGTGAGGCTTTCAACAGCAGAACTCTCAGATATACAACATCTCAGCCTGTGAGGATCTCTGTGCTGAGTAAGAACTCCAGTTTTATAGACCTGTCCTTCATGCACTTTTATACAATGGACATGAAATATTCCACTTGTAAATTGTGTCTTTAATCTATAAGGTTTGATGTGACAGTAATTTGTGTGTCAAGATAAACTTTTATCATAAATAGACAATTGTTTATATTTTGTACATTGTTAATCAAAGTATTAATTTAAAAGAGTTTAATAATAGGAACAGATCCATTGACTTCCTGTTCAAAACTGCAGAACTGAGAGATCTCTCCTCACAGTAGCATTTGACCGGAGCATTTTTGTGTTTTTATTCTTTGAAAATGCTTTAAACATGCATGGTTCAATCCAGTTACAACAATGAGTAAACTAATGCTGATGAAACGCCATAACGTGTTTAAAAGCTCATAAAAGTTTTTTGTCTCTGACAGTTGACAATATTTTTTCCAAGCACATTTATCTTTTGAAAATTGGCAGGGTGGTGCGTCCACTAATCCTGAGGACATGTCTCAGCTGTATTAAGGGGACAAATGCAAAAGACAAATTTCCCTCTGAGAACACTGAAGTGTACCTTAACCTTTCACCTTAACTCATATGAGAGTTAAGGCTTGAAAATGAATATAAGATTGTCATTACATTGAGTTTAGGTTATTGTTCATAATGAGTAAACCTGAATATGTTTCTGTTGAATTATTATTTCAGGTTTAGCCTCAATATCTGGTGTGTTGCCTGATTCTACGAATGCTGCTGTTGGAGGAAAAGTCCTGTTCACCACATCAGTGGCTCTAACACAAACTCCATCTTTTATAATAATCTGGAATTTTGAAGATACAAATATCATCACTTCACACCCTGGTAATAAGTATACCCGTCCAGAGTATGCAGACAGGATCACTGTGTTCATCTCTACTGGATCTCTGGAGCTCAGGGACGTGACTCTTAGAGACACTGGAGAGTACAGTGTTAGAATTGTACCAGAAGATGGTGAAGCACTAAGTGGGCGCTCTACATTGAACGTTTACGGTAATTATACATTTTCCATTAGTACCATCACCATTTATTTCATGAGCACATAGTTTACTTCCACACGGGCACCATATTCATTTCTGTATACCTTAATATTATTGGAACATGCAGAAGAAATCAATCATTCATCATTAATTTATTTTCTATTATAGAATTAACATTATTATAAAGTAAAAATAATTTGTCAGAGGCTTGTCAGACTTTTTGACCCTCAATGCTAAAGGCACACTATATCATTTCCTTTTTTAATCATTTCTGTTATCAGTTAAAATCTGTGTCTTCTACAGTTACTGACACACCAATCATTCTCTATTTTAATATTTACATTAACATGTTCTGTTTCCTCTCCCTCAGAGCCAGTGTCTGATGTGAGCGTCACAGTCAGCAGCTCAGACTTAGTGGAGTTCAACGATTCTGTGACTCTCTCCTGTTCTGCCTCTGGCTCCTCTCTGTCTTTCCTCTGGTTAAATGGCAGCACTGAAGTTACAGCCAGTGACAGAGTGCACCTCACTGATGGAGGCGCAACTCTCACTATAGACCCTGTGTGGCGCTATGACCAGGGACCATTCACATGTGAAGTGTCTAATCCTGTCAGTAGCAGCTCCAGTGTCTCACCAGAACTCTCCATCAGCTGTGAGTAAAGGATGTCTACAGTAAACACACTCACTTTCAAATACTCATTTTACATTCACTAATATGAATCATTTATTTCTTCAGATGGACCTGATGTCATTTTGAGGGCCTCTCCTTTACTTGATTTCTATGAGGAAGGTGCAGACGTGTCTCTGTCCTGCTCAGCTGACTCCAGACCTGCAGCTCAGTTTAAATGGCTTTTAAATGGAGAGCTGTTGTCCTTTACTGGAGCACAGATACAAGTGAAGAACATGCAGACGAGCCAGAGTGGAAACTACAGCTGTGAGGCTTTCAACAGGAGAACTCTCAGATATACAACATCTCAGCCTGTGAGGATCTCTGTGCTGAGTAAGAACTCCAGTTTTATAGGCCTGTCCTTCATGCACTTTTATACAATGGACATGAAATATTCCACTTGTAAATTGTGTCTTTAATCTATAAGGTTTGATGTGACAGTAATTTGTGTGTGTCAAGATAAACTTTTATCATAAATAGACAATTGTTTATATTTTGTACATTGTTAATCAAAGTATTAATTTAAAAGAGTTTAATAATAGGAACAGATCCATTGACTTCCTGTTCAAAACTGCAGAACTGAGAGATCTCTCCTCACAGTAGCATTTGACCGGAGCATTTTTGTGTTTTTATTCTTTGAAAATGCTTCAAACATGCATGGTTCAATCCAGTTACAACAATGAGTAAACTAATGCTGATGAAACACCATAACGTGTTTAAAAGCTCATAAAAGTTTTTTGTCTCTGACAGTTGACAATATTTTTTTCAAGCACATTTATCCATTGAAAATTTTGAAAATTGGCAGGGTGGTGCGTCCACTAATCCTGAGGACATGTCTCAGCTGTATTAAGGGGACAAATGCAAAAGACAAATTTCCCTATGAGAACACTGAAGTGTACCTTAACCTTTCACCTTAACTCATATGAGAGTTAAGGCTTGAAAATGAATATAAGATTGTCATTACATTGAGTTTAGGTTATTGTTCATAATGAGTAAGCCTGAATATGTTTCTGTTGAATTATTATTTCAGGTTCATAAACTCTTAATTTGGCACTTGCGGCTGCGAGCTCAGTTTCCATCTGCAACTGCTCCTTTTTAGCTCTCAAGCTCGCTTTTTCCTCGCTCAAGCTCTTGCTGCAAGCGCATCTCTTCTTGCTCAAGCTCTTGCTTTATTTTCATAGACGCTGCTTTTGCTAACAGTGCCTCACGTTTTGCTTGGAGTTTTAACCGCACTGAACTAGCATTGGAACATTGAGATGCACGACTCATAGCTGAGTTATCTGTAGAAATACTATCCTGCGGTCTAACGGCATCTTCCTCTTTATCCGTGTCTCTTTTAGCATTTGCAATCCATTCCTTCGTTTTGTGCATGGATGCCGTTAATTCCTCACATTTACTTTCATATTTCTCTTGATCAACCTTTTGTTCATCTTCACTCAAGATCTCCCACATTTGCTTAGTGAGACGTTTGTACAATTCAAAATATCTTTCAAACTTAGGCAGAGCTTCCTATTTTACATTATCAATATCTTGTTTAAATGTTTCTATGTTTTTTCATTGCTTGGTTAGCTGTGACAAGATTCCCCTTCTCTCGTCCTTTAGTTTCTTTACTTTCTGCTCAACAGTTCCCTTTTGGTCAGACAGCGCATCAGCATTTGCTCCTCACATCATGTTTCCCATATACATCTGCTTAAACTGTGACAATTCCACGAATTCCCTACAGCTTCTAACTCTTCCTAAAATTCACCGACACTCGGGAAAGGAGTTATTGGATGTGTCCTTAGGGCATATACTTCAATTTCCGGTAGCTAGCAGACTAATAGAACCGAGAAGAGAATGTCAGACCAGACCCAGGGAACGCTTGCTTCAGCCGTAGACGGAGTCGAGGTATCTCTTGCTGGTTTCAGCTGGTTCTGTCTTCAGCCAAGTCTCCTGATTTGATGCTTAGTCTTTTGACTTTGATGTGAGTGCAGCGCGCTGACTCACTAGCCTTGAGCCTCTTGAAGATTCCTTTGGACGCGGCACGTAACAAAAGAGTCTTGAATCCAAAGTTTGTCTTTTCTATCTTTACTAGAGTGAAAGTCATACAGAACAAAAGGAACAACCAAAGAAAGCAAAAAGGAATTTCTGGGGCATGTAACGTTCCTACGTTCCTAATCTTTTTTAATCGTTTAATCGTTGATCAACGATTAAAGTACAAGATCAAAGTACAGCATAGCAATTCATAGCAACATAGATATTAACTTTAACTAACAGAAAATGGCTCTAACAGCTGGGATAACTGTTGCATTAGTGGTTGTTGCTGCAGCTGCGGCACAAGGGTTTTATGTGTATAAACACCAGTAAGTTATAAGTACCACATCTTTAGTGTTTTATTTATAAAATGGGTGTAAAACTATTGTATATTGACACTCTTATGTTTGATTTTTTTTTTTCAGAAAAGCGTAGAGTTAAGCAATAACAGTAAGTATTCCTGTAGTTTATCAAAGATTCTGAAAAACCTGATTTAAGTGTTGTTGTGCCTCTACATACAGGTCGTGAGGAGCTACATCTACGAGAATACTTCAGATAAAAGGAGAAATTCAATTTGTCAACTGGACAAAGTTTGTTTGGTCGAAAACGTTTCGCCGCTCATCCCAGAGGCTTCGTCAGTTCTGGTTCGAGTGCTGGTTAGACACTGCTTATATCTAGCTGCAGGGAGGAGCTCACTACACTGAAATTATCCTGAAACTATCTCAACTATTTATTCAGTATAGTGAGCTCCTCCCTGCAGCTAGATATAAGCAGGGTCTAATCAGCACTCGAACCAGAACTGACGAAGCCTCTCGGATGAGCGGCGAAACGTTTTCAACCAAACAAACTTTGTCCAGTTGACAAATTGAATTTCTCCTTTTATCATGGATTCTACCTGGACGACTGAGGGATTCTTCATGCATACTTCAGATACACACAACGCTGATGAAGAAAAAGTGTATGAGAATGATGTAAATCCATACAATCAAAACTTGTAACTTTTATACTGTTTAATTTAAAGGTGCACTGTATAACTTTTGTGCCACTTCCTTGTCTCCATGAAAATATTTATTGCTTTGCCTGGTATGTTCCGCAGTATGACATAAAGCAGATCTATTTCGATGGTAACGGGCCAGTGATGCCACCAGGCCAAGTTACATCTCTGTGGAGATGTTACTCTGCTTACAGGATGAACGCACTGTTGAATTTATGAGCCATAAAAACACTTGGAACTGTATTAAATTTAATATTTAAATTGAATGTCATACAATAGAGCATTCAAGGCAAAGCAATATCATCTCCATGGAGACCGGCAAGTGGCAAACCGTCCACCACAAAAGTTAAACAGTGCACTTTTAAATTAGTGCATCACACATCATTTCACTATTACATTTACACAAGTGATAACAGGAGAAGTTCAATTTGTCAACTGGACAAAGTTTGTTTGGTTGAAAACGTTTCGCCGCTCATCCGAGAGGCTACGTCAGCTCTAATAAGAATACTGGTAAGACACTTGCTTATATCTTGCTGTAGGGAGGAGCTACCTAGCTAACTACTTTCCGGAACTATCTCATTGGTTTCCGTCTTTTGTTTCTCTGGCGTCTAGCTAACGATCCCTATTCATCCCTACACGCCTGTTTTTTCACACCTCTGGCCCTGACCTGGCTAACCCTATTGTTTCCCTGTTTGTTTGATCTAGGCTTAAGAATGGAATTGTAGATGGGATGCAAATTATGTCTGACTCCACCATTTCTGTTCAGAGAAGGATTCTCTTTTTTGACAAAAATAGCCTCTTTAACTCCCCTCTCAAAGCAATTCTTTTCCCTGGCTAAGATCTGAATCTCACTGTCCTCAAATGAATGACCCGTGGCTTCTAGGTGACTCACTGCAGTGAGCGCTATATTGGAGAAACCAAGCAGCCACTTCACAAGAGGATGTACCAACACAGACGGGCGTGCCAGAGTGGACCGTCTTCTGCCGTATATCTTCACCTAGAAGCCACGGGTCATTCATTTGAGGACAGTGAGGTTCAGATCTTAGCCAGGGAAAAGAACTGGTTTGAGAGGGGAGTTAAAGAGGCTATTTTTGTCAAAAAAGAGAATCCTTCTCTGAACAGAAATGGTGGAGTCAGACATAATTTGCATCCCATCTACAATTCCATTATTAAGCCTAGATCAAACAAACAGGGGAACAATAGGGCTAGAGCCAGGTCAGGGCCAGAGGTGTGAAAAACAGGCGTGTAGGGATGAATAGGGACCGTTAGCTAGACGCCAGAGAAACAAAAGACGGAAACCAATGAGATAGTTCCGGAAAGTAGTTAGCTAGGTAGCTCCTCCCTGCAGCGAGATATAAGCAAGTGTCTTACCAGTATTCTTATTAGAGCTGACGAAGCCTCTCGGATGAGCGGCGAAACGTTTTCAACCAAACAAACTTTGTCCAGTTGACAAATTGAACTTCTCCTGTTATCATGGATTCTACCTGGACAACTGAGGGACTTTTCACGCATTTACACAAGTGATTAAACCAATGATTTTTGTATGTTTATTACATTTACACAAGTGATTTATTGTGCTTTGTAGCTACAGCATCTGCACATTATTCAGAGCACATCATATTTTGGTGTTAATTTCACATTATTTGAACTGTCACTATCAATAAATGTTATATATACAGAGCTCTATAATAAAGTCTCTTTTTTTCACAAACATCCCTGGAAATATTAGATAATTGTACACATTATTCAAGCCTATATATCTACACAAACGCTACACCCATGACAGTAAACACACTGACAGCATTTTGTGCTTGACCATTTTTATTTGCGGAGTTGTAGACATAGTGACATGGCACCTGTTCTAGGCAGCGTCTGAAGCAGCGGCCAGATCAAGTTGTTAAATATATGTACATATTGTCTGCAGATAGATTAAATAAGACTTGATCTCCCTGACCCTCATCCCACCCCCAACCCAAACATAATGGACTTAATGGAGGAAGTAAAGGCGCTTCGTATTCAGAACACCAATAAAGAGAAACGCATCTTGGAGTTGGAGAGACATGGGCTACGCTGCATCACTGACTACAAGGGGAGGAGCGAGCCCGTGGAACTGTCCAGCGCATCATTTCCGGATGAACTCAACACCTTCTACGCCCGGTTTGATGCAGATAACACCACGCCTGTCACCAGACCCCATGTGGACAGTGCAGTGAGGACGCTGTACTTTGCATAGACACTGCTACAGTGAGACGGGCGTTCAAGAGAGTGAATCCCCGCAAAGCACCAGGACCCGACGGCATCCCCGGACGGGTGCTGAGGGCTTGTGCTGACCAACTCGCCGGGGTGTTCACCAACATCTTCAACCTGTCTCTGAGCCAGTCTATCGTGCCCACCATCTTCAAGACCTCCACTGTAGTCCCCATCCCAAAGACCCCCACAGCATCCTGTCCTAATGACTATCGGCCCACTCACATCTGTCATCATGAAGTGGTTTGAACGAATCATTAAGAGACACATCTGTGACTCCCTCCCCGACACCCTGGACCCCCTGCAGTTTGCATATAGAGCAAAGAGGTCTACAGACGACGCTATTGCTCTAGCAGTCCACACCTCTCTCA
Organism: Paratrypauchen microcephalus; assembly: GCA_036785185.1. NCBI lineage: Eukaryota > Metazoa > Chordata > Actinopteri > Gobiiformes > Gobiidae > Paratrypauchen > Paratrypauchen microcephalus. The sequence goes on from JAVJIX010000395.1 coordinate 210,883, forward strand.
GTCATCTGGAGAGAGGAAACACATATGTGAGAATGCTCTTCATCGACTACAGCTCGGCATTCAATACCATAATCCCCCCCAAACTGGTCTCTAAGCTCACCGTCCTGGGCCTGGAGACGTCCATCTGCTGCTGGATATGGGACTTCCTCACCAACAGGCCACAGGCGGTGAGGATCGGCAACCACGTCTCCTCCACACATGTCCTCAGCACTGGGGCACCCCAGGGCTGTGTTCTCAGCCCTCTCCTGTACTCCCTGTTCACCTATGACTGTACCGCCAGGCACAGGTCCAACACCATCCTCAAGTTTGCTGACGACACCACCATCCTAGGCCTCATCACCAACAACGACGAGAGCACCTACAGAGACGAGGTGAAATCACTGACCAGCTGGTGTCAGGAAAATAACCTCTCTCTGAATGTCAGCAAAACTAAGGAAATGATGGTGGACTTCAGGAGACAGCGTGTAGACCTGCATCCCCCCATCTCCATCAACAACGCTGAGGTGGAGCAGGTCAGGAGCTTTAAGTTCCTTGGGGTACACATCACTGAGGATCTGTCCTGGACACTACATACAGACACTGTGGTTAAGAAAGCCCGACAAAGACTCTACTTCCTGAGGAAGTTGAGGAAGTTTGGTATGAACACCAGCATCCTCACAAACTTCTACAGGTGCACCATCGAGAGCCTGCTGACGGGCTGCATCACAGTGTGGTACGGGAACTGCACCGCTCAGAGCCGCAAAGCACTACAGAGGGTGGTGCGAGCGGCAGAGGACATCACTGGCAGCAGTCTCCCCTCCATCCAGGACATTTACCACAGCAGGGGTCTGCGTAAGGCATGCAGCATCACTAAGGACCATACTCATCCGGCACAAGGACTCTTCTGTCTGCTACCCTCTGGTAGACGATACAGGAGCCTGCAGCATGCACAAAAACACTCAAAGACAGATATTACCCCCAAGCTGTCAGACTACTGAACTCTGGGTAATACTCTAAATACTGAACTCTCAATAATACTGCACTAAACTACTTTTCATTATGCAGAATATGTTTACTGCTGCTGCTCTGTATGAATGTAGCATGTTTGTCACTACCTCACTGCAAACTACTGTTACCTGTGCAATAATCAGTGCAATAACCTATGTGCAATATTTATACCATACTATGTGCAACACGAAATCCACATGCAACACCTACACCACACCATATTATGTGCAATCTGTGAAATACTTACACCTTATTTGATCTTTGATTTAATCCTACCTGCACCTTTGTACATTGTACCTTGTATTTTTTATTACATTTTATTACATATTTTTTATTATATTGTTTATTATATTGTTTACTTCTTCCCCTGCACTTTTGCAACACTTTTTTACCATGTACTATTATTGCATGTTATTAGTACTTCTGACTATCTTAGCGAGTCAACGGTTCTACTGATCCTAAGCATTTCATTGCATTGTTGACCTTGTGTTGATTCTGCATATGACAAATAAACAATCTTGAATCTTGAGACGCGTGGACGAGTTGGAGCAGAATTCGCGCATGAACGACGCGCGCGCGGTCGCCGGAGGAGGAGACCTGCATGAAGTTGGCCCCCATCAAACGCACACCTACACAAAAACTATGTCAAACGTTTGTGCTTCGTTTGTGCTGTTTTGTGCTTTATTAAAAGTACAGAAAGAAAAAAAAATGTGGGTGGTGGATTGGTGCATCTACTTCTGTGCTGACTTCATATGCAGCTCGATTCCATCTACAACAGGTGAGAAGAGCTTAACACTCAAAACAACTTCACAGGTCTAAAAATACATACATGAGAAAAGAAAATGTAAAATAATTTATATGATTTGCCGTGGCAATCAGCAGAACGGGTGCACTGTTAATGGGGCTGGAAATGACGTATGTAATTAGCGAATTAATAAAATAAAATAAAATAAATAAAAAAAACGCAAAAAGTAAACTATTAATGGCACACAACAGCACAAACAAAACAGAGAAAATCTATGTAACAGTTTGCATTTTTTTGCACGTTTTAACATTACGGGGGGCGGGGTGACGTCATCGGAAGAAAAGAAACATTAATCTTTAATATCTCAAAAACTAATGCAGCACAAACGAAACTTTTTGCAGCACAAAACAGCACAAACGAAGCACAAACGTTTGACATAGTTTTTGTGTAGGTGTGCGTTTGATGGGGGCCAACTTAATGCAGGTTCGAATTGCGTGTGTCACACTCTCAAAGCGTGAGACTTGAGAGCCCTGAAAGTTTAATCATAAATGTTGACAAGAAATCCCATCCCTGATCTCAGCCCGGTCTACAAATGTCCAATAAGGTAAACAAGTGGTATAAAGTAGATATAAATACAAGACCCTCCTGTGTGGCCCTCGCTTACGGCCATACCATCCTGAACACGCCCGATCTCGTCTGATCTCGGAAGCTAAGCAGGGTCGGGCCTGGTTAGTACTTGGATGGGAGACCGCCTGGGAATACCAGGTGCTGGAAGCTTTTTCACTCTGCAGAGGACACTTAAATATCTTTTATTTTATTCATTAAAAGTTGTTCAACACTCAGGTAGCCTGGTAGTGACACACATTTTTTTTTCTTTAAAATACTTGCCTTGGGCTTTTTATTTGCCAAAAGTCTCTCTCCCATTCAGCTCCAGTCCCCCTTCCCCCCCACCACCACCACCACCACCACCACACTTCTGCTTCTGACCCACTGACTCACACTTCACCACTGAGTTTAGACTTAGACTTAGACAAACTTTATTGATCCACAAGGGAAATTGTTTTGGGCACAGTAGCTCACTCATCAAATATATGATATAAAACAGAGGGTAAAAGAACAAAAAGAAAAATAGATGGAAAAGCACCAAAGAGCAATAGACCTGTGTCAGATGAGACACAATTATATACATAAGATAATGGTAATAAATATATATGTACAATCAGATTTAAATAGAAAAGTAGTAGTCAAATACAAAATACAGTATCAAATATGATGTTCAGTACCAGCTGTATACAGTTGTAGGGAGTATTATCTGTTACATAAGGTGAGTTGTTGTGCAGTTGTAGGGAGTATTATCTGTTACATAAGGTGAGTTGTTGTACAGTTGTAGGGAGTATTATCTGTTACATAAGGTGAGTTGTTGTACAGTTGTAGGGAGTATTATCTGTTACATAAGGTGAGTTGTTGTACAGTTGTAGGGAGTATTATCTGTTACATAAGGTGAGTTGTTGTACAGTTGTAGGGAGTATTATCTGTTACATAAGGTGAGTTGTTGTACAGTTGTAGGGAGTATTATCTGTTACATAAGGTGAGTTGTTGTACAGTTGTAGGGAGTATTATCTGTTACATAAGGTGAGTTGTTGTACAGTTGTAGGGAGTATTATCTGTTACATAAGGTGAGTTGTTGTACAGTTGTAGGGAGTATTATCTGTTACATAAGGTGAGTAGTTGTACAGTTGTAGGGAGTATTATCTGTTACATAAGGTGAGTAGTTGTACAGTTGTAGGGAGTATTATCTGTTACATAAGGTGAGTAGTTGTACAGTTGTAGGGAGTATTATCTGTTACATAAGGTGAGTTGTTGTACACTTGTATGGAGTATGGTATGAATGTCGTCCTGTACCTCTCTCTGTTTGAGTGGAGCTGTAGGAGCCTGTTGGAGAATGAGCTCCTCTGTCCCTCTATGGTCTGGTGCAGTGGGTGAGCAGGAGTGTCCATGATGGAGAGCAGTTTGTCCAGTGTCCTCCTGTCCCTCACTGTGACAAATGTCTCCAGCTCACAGCCGATCACCTGACCAGCTTTATGGATCAGTTTGTCAATCCGTCCGATGTCTCTTTTTTCCTGGTGCTGCTCCCCCAGCAGACCACAGCAGAGTACAGGGCGCTGGCCTCCACAGACTGGGAGAAGATCTCCAGTAACTTACTGCACACATCGAAAGACCTGAGCTTCCTCAGGAAGTAGAGTCTGCTCATGCTCTTCTTGTACACAGCATTACAGTTGTCCCTCCAGTCCAGCCTGTTGTTCACATGAACGCCCAGGTACTTGTAGCCGTCCACGATCTCCACCTCGTGACCCTGGATGGTGATGGGCTCCACAGGTGACCTCATCCTCCTGAAGTCAATCACCAGTTCCTTGGTCTTGTTCAAGTTCAGGAGCAGATGGTTTGCCTGGGATCACTCCACAAAATTTGCAATCAGTGTCCTGTCCTCCATTTCCTGTCCATCCCTGATACACCCAACCACCGTTTGACACTTTTACAAAAGGCATTTGGAGCTGCTCTAGAAGATGTGTTGGAAAAAGGCTTAAGAAGCAGTACACTTTACTGACTGAAGAAGCTACAAAAGCTGAGAAACACTGTGAAAGACCGGTATGTGATATGAGTTATTGTACAAAAGGCCCTTTGGTTTCTCTGTTCTTGTAGTGTTGAATATTTGTACTGAATTGTGCCTGGTTTGGGTGTAGTCTGTGGAGTGTCCACATGGGGGTGCTCCTCCCTCCCACATTGTGTTCCTGCAGTTGTAGTTTTTATACCTACAGATCGTCATTGTTTACAGGAGTGTGCGTTCATGACAGCAGTAAGTTTTTGCCTGTAATGATGTTATATATGTTCTTTATGTTTCTAGTTTCACCTTTGATTCTTGTTAGCCTGTGGTCTGCATAGCTAGCATGAGCTAAGCTCATTCTCATTTCCATGCGGTTGTGTAGGTTATAATATCTTAGTTTATTGTTACTGTTAAACCGTATGTTATGTACCGTATTTTCACGACCATAGGGCGCACCGTGTTATAGGGCGCAGCTTCAGTTACGGGTGTCTTTTTGGTATTTAACACATACAAAAGGCGCACCGGGCTATAGGGCGCGGGCACGATAAAACGTACCGGTAAAGTCCTGGTTCAGAGCGCACGTGCACTTCCTCATTGCGTGCGCTGACGGCTCGTGCTCTTCTTATGCCACAGAATGTGTTTAGTTGGTGGATTTAATTACATAAACTTTCCACACGAACAAAATCATATGTGTGTTATTAATAAGCCTAAGAAAATAGTGTGATTTGAATTGTGTTTTATTAAAAAAAGCAGCGGGAGCAAATATGAGTTCGGTTGTGCTTTATTTGAGTGCGTAATAAGTACCGTATTTAGCATAGTGCTCACATTATTTTTACAATCATTCTATCAAATCAAATCAATCATCAAATCCATCAAAGTCCTCATCTTCTGTATCTGAGAAGAACAACTGGGCTAGAGTACAGTCAAACACGCCAGGTTCTCTCTCGTCACAGTCAGAGTCTGTCTCGTTGCCATCCGTCTCCTCGTGAAAGATGCCGGCTTTTGCAAAAGCCCGAACAACAGTACAAGTAGACACATTAGCCCAAGCATTTACAATCCATTCACAGATTGTGGCGTAACTCGCTCGGCGTTGCCTCCCAGTCTTCGTAAAGGTGTGTTCGCCATCTGTCACCCATTGCTCCCACGCCGTTCGCAGCCTTGCTTTGAACGCCCTGTTCACGCCAATGTCCAGCGGTTGGAGTTCCTTTGTCAAGCCTCCCGGAATGACAGCGAGCTCCGAGTTCATTTGCTTCACCTGTTTTTTGACACCGTCCGTGAGATGAGCGCGCATGGAGTCACAGATCAACAGGGACGGTGACGCGTGGAAAAAACCGCCTGGTCTCTTCACATACACCTCATTCAGCCACTCTTTCATTTTGTCCTCATCCATCCAGCCCTTTTCGTTAGCCTTAACGATTACTCCAGCTGGAAATTTCTCTTTAGGCAGAGTCTTCCTCTTAAAAATTACCATAGGTGGCAGTTTCTGTCCATTAGCATGGCAGCCAAGCACAACAGTAAAAGCTGATTTTTCGTGTCCCGTTGTGCGTATCGCTACCGTGCTAGTCCCCTTCTTCTCTGTCCTCTGCTCTTAACCCATTGCTCGAGGCGGTCTTCCAGCTCAGGCCACCTGGCTTTGTGTCTGTCTTCGCTCACGTCCGCACGTTCACGCCACGCCCCTTGTCTTCTATTACGCCCGCGTCTCACAACAACACAATAGGCGCACCGCACCATAGGGCGCGGCGTGCATTTTGAAGAAAATTTAAGACTTTTAGGTGCGCCTTATGGTCGTGAAAATACGGTATATTATGTTAAAGGGGGACTAAGTAATGTATGTTGGTATAGAGTTACGTGTTTCCTGTATCTATTGTGGACAATTAGTGACTGGATAGTTTGTTTGTGTTTATTTTCAGAGATGCCTGCCTATGTTCAACCCCATCACTCTGTACCTGTGTGTAAACCTTGATGTTCAATACAAACGCTAACCATCAGCACTAGTCTCCTTATTGTCTCCTCCTGTCTGGATTCATCTGGGCCTTAAGACGTGTTCTGGCCGACACCCCAGGACAGTGACAGCTTTAAACCCGAACCAGTGCATACAGTCCGATTCAGTGAAGTTTCCTACCCAACAGTTATAATTCCAAAACATTTATCAATTTTGAAAAAAATGAGAAAAAAGCTTAGCCATTAGATTTAGCCATTTAATAATAATAAAAAAAAACTACAAAACAGGAGAACCTCCTCTGCAGAGTGAAAAAGCTTCCAGCACCTGGTATTCCCAGGCTGTCTCCCATCCAAGTACTAACCAGGCCCGACCCTGCTTAGCTTCCGAGATCAGACGAGATCGGGCGTGTTCAGGATGGTATGGCCATAAGCGAGGGCCACACAGGAGGGTCTTGTATTTATATCTACTTTATACCACTTGTTTACCTTATTGGACATTTGTAGACCGGGCTGAGATCAGGGATGGGATTTCTTGTTAACATTTATGATTAAACACAAGCTTTCAACTGCCTCATAAAGCTTGAACAAATCATTTATTCAGAATGATTCAGGATTAGTAACTACTTAATTAAGACAACTAAGACAGACTGGAGAGGAATAGGCGAGAGAAACGACATTTGGCAAATACATATTTGAAAGAATTGTGTGTCACAACCAGGCGACTTGAATGTTTGAGGCTTTAAAGGGATATGCCACCCCCAGGTCAGATTTGGGCATCTCCCCACAGTCCAGAGACTAAAATAAGTGGTGGAAAGCGTTTTCCTGCTCACCCAGCCATTGTCCGAGTCTGTCGCCACTGACCGCCGCGGTATCTGCTGCTCCTCCGCCTTAGACTGGAGTCTAACGTCGCCAGAGAAAGATTTCGGCCAAAAGGAATTAATTTGCTCGATGCGTTTCCCAATTACTTTGTGTGTAGTGCGCATTCATATCGAGTGCAAATAAATGTACAAATCAACACGGAGAGCTTGACTTGGTCATTTTGGGTGGGAACTATTTTCCAGTGCGGAAGAATAAAGCCGAATCACGCAGCACGCTGCCAGGGGAATCCCTGTTACGCAAATTAATTCCTTTTGGCCGAAATCTTTCTCTGGCGACTTTAGACTCCAGTCTAACGCGGAGGAGCTGCAGATACCGCGGCGGTCAGTGGCGACAGACTCGGACAATGGCTGGGTGAGCAGGAAAACGCTTTCCACCACTTATTTTAGTCTCTGGACTGTGGGGAGATGCCCAAATTTGACCTGGGGGTGGCATATCCCTTTAACAAGTAAAATGTAAAACAGTTTTTATATCTGTAAGTCTTTGAATAAAGCTTGATTTAACTCCAAACATGCACATTAAGGTGTAAAATTCTGGAGATGGAATGTCACCCACGTGATTCCATGGAAATCGGAAGTTAAAACAATACTTCAGAACATTCTCCTTGGATATATACATTTTATGTCACAATGTGGAATATTATAAACAAAGGAAAACCAAAACCAGAACTAAACCAAGAGGACAAAGTGTCCAAATATTAATTTAGGTTTAACCTCATAATCAGAATAAACATCTGTAACTGTACAGTAGATATTTGTTTGTTTATTTCATTCATAAAGTATAAAAAGACATCAACATTTGTGATAACAATACAAAATATTGAATGAAAGGGAGCAGAAAGAAGAGTTATCTTATGTTATCTGCCCCCTCTTCCCTTTTCCAAACCCCAACACCGATAGTGACTGTAAAACCTTTCCTCATTACATTCCATTTCAATCACAATTATTAATCAATTGTAAACATAAAGCTTCATTTTCAAGTGTAACAATTTATTTTTATTTTTCATACATACACATTACATTGGATTTTATGTATTTTTTAAATGCCATTATTGTACTTGATTCTTTGATTTCTTTGTCAAGATTATTCCATAAATTAACTCCTTTCACAGCGACGCTTCGCTCCATAACCTTGGTTCTGAATTTAGTTTTTTTAAACATGTAGGTTCCCTTTAAATTGTATTGGCTTGTTCTCATCTCAAACAGTCTTTGAATATTTACAGGAAACACTCTGCACTTTGCTTTATACATGACTTTGAGGATACTTAATTCGACAATATCACACATTTTCAACACTTTAAGTTTAACAAATAATGGGTTGGATGTCTCTCTATAATGACTGTTGGTGATAATTCTCAAAGCCTTTTTCTGTAAAATAAATAATGGCTGTAGGTGAGTTTTACATGTCGGCCCCCAAATTTCCACACAGTACATCAGATATGGTGCGATTATGGAGTTATACAAGATTAATAATGCTGCACTGTTTAGTGAGAACTTTACTTTATGCATCACCGCAATTGCTTTAGCTATTTTGCTTTTTGTGTAATTTATATGAGATCTCCAGTTTAGTCCTTCATCAATCATAACTGCCGCCCGCTTTTTTCTGGAACTGCTCTTCATCGCCGCCCTCTGCATCGCGGATCTGGTCGCTCATTCACATATAATCTGACAAACAATATCCCGTCTCTCTGGTCATGTCGCCGCTTACAGGCGTCCTCACTACGTCACCACAACAAAACTCACGTGAATCTGGCCAATCTGCGTCCTCTTCCCCGCCATCCACAGCCAATCACAAAGCAGCATTCTCTGAAGCTGTCGTTTTTCAACACCCGCTCTCTCAATAACAAGGCTGACATTATTAATGAATTCATTACGGATAATAACCTCGATTTTCTCTGTTTAACTGAAACCTGGCATAAACCTTTGGACTGTTTTTGTCTCAACCAAGCTACTCCCCCTGGATACACTTATATTGAAAATGCCCGCCCTGATGGTCGTGGGGGAGGTACTGCTGTCATTTATAAAAAGGACATTAAAGTTACTGCTATCTCAATTTCTACAATAGACTCTTTTGAACATACAGTGTTTAAGCTACCTGGCCCCACCCCCCTTGTCACTGCAGTCATGTATCGCCCTCCCAAACAAAACCCTTCTTTTCTCTCTGATTTTACAGATTTTTTAACTCAACTTTCTGTTATTTCACCATCCATCCTTCTCATTGGAGATTTCAACTTCCATATTGACGACTCCTGCTCTAAATCCGCTTCAGATTTTTTAGACTTATTAAACTGTTTTAACATCACCCAACATGTCAACTTCCCTACTCATAGCCATGGTCACATTTTAGATCTTGTTTGCACCATCGGCATTTCTGTTCATAACCTCTCTAGTCAAAACCTTCACATATCTGACCACCTAGCTATAAATCTGGACATTGAAATCCCTCTCCCTATACCCAAAATCAAACGTACAATAACATTTCGCAATCTCAAATCGGTCTCTCCTGCAGCACTCTCAGCCTCCCTTGCTGCCAAATTGTCACTTTCTCCTCCCCTTCCGTCTAACAATCCCACTGAACATGTAAACTACTATAATAGCACACTCACCTCCTGTCTTGACCAACTGGCTCCGGCTAAAACAAAAAACGTCTCCTTCACCCACACAGCACCTTGGTACACCTCCGAACTCCGTACCATGAAATGTCGCAAACGCCAGCTTGAGAGACTGCATCGCAAAACTGGCTTAACTGTACATCTTCAAATGTACATGGATTTTATTCAACAATACAAGAATGCCCTCAATTCTGCCCGGTCAAACTACCTTTCCAACATTATTCACAATAGCTCCAATAATCCCAAAACTTTATTCTCTACCATAAACAAACTTCTGAAACCCAATGACAACTCCTGTTCTTCATTCACTGTTACCAAGTGCAACTCCTTCCTTTCTCACTTTCAATCTAAAATAGACACAATTTACAGTTCCCTTACCTTTGCCGTAGACCCCCCTCTTGAGTCCTTGGCCCCTTCCTCTACTCCACAGCTCTCCCATTTCTCTCCTATTTCTCCTGTTGAACTCAACAAACTCCTGTCAGGTATCAAACCCTCTACTTGCACTTTGGACCCTATCCCCTCCACCCTCATTAAAGGCTGTTTTCCTATCATCTCCCCACTCATTACAACAATAATCAACTCCTCACTCTCTTCCGGCTCTGTGCCTCAGTCTCTCAAGCTGGCAGCCATCACCCCCATCCTTAAGAAACCTGGTCTCGACCCAGACAACATAGCAAACTTCCGGCCCATCTCCAACCTGCCATTTCTGTCTAAAATGCTTGAACGTGTGGTAGCTTCTCAGTTAAAATCACATCTAAACTCCAATAATCTGTTTGAACCCTTCCAATCTGGTTTTCGACAACTACACAGTACTGAAACAGCTCTGGTCAAAGTCTGTAACGATATCCTCCTCTCCTCCGACTCTGGTCAGCTCTCCATCCTCATACTCCTGGATCTCACTGCAGCATTTGACACCATCAGCCATTCCATCCTCCTCTCTCGTCTCAAAAACTGCTTCAACATCACTGGATCTGCTCTGTCCTGGCTTCAATCCTACCTCACAAACCATCAACAGTATGTCATGGTAAACAACTGCTCATCCTCCACTGCTCCTCTGCTCCAAGGTGTTCCCCAAGGTTCGGTGCTTGGTCCACTCCTGTTCATCCTCTACCTCATCCCCCTTGGTAATATCATCCGTCGACATGGTCTATATTTCCACTGCTATGCTGATGACATACAATTGTACATTTCCACCAAATCCATCAACTCCATAACTCACTCCACACTCACCCACTGTCTAACTGATATCAAAACATGGTTACAACAGAACTTTCTCAAACTCAACTGTGAAAAAACAGACATAATGATAATTGGTCCAAAAAACATTACAAAATCCATCCAAAATTTTCAGGTCAACTTTGATAACACCACACTCTCTCCATCACCTGTCATCCGTAACCTTGGTTTTCTTTTTGACACCAATTTCACATTTGAACAGCATGTCAACCAAATAACCCGGTCTGCTTTCTTCCACCTTAAAAACATTGCCCGCCTCCGTTCATCCCTCTCTTTCTCTGCCGCTGAAACACTCATTCATGCTTTCATCACGTCCAGATTAGACTATTGCAATAGCATTCTTTACGGTACATCCTCCAAAACACTCAATAAGCTACAATACATTCAAAACTCTGCTGTCCGTCTCCTCACACACACCTGTTCCCGTGAACATATCACCCCTGTCCTCCAGAACCTCCACTGGCTCCCCATCCCTCAGCGCATACACTTCAAAGTTCTCCTCATCACCTTCAAAGCCCTCCATAAACTGGCCCCAGCCTACCTCGCAGACCTGCTCCACCGCCACACCCCATCCCGCTCTCTCCAATTCTCCAATTCAAACCTCTTGTCCCTCCCCTGCA
>JAVJIX010000395.1:227500-235000 GCA_036785185.1 Paratrypauchen microcephalus
AATCATTTCTATACATATATTATCACATATGTGTATAATACATTTTGTTTGTATTCTGTGTGTAAATGTTCATAATATGGCAGGTTTCTGAAAATGGCGTAATCAGGCAGAGGACAGTGAAAGTGTTTGTGGAACTAGGAAAAGGACACAGATTATGCTTATGTAACTTGGACAATGATGTACAGGACAGGGGAAATTTTACTCATTTTTATTCAGAAACAAGAGTTTCTCAACAGTTTTTGGTTTTCAGATCAAAGTGTTCCCACACAGGGGAAAACCTCCTCTTCCTCGCTGGCTCCATCCTATCACCTCTCCTACTCTCCTCACGCTCCTAAATCTCTCTCCCTAAACTCTCCAAACTCTCAGCTGAACTCTCCTTCAAATCCCACATTCTGAATGGAGCCTGAGGGTCTGTACAGCTGGAATAGCTCGCGGCAATAATCCGAACCGCTTCCTGAAGCGATCACGTGGTACAGCCGGGCAGCGAGGCTTCGAACGCGCTTCGTGGAAACACCCCCTTCATTACTCGACACACACTTCAAAGCCTCGGCACGTCTCGTAACATCACTACTTAAAGGGGAAGTATGCAGTCTTTTCACTGTAAATATTTTTTCACGCACGTTTGACACCTTTTTTGCACTGTGGGAGAGCACAATAAACCACCTAAAAATGTATTAATCCATCCATGTTCTTCCTCTTATCCGGGGCCGTGTCACGGGGGCAACAGTCTAAGCAGAGACTCCCAGATTTCCTTCACCCCGGACACTTCCTCCAGCTCCTCTGGGGGGACCCCAAGGTGTTCCCAGGCCAGCCGGGAGACATAGTCCCTCCTCCCGGTGGGATGTGCCCCGAACACCTCCCGAGGGAGGCGTCCAGGAGGCACCTCTGAGTCCAAGTCCAGAGTAAATACTAGAGCTGATTATGGCCGAGCTCTTTAGTGAAAGCTCTGAAACATGACACAAGTAAGAGACAGTGAACTGACCTGAGAGTCTCCAGTCGACAGTCTGGACTCTGCAGAAAACCACACAGATCAGACACTCCTGAATCACACAGGTGTTTGTTACTGGTCAGATCCAGGTGTGTGAGATGTGAGGGGTTGGACTTCAGAGCTGAGACCAGAGAAGAACAGTTCATCTTTGACAAACCACAGAGCTCCAATCTGAATAAAGAACACATGATGTGGTTATACATCTTATATGACACTTTTTCTCCATTGTTAACACACTATTTGTCATTCACTGCACCAAGTCCCCACAGCTTCAAGTCATTTCAACAAAACATGACTTTAGTTCAAACCTTGAACACATGTGAATAAAGAATCCATGATGTGGTTCACGTCCATAGAAATAGGCCTGTCACCATACACTGGGCCCTCGCTCTATCACAGGTCACTTTTCGTGGCATCGCTGTTTCGCTGATTTTTTATATTTTTTTTCAACTTTTTTTTATAATGTATCAACATTGTGTTGTGCGTCCTGATGGACCAGACCAGGACCAGACCGGGTCCAGACCGGGACCAGACCAGGACCAGACCAGGACCAGACCGGGACTAAGGTCGTTTTCACACCTTGTTTGGTTTGTTTAAAATGAACCAGAGTTCGTTTGCTCCTTTGATTCGGACCTTTTGTTCTGGTGTGAATAAAAACCAAAAATCTCGATCTGGAGCAAACAGAACCGAGACCACCTAAAAAGGTCGGTCTCGGCACGGTTCCATTCGAACTCTGGTGCGGTTCGTTTGAGGTGAGAATGCAGACCGGACTCGATCCGACACAAGTTGGCTTTTTGTACTTAACGAGCTCCCGTCGTATGTCGAGCATTATGGGAAACTGAGGCTGACGAAACTAAACTAAACTAAACTAAACTTATGAGTCTTACTTATGTTTTGTGTGAAGAGCAAGAGTCAGAACTTGATGCTCACATGAGTTCTGTCCTCTGTAGTCGTCTTGTCCTGTGTCTACGTCGTTTGTAAATTGATTGTAAAATAGTGTAAACTTCACGATGCTGCTCAAACATTTGTGCGAACTGTATAAACTGAGCAAACCATATCGCTAAGGCTAGATTGAAAACAGCACATAACACCGTTATTCTCCTCCTTCCGGGTTTGGACACCGACAGGGCTCATTCTGTCCAATGTCTGAGCGACCTCAGCACATGTGCTTTTGTTTATAGACGTTAGTTCACTTGGGGAAAAACTGCAGTGTGAAAGCGAACCGCACCAAAATAAAAAATAAAATAAAAAATTTGGTCCGGACCAAAGCAAGTGAACTATCGGACTTTCCTGGTGTGAAAACGACCTAAGACATGAGGACCAGACCGGGACCAGACCAGGACCAGACCAAGACCAGAGACCTGCACAGGTTCGGGTACCCGCGGGTGAACCGTTAACTTTTATAACACGGGTGAAAAATGTTGCGCTGTGTCGGATGCCGGGTCGGGTCGGAAGCCTACAAAAAAAATAATTATACAAATATAAAGGCCTATGTTGTAGTGAAATGCAAACACCATTTCCAAGATAAAAAGTCAAATCTGATTATTATGTATGTTTTGATTATTATGTATGTTTTGATTATTATGTATGTTTTGTCTGTACGCGCGCACTGTTTTCAAGTCACGCGATGTCCTGCATTTGAAAATGACTACAGAAGAGCTGAAAAAGAAGTTTTGGCTCTCCTATTTATTTTCATGCGGGTACGGTTCGGGTCGCGGGTCTATCTATAGCGGTTCGGCTCGGGTGCGGAACCAAAATTTAAATTCTGTCGGGAAACGGTTCGGGTTCGGAATGAAGTATGACGGGTTCGGGTGGGTGCGGTTTGCGAAAATTTGAACCGTGCAGGACTCTGACCACGACTAAACGTGGACTAAACCAGGACTAAACCAGGACTAAACCTGGACTAAACCTGGACTAAACCAGGACTAGACCAGGTCTAAACCTGTACTAAACCTGTACTAAACCTGGACTAAACCAGGACTAAACCTGTACTAAACCTGTACTAAACCTGGACTAAACCAGGACTAAACCTGGACTAAACCTGGACTAAACCAGGACTAGACCAGGTCTAAACCTGTACTAAACCTGTACTAAACCTGGACTAAACCAGGACTAAACCTGTACTAAACCTGTACTAAACCTGGACTAAACCAGGACTAAACCTGTACTAAACCTGTACTAAGCCAGCCCCTAAACTAGCCCTTCCCCCCCCACAGGTTAATACATTTTGTTGAAAATCTACAAAAGTTTGAGTGTGTAAATGAGAGAGAAATGTGAGAAAATGTTAATTCCAGTCTGAGAAAAGCGTATAATGTGTGTGGTGAGGCATTTACAGCCTTAAAACATGTAGAATAATTGTAAAATATAAAGTTGTCCTACGGATTTCACTTATTGCGGGTTATTTCTGGAACCAAACCCCCACGATAAACGAGGGACCACTGTAATTACATATAAATAATAATAATAATAATACATTTTATTTAAAAGCGCCTTTCAAGACGCCCATCCACTTATCGATCAATATATGAAAGCTGGAACTAGATTTTTGGGATCAGTATTTATCATGAGTACTTTTTTTTCTTTGCACGACTGGGAAATGTGTGTTTATTTTCTGATTTTTTTTTTTTTTTTTTTTTTAAACAATATTGTAATTTAGAATATTTTTGTGGATTAAATCTGCTCTTGGGTTTTTGTGTCAGAGACATAAGTGAGTTTCAATATTATCGTCTGTATTTTCTTCAGCGATATATCATACTTCAAATGTGTTAGCGTGACAGGCCGACATAGAAATATGGATTGTCCTCATGGAGACATTGTGAATAACCAAATAAAGACGTGATAATATATCATTAATTTCGCTACCGCAGATCCTTCATCCCCACCGCCATCAGACTGTATAATTCTAACATATAGGCCAGACGTGCAATATCCTCCTTTTCATGTTGATGCTTGTTGTTACTATTATCATTATTACTATTTTCCATTATTATTATTATTATTACATATTACTATTTGCACTATTTATTACTTACTTTATCCCCTCCCTGCCTGCATGCACTTTTTCCCTCCTGTCCAATTGTCCTGGAGCTACTGTGGCGAGTAAATTTCTCCTGTGTGAGATCAATAAAGTCTTATCTTATCTTATCTTATCTTAATAATAATACAAACATATGAAAAGCATTACTGAACATGGTGTCACGTCTTTTCTGCTTTGACAAATAAATCCACAACACTTTTCTTTTCATGGAATAGTTCACTTCTTCATGAGTGCGTTCCAGTGTCAAGTCTTTCACTGATCAATGAAAGTCCAACTTGAAAAACCCAGAAAAACAAACTCAAGGCTCAACTCAGCTTCAAGATTTTTACTGAGTTTTTCTGCTTCTTCAGCAGGTCGAAGACTTTAAAGTAAACAAACATGAAATAATGACGTTTTAATTACTATTTTAATCTCCTACTGTTTTAAGTAGTACATTTTATTTATTATTATTTATTAATATAGATTTTACATATTAACTTAATTTGACATTTTTTTGAATAATGTAACATTTAAATATATATATATATATATATTTTAATCTAAAAATAACCAATTCTCTATACCATTTTAAATATGAAAATGAAAGAAAATGACAACTTTGTTTTATTTTATATTGCTTCATTTAATAAGTAAATAGTTCTTATTTGCTAAATAATAGACACTTTTTACATTAGTTCTCCTTTAATGTCCAGATTGAAATACATTTTTACAATATATTTAAACAACCAATTGTCTTTTACAATAAATTATTCAGTTTTGTTTGAAACATTTTCAAAAATTAAATTAAATTAAATTCCTACTTTCAGAATGTATTAATTAATTTACTGTTTACTTAAATTTGAACATTGATCCAATAGAATAAATGAGCCGACTGCATTTACGATCTTACTGAGGCTTCTAAATGTATTTTTAACAATGAAACACCAATAACTGAATAGATGTGTGATAAATAAGTGTAAGTCTATACTGTGGAACATTCCACACAACACAAAAGCATCTCCATGGAGACCAGCAGGTGGCAGAACCCCACCAGAAAAGTTCTAGTGTACTTTGTTTTAATATAATTCTTGTCCACCTCTGAGTCCAAGTCCAGAGTAAATACTAGAGCTGATTATGGCCGAGCTCTTTAGTGAAAGCTCTGAAACATGACACAAGTAAGAGACAGTGAACTGACCCGAGAGTCTCCAGTCGACAGTCTGGACTCTGCAGAAAACCACACAGATCAGACACTCCTGAATCACACAGGTGTGGGTTACCGGTCAGATCCAGGTGTGTGAGATGTGAGGGGTTGGGCTTCAGAGCTGAGACCAGAGAAGAACAGCTCATCTCTGACAAACCACAGTCAAACAATCTGAATAAAGAACACATGATGTGGTTATACATCTTATATGACACTTTTTCTCCATTATTAAAGATCCCATGACATGGTACTTGTTGATGCTTTTATATGGCTCCTTAATGGTTCCCTAATACTGTAAATGAATCCTTCTTCAAAATCAACACTCACTGCATGAGATATGACTCTGACAGTCTTCATGAGGCTAGATATGTGTCTAAAATGCTTTATTCTGAGTGTTGCTTCTTCACTGCAAATGAGAAGGACAGAGAGATTGGCTAAGGAGCGGGGGGGGGGGGGGCGGGTTTCCCCCCCTCGAAGCGCAGCTCGGCTCCGCTCTGTCTGCTCTTCCGTGAGAGACAGATGAGAGACTTAGCAATGAAAAAAAGCATATTTACACAGAAAATAAAATTAAACCACTGGTATTTCAGAGGTCCAGAGGGTCGGGTAAGGGACTTGCGAGCCTAGAAACACTCGGACGTGCCTCCAGGCAAATAAAAAAACGCATTTCGCATTGTAGCGCATTCACAGTCCAAACTCTCTGGGTGGGATATACAGGGACGCTGAGCGGAGACAGAGGGAGGGGCTGGAGGTGCATTTGCCGATCTGACGTCAATAAGGTGCCTTGTCCGAACTCGCCCGTTTGAACACTGGTTTTGTGTAACGCAGAAAAGGATCGCAAATGCTCAGTTTAGACATTTCGCAACTTTTAGCCATGGGGGGGGGGGGCTAAACAGGGTAGGGGAGCTCACATTAACGTTCAAAAACCTCAGAAAGTGAAAATTTCATGCCATGGGACCTTTAACACACTATTTGTCATTCACTGCACCAAGTCCCCACAGCTTCAAGTCATTTCAACAAAACATGACTTTAGTTCAAACCTTGAACACATGTGAATAAAGAATCCATGATGTGGTTCACGTCCATAGAAATAGGCCTGTCACCATACACTGGGCCCTCGCTCTATCACAGGTCACTTTTTGCGGCATCGCCGTTTCGCAGATTTTTGTTTATTATTATTTTTTATTTCAACTTTTTTTTATAATGTATGAACATTGTGTGTGTGTGTGTATATGTGTGTATGTATGTGTGTGTGTGTGTATGTGTGTATATGTGTGTGTGTGTGTGTGTGTGTTTCTTTTCATGGAATAGTTCACTTCTTCATGAGTGCGTTCCAGGAATTAAACTAATCTATCGCCGTGGAGACAAGCAGCTAACACCTCCAGGGCAAGTAACAGGTCAGATCTGTGGAGAGGCGTGCCCACTCACAAAAGAACACATGTTTTTAAAAGTTTGTTTGTTTTTTTAGCAACAAAACACCAATAATTCTGGAGGACCAAAAGTGACATCATTAAATGAACTGGTGAAAACAAATAAAAAAAATAAAAGTGTTAATAAATCAATGCTTTTACACATTAATGCATTCAAGTTCAAGTTCAAAGTCAGCTTTATTGTCAATTCTGCCATATGTGTTCAACATACAGTGAATCGAAATTTTGTTTCTCTCTGGCCAGGTAGTGCAAAAAGACAGTGTACAAAATACAATATGAAGACAAAACACAACAAAAAACTATCTAAGACAGAGATCTAAAGTTAAAACTAAAGTCTACGGTCTAAAATCTTAAAACAGTGCAACATAATAAATAAACTATACTATATACAGATTTCCAAAGTGTGCAGTGTGCATCAAAAATGTGCAATGGAAGATACAGCAGTGACTTGGTCATGTGCAGTAGAATGTGCATAGGAGTTAAGATAAAATAAAAATAAATGTGCAACAGTAGTAATTCTAGTGCAGTAACAGGAGTAAACAACAGTACTAAAATTCCAGTAGTCAATGTGCAATAACAGTAGTAAACAACAGTGCAACGGGGGTAAAATTCAATAACAGGAGTAAAACAACAGTACTAAAAATTCCAGTAGTAAATGTAAGTGTGCAATAACAGTAGTAAACAACAGTGCAACAGGAGTAAAATCCAGTAGTAAATGTAAATGTGCAACAGTGCAACAGTCGTCCTTAGCAGCAGTTTTTTTTTTTTTTTTTTTTTTTTTTTTTAAAGTGTCTAGAGTGATAGGTCTTTTTATGGAATACAGGTTATGCCAATATGGGGGGTGGGGGGTGGGAGATGGGTAAGGTGG